>OZ001648.1:393533-491752 GCA_963924145.1 Pyrausta purpuralis | reverse complement strand
AATACTCGCCTTTCGCCCTGCATCCTCAGCTCAGCTGCAAGTCGAGGTAGTGGGCACGCAGAGCGTGTCTGCAGCAGGTCCCAGGGTGGACGACGAGGACGTGGATGACGCGGACTGGCCGGGGTTCTGCTAAACCGGTGTTTCACTACTTAACACTGCAGATGGTTTCTTGGCACTTTATAGGTAATGATGACCTCACTACGTCAACAATTCCCACCAAGACCATGCCCCGGCTTCCCACCCCATAATTCCCAGTCATAATTGCCTACCTTTATTCCAAATAAGCACAATTTAATTGACACTAGCAAATAAACCAGGTGCATTTTACGTAACGGCTAGTTTAGTTGTCATATCATGACACGGCCCTTGACCAAGACTGATTTATGAGCGTTCTGATCGATGCGAGAGATCGATACACCGAAACGATCGGTTATGTAATGACACCTTCAGCCGAATAAGAGAATATGGCATGTTAATCAATTTCGTGAGGCCAAAAGCCGGGGATATCTGAACTTCAAAGAAACCGATTCAACTCGGTAATAAAGTGGCGTCAGGAGCTGTAGTGTCAATTTCACAGGTTTTGTCCAATAACTTTCTCATATCATAAAATTCATATTTCATTACTTCAATCATTTAAAAATGATAGTGACATCTTTTGAGCCCTTTTCGCAAATTAATTCGTTTGCATTACTTAACTTTTGAGAACAAGAAACCGCGGTTAATGGCAATGACATTGTCGAACAAAACACAGATTACAAAAAAACACTTTGCCGTTTGTGATGCGGGCAGGTGATTAATGTTATGTAAAGTATGTCTGTAACAGACTGTTGGGAACATAGGCTGGTAAGAAATCTAAATTTTAAGGATTTAGGTGATTTTCAAGAAAACTCTTATGCAATATGCTTATGTGTTTAGGAGTGCCTAGATTAAATACCGTCGGTGCCAAGAAATTATTTAAGGAGTTAGGAAACTAAATACCTACGTTAGTTTAGAATTGAAACCTGTCAGGTACTGATAAAATATGCGCATTGAAATAAAATTTATACCAGTGATATTATGGGTTGCGAAAATAAATATTTTATCAATAAATTAAACCCCGGATTCTTTTATGTATACTTTTAGTAATTAGTAGTAAGATTTAAAAAAAAACATATTGATAGCTAAATAAGTCAAGTAAGGAGAGTTTTTGTTACTGTTATTATTAGCACGTCGCCTGCGCCGGCGCACCCGCTTCATTGTGTCCACCCCTTTAGCTCGGACACTGATATTATGGTACACTCGAACCCGAGAATAAATATTCAAAAATATCATTGGGATGATTATATTATGTTACATGACAGTATTTTTTATAGTTATGAAAAAAACAGTAAAAATATACCCGTTTTTTGCTATAAATATTTATATTTTAATTTAAGGTTATTATTCAGATTCAGACTTATCAATTAGTCATTTCATTAATTGCAATTGTATATGACAAAAAAAAATAAAGAAAAAATGCAATAGATCGTAAATTCAAGAACATATTTTTATTTTACTTTGAATGTGTTACTAAACCCAACACGACTAGAAGAACTAACAATAGCACATAGATCCTGTTTGTCCAGATCTAAATGTAACATTTCACAGCGAATCCAATTTATCTCGTGTATCATGCAAATCGCCCTCTTTCGGGATGAAATCGGACCACATTGTTAACGAATTTCTCGAAACCGGCAAATAGATAAAAAAGTTAGTTCAATAAAGTAGTAGAATTGTGATGGGAATTATTCAAATTAGTGTACTTGTCGTAAACCTGTTCCGAGAGGGGTGGCGGTGGCCTGCAGGCTGCAGCCGGACTCGGCAAATATTGTTGCTCGTGCTGCCTACTGAATCATCTATTGGGGTTTGCTCTTGATGTTCGAAAATATTATTTTAAGGAAGCTTTACTACGTATCACGGTTTTGTAACAGCAAACGATGTTTTTTTATACCAGGTACCATCCTTCTATTAATGTTGACATTGAAAACCTCGAATGACTGTTTGGCTTTTGTTTAAAATAATTATAATGACCTGGTGACCAGGCACCAGTCCCTTACAAGATCCAGGTTTTCATTTTACTGCCTGTTCATACTTTATTTAGTTTCAAACCAATATAATACATGTATTGTCTAGTTTTGTAAAGGAAAAAAAATACACTTATTGATTTATAATATTTTTTTATTATAAATTACTTTCATAATTAAATAGTTAGTCAAAATAGAAAGGTGGATTATTTATTTTAATCACAGGACTCATTAATTTATTAAAAACCTAACCACAGTCTATTCGATTTTAATGTTTGGATATTTTCCATTTAGACGGTCATTAATTATAAAAAATGCTAAATTGCGTCCCGTCACGTTATCAAACCGAGCCAAACGCAGAAATATTTAAAAGCGAAAGTTTCATTATGTCTCCGATGTTAGACATAAAACCAATGACGCAAGCGTAGATGCCCAATAGAGACATATCTACCGAAAAATCGATCGTCATCGTCAATCAAACACTATCGCGGAACCTCCAAAAACATTTATATTCCATTAGAACACGAAATTTATTATCCAGCTACAAAATCATTAAAGATAAAAAAACAGTATGGTACGAATGATAAATAAGTGTGCCGTTACGGACGTATGCAAAAATCGTCCTTGGGCCGGTGGCCATATTAACGTGGTTAATTAATTTAAATGTATGCGAGGTTCGCTTTCGGCGAACGACGCGCATGATTCCGTGGCAGCCGCGGCGGAAATGAAACTAAGCTCGTTATGGCGGAGCCTGCGCGCGCGCATCGTCGCAGGTGCGCTGTCCTGCGACCAAATTGATTGCACTTCGTTTGCGACGGACATTGTCAAGTTTTTTCAGTAGCATGTTAAGTTTGGTTGCTGGAAAAGGCAATGTCAAAATCGTATAAAAGTTCAATTACTAAATAAGGATTAAATAATATTAAATGTAGGTAGCCAAATATGTTTAGTTTTGTCATGGTTAAGATATGATTTCTCTACATCAGTTAGGAATGTTTTATCCCAATCAAAAGTTAAAACAGTCATTTAAAAGTTTGTAAAAATAATGTAGTACAGCTGTCAAAGGCATATAAAAGTAAATAATAGTAAATGTTATGAGTTGATTTATCAGTACTTAATTGTTTTTTTTTATTTTTATTAAACGCATACGTGTTAGCTGCACCGCACTAATAGTATTATTGTTCGCCGCATTACCATAGAAATGAAGATAGTAATCAGTGCCATGATCGCTCTATTAAGTGCACGAGACGCGTCCGCTCCAAATACATTGTTTTTCATTTCCGCGATAATCGATTGAAAATGTTTTACGAGCTCGTAACATAACGCTCACGCTGAATTTGAGCACAAGTTTTACAAGGTATAGCAACAATGTTTCAGATGAAACAAAGAAAGCAACCGTAACATAAGAAATATCACTAACAGCTCTTCCTACGTAATTGACGTGAACCTGACCTGCGAACTTCAAAGATCCTGCAAAACGTCAGTCATCTTTTTTCCGCCCACAGTGCGCCCGCGCATTCAAATGCTAATCCGCGCTGTGACACCACCACTAAACACTTCGGTTGCACTTAACACATGCAAATCATTATTGATAAACAAATAATGGCATTATAATTTTATTACGCATTGTTGCCGGGGCCGGTGACCGCACTTTTTATAGGTGGCGCTACTGAGCCCGAGATATGAATTTATAATTTTAACGTTTATTGTTTCGCGCGTTTTGTTTGCGATCTCGTTAGCATGATTTGTTAATACCCTTGTTATTGCATAATACTTGATGTCGTAAGTGCACCGCATAAGTGAGCAATGCGGATAACTTTTGTTAAAAGTAAATCTGCATTGATTTGAGATATTTAAAAACATTTGATTAAGTTACAACTACTTACCGATCATCATCATTCTGACATTATTATTTTAGGTGGTTTAAAAACTACAATATCTTAGATAGAAACTTGAACTAGTCTAATGGGTTCTGGAATTAGTTTGCTTAGTCTGGAGTTGTAATTAGTTAAACATTATTTTATAACCCGTCGTCCAAGATACGTAACCGCGAACCGCCGCGGACACGTAGTGCTAATTAAACGCAGTATCCGCGAGCTGTCAGTCGCGTTGACAACTGACTGACATTTTCACAACTGCGACGCTTATTTATTTTCGACTGTAGTACGTTGGTGCATGAAACAAAATACAACCTAAGAAAAAATTCCAAAGGTGAAACTATTTTCATGATAAGAGATTAATGAGTCGAGTGCAACGACCTCTATGTTACACTAGACACGCTGTTTAGAACAAACTTTGTTCTTCAGTAAGTTAAGGCCAAATGGAGCATCTGTGTTTAGTCTGTTGCCATAAGCTACCATGTCAAAACGTCCCTTACGTCAAAAGAAGAAATAAATAAATAACTTAAATATGTGTTATAAAGCCCGTATTTTAGCCTAATTTGAAAGTAATGTTTCTGTTTAGTTGTATGTAGTAAATTAAAGTGAATCAAAGATCCGTTGACGGCGTAAAAGTGTTAATTTTCCTTTTCTCACAATCTTCATAGAAACCCAAAGATCAACTAAAAACAAACATGCCAAAACTCTTATAGGTAGAATACGCATTATCCAATTCCAAGTTATATCTATGAAGTATGAGTTTTATTTCAATTGAATTTATCATTAGGTCTAATTTTCTTAGCAAGTCCAAAATTGTAAACAATATTTTAAAACTTTTATAATAATATCAGTGAATAAATTAACTTACTATCTAATAGAAAATATATATGATTATTGCCTATGTAAAATTTGAGTTTTGTGTTTCTTATTTTTAAATAAATAATTTTGTTAAAAAGGTATGTCAAGCAAGATTATTTACAATATTCGACTAGAAAATAAAAACGGACTTTAAGTAAAATATCTGTCTGTACAGGAGGAGGATGGTAAGATAATTGGTACAAATTATGTTGTTATTGGTAGGCATAAAATTCCCCTTTTTGTGAAAACATTACATAAGCATTACCATTTAAAATAATAGACATATGTAATAATACTAGTACATATATCAAATCATAGGCAGAAAACTAAACACCAGCAAGGTATAATATCTGTTCGATTACTCTTTGCTACCTTTGACAGCTCAGTGTTGTTGTTGTAATGTCTATTGTCATGTTTGGAAGAAATGGGGAAAAATTATCGATGTGATTTCTTTTAGGGATTTGTTTATTTTTAAGTGATTTGTTTTCCCTATTGCTTGAAAACGTTTTTAAATATCACGATTTGAAATGTATGTGCTATAATAGCTTAAGATTGATTGTCCACGAAGATACACGACAATAATCTGCATCAAACAGGAGAAATCAGAAATATGAAATAGCAACACTTCATACTTCTGTCATTTTAAAAATGTGACACAAAATTTGTTCTGAACAGCGTGTCTAGAAGAATACATATAAGTCTATGGTCGAGTGTCATTGTAAAGGATAAAATTGTAGTGTTTTTAACGCAAATGAATTACTAAAATACGTTGAAGTTATCAAAAGCATGTGACGAAATATATTGTTTTTGTCAAAGGAGAGTCATCATTTTAAGAATAACAGGGCCATGTGTCATAAAATAATATCGAGTTTAATGAGAAAAAAAAGAAACGAAACCTGCAATCTTATGATAGAGTTCGAAGCAGACGTTCCTAAACTGCACTAAGTTGATATATTTATTTCTACTTTACATTTACCATTTTCGATTCTGGAATTGGAAACACAATATTCACCGTTACGGTGGGGTCCAAAATTTTATTTAAATTTCCTCACGCTCGCCAGGGGAATGCTGAGGGTGACACATTGTGATTTCTGAATATTCGTATTCGGCGAACCGAGTTATGAAATGAATAGAATGTTTATTAGTCGGATTTTTATTTCATCTGAAAATATTGCGTTTGTTTTTTTATACAAATAAACATATCTGGCCAATATCAAGCATCAAGCATCTTCTGTATTGCGATACATTTAATTGAATATAAACGCACTCTAACAATATTTTTCGTGCCTTTACTCGTATTGAATACCACGCACGGTCAGAAACATTAAATAACTATTATTATTCATTTATTTCGACATAATTCACACAAACGTTTTGAATTATATTAATAATAAATTAAATTGCATTAAAATGTAT
This sequence comes from Pyrausta purpuralis, assembly GCA_963924145.1. Taxonomy (NCBI): domain Eukaryota; kingdom Metazoa; phylum Arthropoda; class Insecta; order Lepidoptera; family Crambidae; genus Pyrausta; species Pyrausta purpuralis. The sequence continues at coordinate 485,562 of OZ001648.1, read as the reverse complement.
CCAAATAAAAATTCAATTTAATTAAATAAGACGACTAACCAATCGCATTTAGGTATTAGTCCATATCTGAACCATATAACAGTAGTTGATATATGGACAGTCAAATCTTTGTGACTGACTCTATGGAATGATGATGTTAATAATAGTACTTGGCTGTTAATGAAACATGATTGCATTCATCGAACTGGTTTTAAATAAACGAATTCAAATGAGAACAATACTCAAAAAAATAAAATTAAATCAATAACTGTCTGGTGCTTATGAGACGTAATCAAATTATTCAAAACCACAAAACAATTGACAACCGCTAATCAGCTTGTTGCAACGTCTAGCAAATCAGTGCATCTGTCAGACGCGGGCGGTTTTTTGGCGTCGAGCGCGCAAATCTAGTTACGCTTAATCGCGTTAGCCACCCGCGCCCGCACCGCACTTGTACCCTGATGAGCCATTCTTTAGGGGAAACTGAGTGGGGGCAAGGTGCGAACAGTTTGGTGTTTCAGTAGGTACATGTATTTACATCTGTTTTGATTGAAAATTTGATACCACCCGATTTGTAAGTAGACGGCGTGAAAGTCATGTCAAATGCGGTCAGATAATCAGAAGGCATGTTTTCAGGAAAGATATATTGAACACCAATCACATACATTGCTCTAATCCCAAAATAAGAAGCCAATGCACTTGTGTTATGGAAATCAGCAACAACGGTGGTACCACAACACCCAGACCTGAGACAATATAGAAAATTATGATTTCCACATTGACCCGACCGGAAATCGAACCCGGACCTCGGAGCGGCGACGTCTTGAAACTAGCGTGCTTAGCCACTTCACCACATATAATAATGCTCGAGATTGCTAAATAAAGCTTTATAAAGCTGAAAACCTTGAGTTTTCTAATTCAGACTTGACTATTCTTAGTTTTTTTCAGAGCTCTATCCAATTACAACGTGCACCATTACCAAATGACCCCAATCGTCCAATGTATCCTAAATATAATTCTTCTAGTATATTTATTATTATTGTGCGTATTAATTCAATAACCGCAAATGTGGTTGAGGGTATCGCCGATAAATTTCAATATCTGTGAATGGGAGATCATGTGTTTTTACTGCCCTCTCTTCCGATCGAGCGAACTTATGAGCAAATTTTATCTTTAGGCCCTTTACTGATGGTTACAGCTTCAATTGTGTCTTAGGGAGAGAAAAAATATTCACTTAAACATTAAGTGGTACGTTATGAAATTCTGAATCATCCAGTATCAAACTACAATTTGACTTTAATGAGGAACAACGAAAACGAGACAAACCATTAACGTGGCAGAGAAAAATAAGAAAGTGCCTCGCCTGCAAATAATTTAGTATAATATAAAAATGAATCCTTATTTCACTTGGTCGTGAACGCGTTGACCGATGTCGCTAATTCTTTTTTTGTTGTGTTTCCTATTATCAGGAAAAAGTTCTTATAAAAGAAAATAAAAAAATGCGGGTGGCCCGATTTTTATGTTTTTTTTTAAGATTCATCACCGTCCGAAATAAGATTATTATAAAAATTACGTGGTCACGTCGGGACGGGACGGTGCCAGAAGCGAAACAAAGTTTTCTGGGTCCGCTAATTCAGAATAAATTTTATTATCACCGTCGCGAAAGACAGGTATAGAGAAAAAGGACGGCATAGTACTTAAAGAAAATTCAATAAATAAAGAAATATGAAGAGTGCATAAGCCATATATGAAAAGGTATTTGCAAAGTCAGTCACTGTATTTTTAAAAACAAAATGCATTCACAATGCAGCTAAGTAATACTCGATACTTTTACAATTAATCTCCCCATATTACAGTTCGCGATGACTTTAGTTTGGCAAATCACTTCCTACAGCTATAAGTCATGCGGCCGCGAATGCTATCAATCAGAACATACAGACAAATGACCGCGGCTTCGCTCGATTGTTTCGAGTTAAATAGACACGCTTGAGGATGGGGAGATTACAGAGGGTCGGTTTAATCTATGGTTAATATTCATTCATTTTGATTAGGGCTCAAAAAGGGAGGTTTTGAACGGTTTGTGACTATTTTGAGTCTACAAGGATTTTTCTACTCAAGAGTATAAAATATGTTTTGATGTTGGTAGCAACGCTGACGACTTGTACACTGAACAAAGGCTGTGTTTGGGCACCTGAGTCAACAACGCCTCCAATTACTACAGACTGTCACCACACCTTCAAATTAGGTAGTTTATTATCGTACAAGTGTTCGTAGCATTACTAATCTCATTCATTATATATAACAATAAAGACGAAGCGATTATTTTTAGTGTTCAATATTTTAGGGCCTAAAACGGTCGCTAGATTCAACACGAATTTTATTGCTTTTTGTTTTTGTTAAGGTTTTGTGAAGAATGCACGAACATCAATTATCGAATCGCTTCGTGCGCCATATTTCATACAGAACCAATGGCAATAAAACTAATTTAAATGACCAATTTGTAAGTGTTGCGCGCTCGTCGATCACGATACAATCGGCTGTCAATGACAGACGCTGTAATATAGATTTTATTAAACGCAACCACTGCGTGGTTTGTAAAACTACCCACATGACCCTTAGAACTTCTCCTGTATCGTAAATATATACAACAGTTCAAGAATTTTCGACGCTAAGTTAAATGTAAAAGGTCGGTTATTGTTTGCAGGGTGAAAATTTGGTTTAGAGAGATTTTGGTAGCGGTAACATCTGCTTTTATTTACGTTTTGGCTCGAAACCGGCACAATAGGCCGGCGGACCGCCACAATAGAAGCCAGATACAGTCGACCGCGGAAATATATTGGGCCATTTTGCAGTAACAAAGTCAAATCCATCGTAAAAAAATGCTGTTTTTTTGTGAGTAACTGTACTGACCCTCGCGGGCTTTATGGGTAAAATAGCAAACACCGAATGACCTTTGGTCTTGGCTCGCGCCGAATTTCGCTTGGGCCGCAAAACCCATTGAGCTACGAGTTAGATCGCTTTATGGCCCCTGTGTAGATTAGTTACCGGAGTTTTGTCGTAGGGTAATGTAAAAGGTGTGCCGTTTTGTTGTTGTTTTCGTGTTCAATAAGTTTTTTTATGACCACTGCCGTATTTATTTTCAAAGCGGTTAATGTTTCAGTTTATATCTGCTCTTGTCACATGGATTGTTATGAGATTTTAAATTTATAACTACTTTTATTAAAAGATATACATATTTATTTCGGAAACATGTCCATAAGCGTTAGTAACAATTTCTCTTAAAAACTATGTTAGCAAATAGTGATTATAATTAATTTTGGTGTCTTAAGCGAGTTGAACCTGGGTCCAGTGTCGCATAATGACACTGTCCGTGTCCAACATCGCCGCGACCGCCCTCGGGAGGCTGTTGGAGCTGCCCCGTCATATCTCAGCCTGCTGCCAAGGACGGAATGCGTTTCCTAATGATAGCCGAGAGACTGTCCACCACGGCTGCAGCTAGCATCCTCGATGCACTGCAGTGACGAGGCAACCCCATCAGTCCATCATCATCCATCAGTTTATGAATGACGATCATGACTTTGTCATCACACACAGTTATGTAGACTTTCTCACATCGAAAGCATTGCTAATAGGTATGACTACTATATTATACCTTAGTCGGTGATAATGATCACAAAAGGCAAATAAAGAGAAATCATGAACTTAAGTCTACTTTTATCACAATAATTATAATTACTACGTAATCGGTGAGGAAAAAAAAGTACAAAAGTTAGATCAGGAAAATCCCATAGCGCAAAAGGTGTCACGAAAAGCCCCACCCCTAACCTTATTCAATCTACTTCAACGTCAACTTCACCTAAATCTGTGCACTTTCCGGAGATAAGTAAGTGTCATCAATTAGCCACATTAAGGGCCCCACTAGAGTAATCGCGCGATTAAAATGCGCGCCGAACCTGGGGCTGCGCGCGCGCGGCATATGGCGCGCACACCCCGACAAATTACTCTCTGAGGCACCACATACACACAATATGTGCGAAATTTTAATAGGAGAGAAGCTTATTTCACTAAAATTAAAAGATCCAAAAAAAATTGCGTTTAAAATAATCGGATTCTAGCTAAATCCTTGTTCGTTTTTTTTTATATATTTAGATATTAATTAATAATGGACAATTAATAATAAATATTGGACACCAATCACATACATTGCTCTGATCCCAAAAAAAGTAGCTTATTGCACTTGTGTTATGGAAATCAGACACAACGGTGGTACTACAACACCCAGACCCGAGACAGAAAACTTTCATTTCTATATTAACCCGACCGGGAATCGAACCCGGGACCTCGGAGCGGCGACGCCTGGAAACCAGCGTGCTTAGCCACTACACCACGGAGGTCGTCAAATTTCTATGTATGTTTGTTTAAACAGTAGGTAAAGCCAAGATTTTCCTATTCCTCTTTGGTCCCGTTTTACGGATTCGAAATATTTTAAGATGCAATTCAAAACGATCATGCTAGTAATGTTTACGTAACTTTTAACGTCAATCACGAATCACCAATGTCAATACAATAAGTGGAAACGGACTATCACATAACTGATGAAGCGAAAATTGATTGAGATAAAAGTTGCCGCCGCTTAACATGTCCAGAAACCTATGGACAGGCAGCCTAACTTTTTAAAAGATTGCCATCAATGAGACGTACAAACTGTCCAATCCATTATGAACAAATGGTGTTACTTGTGCCGCGAGCGCGCGTTAATCGAAGATCATTATCGCGCGATTCAATCAGAAACGTGATTAAAACCGATTTGTGCGTCATATCTCAGCCGCGCTAAAAACGCGTAGCACCGTGCGTATCAGCGGGACCTCTACACAAAAGATATAGAACATGGAAAACGGTTTATTTACCTATTTTATTTATGTGTGCAACTGCATTTTTAATTACTTAGAATAGGATACTTTATGTTCTAAAATCTTAACGATTTCGATTTTGTATTTCTCCTGGTTTCATTCCTGAGTACAGTCATAATCGATTCAGATTCTGTGATGGTGAACTTTCAATAATGACAATTGTATGATTTCCATAAAAGTGACATGTAGCTTACTAAACAGACCAACCACAAAAGGTCACAAAACATAGTTTTGATAAAGTGTTCCATCACGAGCACCGCATTAATCACTCGCCTCCAACGCCACAAAAGACGCCAAACAAATAATGAATAGCGCCCCGACATACTATGAGGATGGTTACACGAGATTGGCCGATTGCTGGATTATTGAAAAATTCAAAGAGTTTGAACAGTGAGTTTTTTATCTCGACGCATTGTAAAACACAATCTGTCTCAGGTAGGTTTTGTTTGCAGTCGATAAGAGCCAACAATCACGCGAACCCTTTCCCGCCCCCGCGTCGACAAAACGAATTAACATAATACGATATCGGCAGATGTAGATGCGACACCGACTTTTACTTTTCGTGTCGTCTTCAACTTTCACCTCCGATAAGGTGATTTACATGTTTTTGATGCACACGTGTCTAGTCGCGGCGGATCGATCTTCCTGCGATCTCACAATGCGCGTGGGTGCATTGTCGTGCGCGGCTTTGTCCATTGTCTGCTGAGGGTGGTACTGTGACACATTTATTTTGGGCCAGTTTTTTAAGCCATTGTATTGAAAATTAGACATCGGAGTTCACGAAACACGATATTATCGTCGACCCCGTCTCCGCATCCTCCCTCGATTGATGATTTCTAAGCGTAGAGAAATATAAAACGATCGTTAAAAAACAGGTTAGCTTTCCATTTCTATGATGTAACCGAAAAATGCGTTGGGACGAGAGGGGAAGCTGCAGGACCAGCGATTGATCAAGAATAACCGTTAGAGGCGCGTCTATCAGCTGATTATACAAATTTCTCGGCCGGTGATGAATGAAGCCGCGGCTTTAAAAGGGCAGCGCTAGAGATCACAAAAAGATGTCTCAGGGCTGGTTTTATAGTGTTTGTGACCGTTTTATCGATGGCGAGAGGCAGCATCCGGTTCTTGCATTAATCTCACAATGCTCTATGTGGCCGTTTGGTCAAACTAGTTTGGGACGTTTCCCTAGCCGCCACAATGCACGCCTAATGCCGAGCCTGCATACTAATCGAATTCCTTTCATTTGACAATCATATTGAACGGTCATTACAAGTAACGGAATAGAGTCGTTGGGAATCAAGTTTAAGAAAAATAGTAAAGTAATGCTTAATAATAATATCGGATTGCATTACATTTGTAACACCGATCCCGATCGACGTGACATTGCACATTGGTACTGAATAATCAACGTCTTCATTACGTTTAAATAGCCTACATTTTACTCGCCGTAATTTAAATAACTGGTTGCAAAATTAAGTACCAAATTAAGTAATCAGATGCAACGTGTTTATTTACTTACGTGAGCATGACATTGAAATATTTACCCGAGTTGTTTTTATACGAATATTTTTATTGGAAAAGTTTTAAATTGGGTTAATGCTCGTTTGCAGGTACCGAAGCACGCACACCTGCATCCAGTGGATATGGTCCTCAAAAATCATCCGCGTTAGTTTTATGTGATTATAAAATGCGGATAAATATCTTAAACGACGCAATCAAAGTCCGAGCTGCAAATGTGGAGTCTGATCCCACGGTTCTAACAATCTCCACCCGATGAGTTGTAAGTTTAAACTAAAGTCGCAGCGTTTTTATCCGCAATAAATTATACTTTCTTTAATTTGAAGCCAATATTTTATCGCTCGCAGCGGTATAAAACACGGCCTCTCTTAATTTCTCGCTGCGGACATCGCGTATATTTTCGTTTAAAGCATTCGAATGTAAACTAGGAGCTACCATAAACCAAATAATTTACATAAAACCTCTAACGGATCTCACGGAACCAGTTTCAAGCATATAAATGTTTGTGATCTATTAGAAAATCGGCAATATCCACCAAACTAGTTACTCGTGTTTGTCTGTATACTAAATCTTCTTTAATACTATCTCTAATTTCTTTTTTCCATTAAACTGTCCACTCTTCCAGGAACACGCTTTACAGATACTCATTTGCATAATGTTGTAAAAGAAAGATTTAGCTTCCGTGTAAGAGTTTTGTTTTCTTGTATAATTGACAAAGTCATCAAAATCTAAACTTGAAGTGAATTAAATGATATTCGGGGTATTTTGAAGTGATTCTCAAGAGCTGTGTTCTTAATTGCATCAAAAATAGTGCATTGAAATATCGTGTTACTATTGTGTTCGTAGAGAGCGATGTGCGCGGGGGCATATTCCCAGGATTCCGTTAGTTGTTCACATGGGCGCCGCATCCCTTTCGCGCGAGTCAAGTGATGAGCCAGACAATGCGACCCCAGCAGCCGGCCCTGATCACCAGGTGACAACGTATCTCACACTAAACAACCAAAAACCTACCCTATCGTGATTCCATAAAATTCAAATAACAATGTACATACCTTTGCAATTGAAGATGCTCCATTAAAATTTTCGGACATAACAAATCTCAACTTAATGTTAAAGAAATAGAACGCGTTTTAGATCGCGGCGTATGAACTGTTGGGATGATTCCTCCAGATAACAAAGTGCTCAGTGATCTGTAACTAGTTCGACAAACAAGAAAAATCTCGGCCACTGCGGCTGTTTCTATGAGACGCCAAAATAATAATACTCATCAGTAATAACTAGTTTTCTGAAACTAGCCGGGTTAAGTTTCATAATGGCGTTAGGAATGCAACGGTCGGCTTAATTTTCAATTCAATTCAAAAAAGCTTAAGCTCGCATTAAGATAAATACCTAACTTGACCCAGACCCCGGAACGGTAACAATTGCGAAATGTTTAATTTATGCAAAGGGGAAGTGGAAGCAAAAAGTTTAAATAAAGCTTATGCACCTGAGTGGCGCATGCGCCGGATTGTTTGCAATAGGAGCCGGCGCAGGTATCTGTTGTCACCGTTGAAATTAATTATACAGCCATTACAAACGCTCCCGGCACGAGTTCTTATACAAAAGCAGCCGCAGATTTTTTCTTGCTCATCTTAATTTTCATTTTGCGAATTTTCTGCCTTCAATCGGATTTATGATCCGCAATTCTCACACGCAACTTTAGCAATTACCAATCATGACTGGATTTTTGAGGGTGACAAATTGTGGTCGCGGAACGTTTTCTCGATAATTACTGCTCATCGGGACGTAAACACGAGCTTCCCTGTTTTGCAATTGAATGGTGCCGCTGAAAGAGGATTTGGCTCAAAAAATAATAGAGCTCAACAAAGGCTAATTATACTTTGCGTCGACAATGCCGCCACCCATAGGGCGGGTGCTCCGACGTGTTAATTAGCGGATTTTCTCACCTTAGGACAAAGATTACTTTTTGTTGCGCTTGCATTTGTTTTGTTGGATTTAGTTTTTTTTTTGTAAGTTTTTATTATCAATATTTTTTGTAAATATTATTTTTGCAAACAATGTCTGAGACTTTCTGTGGGTACAGACCACTGTTTTTGTCGTTACGGGTACATGATTTCGGCAAATACAAGTAAATAAATCTATCAACGACTTTGGCAGTGGATCGCGAATTCGTGACATATACTTTTTTTAAAGCTATTTTTGGATAGGGTCCACAACAAATAGTAATCCGATTACAACAATTAAATTAAATAAAATTGTAACTATATCTAAAACTCATAAAATTCTATAATTTAAATACACTTAAAAAGATGTAACTAATATTATTATAAGGAATTTCACTTTAATCTGGTTGACGTAGTACCTATAAACAGAGAAGACTAGGTTCTTCTCTGTTGTTGATATGATACTTCTCTGTTCTATGTCATTAAGAACCCGCAACAAATGCTACGATTAAATAGAAAACAATTCCACAAGCCACCAAGTGTATAAAAAATTGGTCAAAAACAATAATTACAAAGATGAGTTGTCAGTGAAAGTGCCGGTCACTGGTCTGGCAAAACCTCTCTGATCTGTGTCGCAATGCGCGCCTGCCGACCGGCACCTGTGCCATTGTCTTGTCGCTGACACCTGCCCAGAGAATCCGCTAATGATGTATTAGACGATTAAATGTTAGTCCTTTGCCTCAAAGTTTAACACCATTAATGGGCATGACAGATTGACAGTATCCAGTGAGATCAGAAAACAATACAAGTCGTAATTAAAATTATTAAACGGCAACTCATTGTTTTCTGTTTTTCTTTGCACTAGTAGGTATAAAAATAACAAACGGTAGGTTGTAAAATCATAGATTTTATAATGAAATAACAGCTGATGTACCTTTAAAAACCTTTTATGCTAACAGCTCAGTTCACGATCTCGATATGGTCATATCTTTTTTAAATTTATTTTTTACTGACACCAATCACATATATTGCTGTGATCCCAAAGGAAGTTGCTAATGCGCCTTGTGATATGGAAATTAGACACAACGGTGGTACCACAACACCCAGACCCGAGACAATATAGAAATTTTTAGATTCTTTTCGACCGGGAATCTTACCCGAGACCTCGAAACGGCAACGCCAAAAACCCAGCGTCAAACTGGAGTCAACAATATTACATGTTTAAATGAGAAAAATAACGATTTCTACTTAACTGTACCAAGTATTCTAAACAAAGGTCATCGTCCGTATGTCTTTACAATCAGTAATAATTACTTAAATATACACAAATACACGCTTCTTAGTTTGAGTTTAAAATGAAAAATTACTCGTAGTTTACAGCTTTTAATTTTGGTACTGTTTTGCTTACAATTTGAGTATTTAAAAATGAATATACAATTTATAAAGACGTCAGAGGACATTTTCGATTTGAATAGAGCAAATCAATTGATCGTCGCTAGCCCCGCGTTGGACGCTGCCGTCGCACAATACGCGAGGAGTGCACAGTGCTCGCGGGAAACCAAACTAAACAAAATCAAAACCGGATTTCCAAAATCCCGTTCGGTCGCATTCGAAAGAAATGCTGTTTTCGATTTCTATTCGATTGTTTGTTTTTTCGACCCATTGTTGGTCTGACGGGGCTGCGACACGCGTACCCATTTTTGCAAAGTCTATTCCATTGTATTGCCTCGAATGACATTTGACGGACGAGCGCCTGCCGCGGGCGACACGGCTCCTGTGACCTCACAGAGATCTTAAATTCGATTCTGATGGCAAAAAACGTTAGCAGACATATTCCAGAATCCGTGGTTTCCGACCGATGCACCTTTGAGAGAACAAAAATTGGACACAAAGACTGGCACCCCAGGCTACGCAACGGGATTCCTGTTATCATATTGGATCCCGTCATCGTCGTCTAAATTACTTTTTGTACGATGTAAAAGGAACGAGATGGCTCGACGGTCAACCATCGCTCCGAGCAACATTCGACCGATTTTGTTTTAAGGGCTCCATACCCCTTTTCTTACCTGCTGTAGCCGTCTGCGGCCCTTGCCATCCTTTTGTACGAATTGCGCTTTGCGTGATTTGATTCATTATTTCAAACAATGGCACTACTTCTCGAATTATAAAAAAACGTTTATATAATTAGCGATTAAAGACGCCCGTGTCGTGATTTATCTACTCTTTCACGTAATCGATAATAATCAGCCTGCATTCCTACAAGGAACAAATGAATAAAGACACCTTTTCTATCCTAGGTTCTAATAACTGGCATTTAAAACCATAAGCTGTTTTACTAAGTAACGGTCGGCATTCATTCTAGCATTAGGATAGCTTCCATTGAACACGGTCGCGTGAATGTAAGGATGTGCGGAGCGGGTCCGTTACATGCGAAGGTTATCAAACGGACGCAAAAAGCGTGCGCCGGCGCGCCAATTATGCCCTGCGCACGCGCCTCCAAAAAAACACCAGCGGGCCATCCAAACCATTTTTTAAAAGCCCCAACTTAAATAATAATGCAGTAACACGCGAGAGTATTTGCAAAATGCGATTCGCGAATTTCGTTTCCAAATTCCACCGGAGCTCGACTTTCGGTTTCGTTTTTTGCTGCGACTGTTGTCTGTTTATCTTTAGATTTGTGTTTCTGCATTCGAATTTTTGTCGGTGTCAGGCGCAGTTTCGGGAGCCCGCTCCGACCGAGTCGAGGCTACATTCAAATTTGATAAACCCGTTTGTTAATTGGTTTCCTGTAAGTCCCGCGCTGTCAGCGGCCGCGTCCCGCTCCAGTCACCGTAAAAGAATGCAAAATCTGTCTGCATGGAGTCCCGCGGTTTGATATAGCGGCGCATATTATCGTATAGCTATAATGAAGTGCCCAAAGTTTTTGTGCGTGGCGCGATTAGGTGCTCGCGGCGATGTGAGGTCGCGTACCTCGCCCCTATCATTACTAAAAACGGTCCTAATAATATAATAGTCCTGTCACAGACCTTCGGAGGAAAAAGTTTTAAAAGGACAATTTTCGTAAGAGCCTTTAATAGGCGGTAAAGTTTGCCAGTCGTTTATAAAATTTGATAGTTTATTTATTTTTGTCGCTTCCTCTAATATTTTGGGTCGTTTAATTTGATCGAGGGTGTAGTTTTTGTGAAACATCTGCGTCGGAAAGCCATGATTATTTCAAAGGTCTACATTGTCATCGACGTCGCGGCCATGTGAATAAATCGTCGTAGTTAGTGGTGGTGATAAGTTTAGGAGGACAGTCGGGGGGATCGCGGCGATAATCGTGTGCGTAGGTATGTGGTGCGCCCGCGCCGGGCAAATGGCACATTTGTATTGTTCATTACGGAGCCCGGAGGTGAGAGATGTTGGCGCGGCGGCCGCGGCGGGGGGCAGGGCTGGCGAGCCGCGGCCCTCGATGGTGCTTGTCGAACACTTCAACGATGAGAGTTCACTTATCTCGATATTCGTAGCAAGCTTTTCCGTTCAATCGACGGGAAACTCAAGGGTGGTTAGCTGCTGTCTGCTAATGCTATGAGTATTCTCATATTGGCATGTCAGCATTACAAATTCAATAATCACTAGCCTAAGGGATGAAGCTAGGTTTTATTATTAAATTGGGGCCTAGTTTCCTTTGTTTCAAATACAAATCTAATGTGTTAGGAGACAAAACGGATTGGATAATCAAAAAGTTTTATTACTCAGTAACTAAAAGAGAAAATATCACATCGTCCATAAAGTCGTCGACGTCCTGTGAAATAAATAAGATTATATTTTAACACTAATCCCATGTATCCCAGTTTCTAATAATGGAATATGATAATACAAAAGCAACCGTAATATCCTGAATCAAGGATTATTTTCTAGTCTTAAATCTGGATACAAAATAATTATATCAATATTTATAAATTTTACTAACAACAATGTGTCACAGTTACTTATGAGAAATAAATCGTTCATTCATTCAATACACTTGCCTAATGTAATGATGTAATTATCCTAGTTAAATTTTATCAAATCCTAATGTTTCTTTGAGTAATGTTAAACTATGAAACTAAATTTAATCTTTAATTTAGAAATTATGTCTAAACTAGGTTGTTTTATTATTTATGGCTTCAGGATAAATAATTTTACTCATTCTATTCTTAATTTCTAAATTTTATTTATTTTTATGTACCTTTTGTTATATGTTTTTGTTATTTGTCTTTCCGTTAAATGTGTATGTATGGTACTGAGCGAGAGGTGCTGTTTACCGAATTACATAATGCACCTAATTCGGTAGCAGTTACTATGTAACACTTTTGTAAATATTTACTAAGTTTTAGTTGTATATAAGAATAGATCATCATGATTATGATTATTTTTGAAAAAAAAAATAATAGTATTGTGATGCAACCTAGTTTCTTGAATAAGTTTAAGAATCAGTCTTAGGCCAGCCCTGGCCGCGGCAAGGCACCGGGGGTCCTCTGCGCGTCGGGGCGCGTTGATTTGTGCGCGGACTCCCGCCGACTGTATTTGTACAGCGTGGGCCGCGCCCGCGCACCCTCCCCGCTATCGCCTGTCAATCTGCTACGTCATCTCATACCTAGAGACCTCACTAAGTACGTCACGAGGACCTGACAGGATTACCTATTTGCAAAATATTTGACAATAGGTCTTCTTCTTCTTTTCGAGTCGATAGCAAACTAAACGGTCTCGGACCAGAACTTTGCTACGAGGATAGCGTTGTCTGTAGCTTTCATTAAATCCTCCCGCGAACAGTTATAAGGGCAGGCACGGCACGATATAAGGCAAACCTAGGTTTTGACAATAGGTAATCCCGTCTGACACGAACGCGACCGTATCAAGCTTGCTTCAGTTAAATTAATATCACTTAACGCTTTAAAGCTTTTTTGGGCACGCTAAACCTTCAAAATCGTGCAGGAGTTAGAAATAGAAGCTTGAAGGATCGGTGTAAGGACAAGGATGTTGTTTAAGTTATGATCAAAAGTTATTTTGGCTGGTGATATCAACTGACTTTAAAAAATATCCAAAAACAAGCGGACGATATACCTGTATCCGACCACCAACTATCAGACACACTGATTGTCTGATCACAGCTGATAGCCTCACAGCTTCAATGACGTAAGATGAAAGCTGCCGGTTCCACCACACCCTCAGTCGTGGTCATCTCTACCGCTTTCGCTGACCATCAGTCATTTCATTCATTTACCGATGCGTTATGATAACTATGCCGATTTTTAAGCGCGGCATGTAATTATCTGCAATTAATTTTTGCACAGTCGGGGCCAAAATAGCATTACAATTTTAAATAAATTCTAATGATATGTTGACGTACCCATATTTTGATTTGTAAATGATAGTATTTAAGCTGCTAAGGTTTGCCCTACACCGTTCTATCTTGACAAGATTTGAACCCGACTGATTCTAAGCCTTAGGGAGGATTATAAAACACTCTGTGGATAGACAAGTTTTCCCTCTAGCTATACAGAGAAAAGTATTACAATCTTAAGCCTATCTGTAACGACGGCCTCGACAAACCAGCTGTAACTTGTATCTAACAACGCGGGTGAAACCTTACGTTTTGGATATCAACTTATTTTCCAATCGAGCCGAAATTAGAAGGCTAAGACAACTTTGGAACCGGTCAACATAAAATTGGAAACCAACTGTAGTGCGTTGCGCAAGAGTCGATTTACCAGTTTGGCGCGGGCTCGCGTGGGATCTATGGGGCTGCGCGCGCAAACGACGCCGCGACGAGGCGCGTGCGAGGCGCTTACGACCTTTTCCCGCGGCCCGCAGATTTATTTAGACTGTCACTTTATTGCCGCGGATTAGGAATCTCGTTGACATAAATTATTGTGTGTATACCACTCAAAATATGGCCAGTTACTTGGGCGTTAGACATCTACCGAGTTCAAGATATGTGGTGCTGATATGTGAAACATTATCCGTTTCTAATGAAATCCATCTATTACTATTTAGCTAGTCAAAATATCAAGTTACATGTAATAGAAAAATATACAAAAAAATAGCATCACACTTATTTTTTATGTAGGGAGCTTACATTTTGTTTGATTTGATGTACTAATTAAAAAGTTGCAGTTAGTTATCAGTAATTTAATTATGTACGTAGGTAATTTAAATTATTAGGTTAATAAAGGTAATCATTATTTATTTTTATTCTTTACTTAAAAGTTATTGTCAAAAGTTGACACAAAAGTATTTGTAGACATTTTATCTACCATTACTTCAAAATAAATATTTTAACCATTAGAACTCATCGAATCAAAATGAAATCCATCAATTTGAAATTATCTCCAATATTCGACCCTATGTATGGTCCAATCTAATAAACAGTCAAGGTTTGAGAGTTGTGAAATTCGTCAATCATCATTATAGATAACCCTTACAATTTATAACCTTTCTAAAATCAATTAAGGACTCAGAGATATGGTAAAACCCGTTTCGGTTAATTTTGTCGAGTGCAATCCGCGCGCTCACGTGAAATAATCGTATATCGGAGTTTTTATGTCACCGCGGTATTTAGATCTTAATTCCCGATCACGCGCATAACTGTCAAGTAACTTGGGATTACTGGCTTTTTAACATTTTCCACCGCCTTTCTCCCGCCGCCAGTTCACGAAGCTGTGTATGACTGTTCGACATTAATGCGTTTTTAACATAGTTCGCTGGTTCGATGAACCGCACCGAATTATCGGAAATACCCAAAGTTCCGTGATTTAGTGACCATAGCGATAGCAAATTTCGTTGAGGACCGTAGCCTTCCTTGTACGTGGATCATATTTTATGGTGATTCATTTGGTTAAGTTATGGCCACTATAAACTGTATCGTTCGAATAAAAAATAACTATAAATGTGGTCATAGGTGTGATTAGATGATTCATAATAAATCATCAAATTATGGTAGAGTAATTTTTTTTTAAATATTTTTTATGTATAAAACGCTATGATATGAGTCTAATTTTAATAAAGGTACTCGTTTATAATATACAAACATGTTTCTTGTTACCTATGGTTTTAATTCCATATTTTTACAAGATGTTTTTTTAATCTAAATCTAATATTCTAATCAAGACTTGAACTATTTTCAACAGTGGTATGACCCAATTTTGATAAAACAAAAAAAATCATGTTTTTGAATATTCTGACTGAAGAACAGCTAATACCGAGGTATATTTACTAAGGGCCGATTGTTCAATGGTTAGATAAATCTTATCAGACTGATAAATTATAAAGCGACAGATTTAAATAAATGACAGGTACCTATACTGACAATTAGGTGACGTTTTCAAATTAGCCATGTTGTATTTTGTTCGACGACTATTCCTTATCTGACTATTGAAAAATCAGCCCTTAATTACATTGTTTTAATATCATATAGACGTATAGAAGTTTCATATTTTTGGTTGTCAAATAAAAACTACAAAGCAAATCACGCGATACTTCGTTCATCAATTTGTTTGCTATTGCCAATAGTGGTCGTATGGAGCATGTAATCGGCCCTAATAGAAGTCGCGACCGTCGACCGAGAACACCGCTCCGAGGGAGCGCTGGGCTGATGGAGAGCATCCATCATAGAACATTCGGGAACACCTGCTGTTACAACAAACGCCTGCGCATAGGCCGCCGAGATCGGCCAGTACACTCCCTTCTTCTACACAACAGTAACAAAACAATCGGATACAGTAGGTCTTATATTCTGCTAGCTAGTAATTATTGACACAAAAATACCATCATACTACTAAATAAATCCAGTAGGTTTTAAAATATCTAAACAGTACCTTTATTGGAGTGCTTAAAAATTGTTCCATTTGGGTATTGTGATGCTTGTTTGTTTTGTGAAAGGGGTACAATTTCACAAAGTACTTACTGAGGCATGGCACTGGAAAAATGGCGCGTCTATAAACAAAATGGGATATACATTTTAATAAAATTCAAGACGACAAAATAGATTTCACAACAAAGTAAGGACAGTAAGTAGGTGAATAATACAATGGTTCGATCATTAAAACAATGTGACGATTATACAAAACACTATACAAAGCATCGCAATTTAAATACCCTTAAATTTTAAATTTTAAAGGCCTTAACAAGTATGCAAATGTTAAACTGAAAGAAAACGAAAGTGTAAATGTGTAACTAAGGTCCGGATAAAAACAATTTACCTAATATGCTGGCTGTTCTCATTGGACTATGGTCCAGATGAGCGGTATCTGTCAAATTAATACTATATCTCAGCCTGCGCCTGACCCTAATACTTTATTTGTTCGCCCGATTGATGGCTTCGACGCGTTTTTTTCTGGTGTTTCGTTTTCAATCAAAGGTTTATGACAACGACTTAATGTTTTCGTATTTGAAAGATTAATCACGCTTTTGAGTTATTGGTTTCTCACTGAGCAAATAAATTCCTTTCAAAGTCATAAGTAGGTGCCCGTGCATCAAAATCAAAAGGAACGATGCTCTAGCCTTATTTATGAAACAAAAACATATGAATACCGTAGCTATCGTAAATAGTAGCTACGCTTAAAGCGTACTACGTGCAATATAAAAAAATAATATATACGTGTAACGTTGTTGTAAGAATAAATCGTACTCATTTAAATTAAGGCTATAAACAAATGGTTAGCATTTTGCATCCGCGTAAAAAAGGGAAGAAACAATAAAGATATCACTGAGATATACTACACATCTTTAACCCATTAATTAGTATTCTTCTTTCTTCAGAAGCTTTTCACTGCACCCGTTGACATCTTTCTGCATGACCTAAAGGTTTGACTGGCAGAGAATGCTTTTAGCATTAATTCCAACTTTGTACACTAAATTTGTGCAATAAAGTCGTTAAATAAATAAATAGTATTTATTTCCTATTCTAATGAAATAACTTACGTCAGAAAACGCCTAATTGAAAACGACACCTGTTTGCTGACACATTTTTGTAAATGTCATTTTAAAATCGGTCGGTTTATACGTATTCAGTGGGTTAAGTATTATCTGTCGTTAGTTAAATCCTCACTTGGATTTGTATACTACAAAAATCTGTTCTTTACACTTATCTGTATTCGACACTATTCTATCGCCTAAACTCTTTTGTTTCCTTCACAAACCTGTCACGTTCACCTATCAGTTACGTTCACTGATACATTGCCTATACTTACATGTAGAAATCTGTTCATAAACTAATATTTTGCCTGCACCTTCCTTGTGATGCCTACTCGTATGAGTTACATTCAAGTATATATAATGCTTGGCCAAAAATATCTTACTCTAACGCTAACCTGTAAATCTTCCGTACTTGAAGTCGGGCTCGGCACGTCCTGAAAAATCGCCAACTATTAACAGAAATAATAATAAGCAGTTAAGTATTAGAAGCTGTTTTTCTCTCTCTTTATTTGTACAGAAAATACACAGATGTTATTTGTAAAATCAACCAAAATAAATTTGGACATACCAAAGTTTATTGTAAACTAATAAAAGTCCGTTTTTCTTTGCTATCCTAATATTGTAAACAATATTTTTATAACTTTTAAAATAAAAGCAATGAATCAAATTCATTTACTATATGATGAAAAGGTCTTGGTTTTTTATGATGGATTCTCCATGACTGTATTTATCTAGTATTTATCCTATTTTAAAATGGATAATTTCTTTATACAGGAATGCCAAGATTGTATTTACAATCTTGGTAATCCTGTATAAAGAAATTAGACTAGCAAAGGTAAACTAACTTTAGGTCTCAGTTTACATAGGTACTTTTATGTACCTAGGTACACCAATTTTTGTTCTTTGGTCATATTAAATCTCTCACACAATAAACTTACAAATAATCACTTTACAGCGAATACAGTTACTTGATATCAATCTGATTCTGATTCTGAACGTTAACGTTTTATTCTTAGGATAAGTCTCAACTTTTCCTTAATTTGTAGAACCGAAGGTTCTCAATATATTGCGAGGAACTTTGATTATATGGATACAGTTATGATAAAACCACTAAATACTCTCATTACTACATGATGATAACTAAAAAACCTTAGAATTCTAACAACCTCAAATCAAATTATTTGGTAAGGTAAGTTATGAATAATTTTCTTCTTTGCCCCTACTATTGTTGCTTTCCTAATATAAAAACGTTGTCTATGTGTCTGAGTAAATAAATAATAAATAAATATTGGAAACCAATTACATACATTGCTCTGATCCCACATTAAGTAGCTAATTGCACTTGTGTTATGGACATCAGACACAATGGTGGTACACCCAGACCCGAGATAATATAGAATTTTATTTAATTATATTTATCCGACCGGGAATCGAACCCGGGACCTCGGAGCGGCGACGCCTTAAAACGTTGAACGTGCTTGGCCACTAAATTGAATGCGATATTAGGATTTGAGAATCTTTTTGAACTAACATGTTCATTGACATTTAGAGCATTAATTTTCAACAAAGAGATCACTTACCAGGTGTCTTCGCTCCACATCATCATTACCAAAATTTTCTGAAACTCCTGACAAGCGTGCAGACACGCAATCCAGTGCTGGCGGCGCGGGCGCAGGTGTGGCGCTAGTATCGCGCTTGTCATGCAAAAGTATCCTTCGGTGTTTTAAGTATAAGGTTCATATTACTTTTTAAACATTTAATTCATATTACGATGGGTTTTGGAAAAGGGTTGACCGCATAACGCGTGCGTGTCGCTCCACGGCTCTTAGTCGATACTCACGCAGTTTGTTTTGCTTATTAACGGCAATTGCCCTTGTGGCAGGAAATGTCACTCATTAGCTGATGCGATATGTTTATGTCACACAGTGCGTGTGGTTTGTCTAAGGGTCATGAATACCATTGTTATGGCAATTTAAGGGCAAAACAGGGCACAAGTGATCAACGACTGGAAAACGTTTTAGTTAGATACGTTATTCACTTAGCAAGTGTTTGATACCTCAGTGGTAGAGCATTCGACTGCAGATTGAGAGGTCTCCGGTTCAAACTTGGGTGTCCCCTGACTAATTGTCTCTTCTGCAATTTTATTTATTTGTAAAAGCTTAACATGCCTTTGCCATAAGGCCGTTTTTTTTTGCCTAGGCAGATATTTGACCTCGATTGGACCCGATTTCAGGTGTGGATAAGATTCTAAGATAGTCCATATTTGTTTTGTAGCAGCCTGTTCCCTCTTGCCTTAAAGGCAAGGGGCTTAGGTCATATTCCTTATGAAAAACTCCAGTAGGCAGCAGTAATAGCATTCTGCGACCTGTGCGAGGTTCTATAACTGTTTTCTTGATAAGTTTCTTATTAAAATGCTATGTATTTATTCTTTCCTGGTCTGGCCATTACTGCGCCCCCTCTACGCCCTATGTGCCTGGGCAACGGTGGTACCGCCCGCCGGACCTATTTAAAGTTGTACCTAAAGCCTATAAGTTCATATGGCTGAACTAATTTAGATGAAATGTCACACACAGTATATTTATTTCTAATAGCAAATATTCTGAAGTCAACGAAGCATATATGTTCCAAACAGATGATCATGATGAAGTCGTAACATATAACTGAAGTTCTCTATGGCTTGCCCGAGTATTTGCAAATCGATCAAATTACTCATAACTATTTGACAACCGATCTCGGGCCAGTGTTGCCAGTGGCGCGTAATTGGTCCATATGCAGCGCATACCGCGCGTGACGCTGCGCAGGCGCTCGCGAGGAATCCCAATGTCAACGAGCGCGCAAGGCTGCTTTGGGACTGCTATGGCTGCCTTCGTAGCTTGCCTATAAATGGCTAATTAGTTAATGCTATTATATTTTGCATTAAGGATAACGTATGCTTAAAAATATAAGCATGCGGAATCTGTGGTATTATGTAATAAAACTTTTAATTGTGCCGCCGCCTTGGCCATCGTCCATGTTGCCGTCATCCTAAGTGCGCCTTCACATCCGAGCGGCAGCAGCGGATGCCTTTACATTAGCAGCGAAACAATCTCGCGACTGAGTTGGTCCCACTACACCCAATACCCATTTCAGTGCTAATACGGGGATAGTATTACCACTGCAATAGGTAATGAGTAAAGTGGGACGGACCCGCGCGACCCATCAGCAACACGACTGTCGCTCGTAAGTCGCTCTGCTGCCGCGCTGCTAAAGTCGTCTACATATGAAAAGTGAAAAGTCACAAATCTGTTCAGTATTTAAATTGCCAAAAAGCAATAGTGACTATGCATTATGAGTTATCCTTTACTTCGAGCTGGTCCTCGGAGACACAAAGCTCACGCATGAAATTTGTCAAGCTGCGACAGCTAATAGTGCGTACGCGCCGCCAGCGCTCAGCGTTGCGTGGTCATCTGCGCAGTCGGCGCGTCGCTGCCGCGGGCGCAAGATTTATTGACTTTATTAATTTCACATCCAAAACGCAGAATTGATAGTTGGAAGAACAGCAGCTTTTAAATAAAAATCGATTACAAACATATTTAAATTTTATTTAGAAATCGAATAGAATTTCTTTTCTTTTATTTAGATTAATACAAAACCTATACAACATATATTTCAAACATTAAGAAACTACATACTTTATTATTCATTAACTAACTTATATGTAAGTACTACCTTATAGGTTATTGCTGAACGTGTGGGTACAAAAGACGCCATTTCTAAATTCCTTGAAATCGGTGAAAAATCTTTTAAATCTTTTCAGAATTATAAAAAGCGTAGCATAATAACATTTTTTTTATGAAATTAAAATAATTTGTCTTGATCTTAACTCTTCTAATCCCAAAATTATCCTTAAAAACCTTACAGCGTAATATCATTTAATTTTTCAGCCAGTATTCTCTCCCATAAAAAATAATGCTTATGAAATAATGACTCGGAAAAAACCCTAATATGATATTCCGTGTACGAGAGCTCTCAAACGAACGCTCACGTACAGCTTATAAAAGCGTAAAAAATCAAGAAAATTCCATGTGAACCAGACACATGGCGAATAAACATACGGAGTAGTTAATGTTTATAAAACAATAATAGATAATTATTAAATAAGTGAATAGGAAATAGATGCGTTCCTACTCGTTCTTCTGAAAAACCTAACAATAGATAATGATGATGTCGCTTAAGTCAACATATAAATTTAAAAGTGGCCCGTGGCCACTATATTTATATACAAGAAAAACAATGAAATTTATAAGTTATTTTAAGCCCCATTGTTTCCTAATAGTAGTAAGTTACATATGGGTAGGATTTGTAACTAAATATTAACTTCTTAATTCTTTAATCGGGTTCACACCGTAGTTTTTTATTCATAAGTATTTGTAACGGGTTTTCTTTTGGTTCTAAACTTCACTACTGGACTTATCGTTGTACCGCATAAAGAGACTTTGTAAATAACTCCTTCACTAAGGGATTTTTGTTAGATGACTGAATCTAATTTAATTTTATCATCCTGTTATTTTATATCAAGAAGGTTACCTGTAGGAAGTTCCTTGCACCTTGAGGGCCCCGGTTGCTGCACTTGCCCCGTAATTATTTTTTATAAAGCATAACCCTCTCTCTGCGCAGGTGCAGTCAGGATTGCCAGGAACACGTCGCCTCGCTAAGGGTTGAAGATTTTAAACTAACTTTGAATATTAATAATGAGAAATATTGAAACTATATCATGTGTCTCTATGACGCATTATACTATCGTCGGGTACAGTATTACTCCGAATTCCTTAGTAATAAACAAATAGGATTCATACGAAACTTTGTATCCATCTATTATTATTATTATAACATTTTGCAACAATTTAGCATGCGGCACTTCTTAAGGTGTATCATTTTATAAATTACGTGTTAAAGCCCTGAGCCCCAATATTTCGAGTGATATTCGTTCGATAAGTTATGAAAATCAATACTAAAACTACCTTATGGATTTCAGCAAGTTTTTATTAGAACGTCGAACATTAATCAAAGAAAATCAGACGCCATATTGACATTAGTGATTAAAAAATAGAGGCCCTGACGTAACATATTGATTTCCGTTCTTCTTATTATATAGTAACACAATTTTTGTGAGTGTCACGTTGAATAAACGATTTTTGTTTCGAGTTTAAAAGTGGTAGGTAAGGCGTACGTGCCGATGCCTTCGACCGTAGGTCATCATGAAATAACTTTTTCTCTTTTTGATGGATATTTTTTTACTTACACATACTCGTACCTACTAAAGTGAGTATTCGTAATACTTACTTTCTGACAATACTTACTTTACAATTAAAGTCCTCGTATCATTTATTGCAATTCGCAGTCAGCGCCGTCGCCCCAGACTGCATAGGTGCGCGGGCGCAGGCAGGTGCAGCCAGATTCCACGCCCACGCACCGCGGGATTTGTCGACACGCTCGTTTCGCAATGTTTACAGCCCGTAGCTTGTCGCTCGTGGAAGCCTTGCTAGACGGATGGAGGCGGCAATAAAGTATTCTTTCAAAACAATTCTAACCGGACGTGAATTTATTAAAATATTTTTTATATCGGCGTCATTTGCACTCGTCTTACAGATGAAAGAATCTAAACCATAAAATATACCTAAATAGGCAAGCTCACTTGCAGTTCACGTAGTCTTTGTTTTTAAGTGACACCCTTTGTTTCGTGTGTGCAAGTAATTCGTTGAAAAATGGTTAGGTGAGAGAGACCTCTACCGTCTCTAGGTCACTACGTAACAATATGGTTTCACAGCAGCGGCTTGAACAAACTCTTCAATACCTATCTACTTATGCAGTGTATCCCATCTTTTATTATTATTTATTTAAAAAAAATGAATCAGAATCAGAATGTTTATTTGCTAGAATACATACATTATAAATAAGGTCTTAATATAAACAAAGTAAATGTATTCAGCCTGCATGCAGACGTGCAAATTTTTGAAATACATGGTACCAATTTAATTTGTCTTAAAGTCTAGAAATTAGCCATTGGGGTAGTTTCTTCTTGAATGTCAAACCTTCTAACACTTTTATATCGTCCGGTAGATGGTTGAATACTCATATGCACATATTAGCCACATTATCTTTGTATATCACCTTGTGACAGGGATAGTTATACAACAAGTGCTTAAATATGTTGGATAGTTTATTTATTGAGGAAGACTTTAAGCTATAAAACATCACGTACAACGTCACGTACAGGAGGGAGGGAACAAACTCAAAACGCGCGGACGGAGTTGTGGGGGACCGCTATTTAAATAAAAAAATATACTACTAGAGACTTTGAAAACTTCCCTGATAAGCCATCAAGTAGGGAAAAAAATAAAGTGATGAGTAACTTTTGCAACTATAAGTTGCCAGCTGAGGTTTATATCTTTTGTGTCAGACCAACATTTGAGAGATCACGTAGAATTTTGGTTCAGTTCAGTTCAGTTTGGTGTTTTCTTGGTTAGTGCTACTTATGTTTCTGTAAATGTTAGCTAATTCTTCACGGGTCTGTACATACTAAGCGCCTCATATGCAAGGAAGCACCTTGAGCCTTCGTAGCGACGATTTATCGCTCATAAACCCTATCAACGCGACCGGAACTACAACTCCTGGGGACGGCAACAAATTGCCGTGAACAGGCACCGACTAAGGATTATATACAGCTTAAGATGAAAGCCAAAGTACCTATATAAAAAATCTGTTAAATTTAACAAAAGTACCTACTGTTTGTTTAGGTAGTTGCTCATACTAAGAATAAAAAGGCTATCAATTGCACTGTAGCATATTCCTACCTCCTACGTCAGTAAAACATCAGTCTCTTCGGTTTACGTAGTAACAAATAGGGCTTCTTTGGCTTTGGCAGTCTGATTCTCACAAATAGCATTAGTATTACCTTGATTTATTTTTAGATTTTTTAATACACCAAAGATGCGGACGTAAGGATAACTCTACTTCACTTTATTTGTATTGCAAAATACACAGCTCTTAATAATGATAACATGAAACACAGACCTGCAATACTTAGTGAAAATACCTGATGCGTGTGTGGGCACCATAATTTCTGCACCACCAATCTGCTTAGTCCAAAGGTATGACTAGTAGATGAGAAAGGCATTTTTTGGTTGTGCAATAAAGTATAAATTATAACATTATTAAATGAATATGATATGCTTAGTTAATGATTAACTGTTCTGTCGGTCGAGTCCATCTCTGGTCGCAGGCGCAGGCGCGGGCGCACGCGGCTCGTGCGACAACCGCACGATTTACGCAGCGCAACTGTCGCGCGGCAACTGTCGCTGTCCGCGCGGTGACGCGACACGACCGGCGTTATTTATTGCATGATTTGTCGCCTTGTTGCCAAATGGTGTCATTGTTTGGGACTATTACTTACTTGAAAAGTATTTTTTTTATTACTATATTATGGATAAAGGAATGATTATAAAGAAAAAAATATTAAATATCAACCATTGCGTAATTTTGAGAAGTATTACATTTACAATAAATATGAATCCTTGGGTTTCATACTATACATATATATAATATATATTTAGATTTATTTCCACAGAATTAATTATTCAATGGCTAGTGCTTATTTGTCGATTTTGAAACATTTCCTTAGAGACAGAATGATAAAAAAAATCTACTTGTACTAAAACATAATTATCTCGCTATGAACTCTCGTTTTTGAGCAATCCGTGGACAACGTACAAAGATATACATTTAAAAACAGCCTTCATAGATCAAATAATATCTAATTATAACGACATCACATACATACACATTGAAATGATTACCTCCTTTTTGTGAAGTCAGTAAAAATGATCTGAACTTTGCAATACAAAAGCTACCTATTTATGTTTGTACTTACTTAGTATCTGATTTATGTTTCTTGTTAAATGTGACAATATAAAACATTTAAATACTTACATATTCTAATAACGCTCGAGCTTTTCCTGTTTCTGAGATCTGAAAGTTACTGAGTTTCTTAATTTATTAAGATATCGCGTGATGTGAACCATTTCATTATATTTTAAAATATTTATCTCACATGGAATAAAAAACTAATAGCAGTTTTATTGGCGACCCATAAAATTTATTAGTAGTGCAAAGTTCAACATGCCGACACGTTGAACTTTGTAATATTAAAAAAAAGATTTTTAAAAATATTATATCCTTCACTATATTTTTACAAAAGTTAGAGTAGGTACTTAGCCAAAAATTACTTCAAATTATTAGAAGAGCACACTTTTAAAAACCTTAATTACCTTCCAACATTATAAATCTCATAATTTAGAACCTTTTTTATAAACCTGTCTCAATCGGGGGAAATAAATAATTTCCTCGTTTTTAGGCGCTGTACACACGGTAATAAAACAAAATTGTCACACTAAAACACGTCACGGATGTGTGAAGTGTAAATGTGTGGCGTTGACGAACCGTTACAGCTATAACAAGAACAGCCAACCAATTTCTAAAAAATGAACATTTTAATTAAATATCAATAAGTAGGTAAGTTTTGCGGGTCTTTTTTCACACTTAGCCGTTAGATTGGGCCATTGTGCGTGTCTTCTTATACTGATCTATTCCAACCAGCCCAAGCCTACCAAGATACATATATATGTACCTACATGAAAATATATGTTAAAAAATAAACGCTCTTTAATTTTAGTGTCATGAACGGCACTATTTGATGACTATGCAAATATATTTACTAAGTCAGATTATGTACTGAATCAATGCATGAGTATCGTCATATGGTATTAATTTAAGTTACTATTTAATAAAAACTGTACTCATTAATGCTATTATACTTTATAAAATGCACTTGAAAAATGCAAGTGTGTCAGACGAGGAATCGAACCCCGTGTCTTACGCTTTCCGGGCGTATGCCCATGCCACTCGGCTACCGACACATTGGCAAGCCTGTTGAATTTTGCAAGTAATTTCTGGAACAATAGATAACTATTATATTTCCTTTTTTTTGTGTCTCCATAACAAAAAATGATTGTTACTAATAGTGATACATTTAAATTGAATTCCGATACCTACTTATTATCAAGCTTATTTTTACCTTTTACCTAAACTTAAAGATTTAGTATCATATAATGTATTAGTTATATGTTTTTTTTATTACGTATATCTTATTACAGTGTAATATTAAAATATTAGCTATATTTTTGCTCACCGCTTTCTACCTCACTAATAAAAGTTGTTTCCTCTACCCAATGGTTGCCTGGAAGATATCGCTTCCAGCGATAAGACCGCCAATATTTTACAAATGATTTGTCTGTAATGTTGTTGTTTCTTGTGTCCTTACTTGTGAAATAAAGAATATTTATTTATTTATTTATAATGTACTTACCGTTTTGGTGCATACCAGCGTAGCGGCTATCGGCGCGATCGACGCCGCGCGTGTCGCGGCCGCGGTGTGCACCTGCCCTTATATAGTTTTCGTTAACGATCGAGATAGCGGCGTGACGTCAGATAAACGATCGCTGCACGGAGGGTTGTTGCCCTAATTAATTTTCACGGGGTATCAAATAACCCGTGACTAATTTAAATAAAAATAAAACACAATTTTATAGATTTCTCAAATAGGCAGTCATTGAGATTTTTTGTTTGCACACCCGATCGAATCAAATTTTCACTATGAAAGTTTCAGGGTAATTGTTTTAAGGCAATAACGAATAGCAATCATAAGTTGGACTATATTTGTGATTGTTCATAGACACAATAGTTAGATCACATACATATTCAAGTATGTTAAATAAAATGCGTTTTTTTTCATCACAGTTCAACATAATCATTAAGCTAAGCTGCTACTAAATTGCAAAAATATGCACAACACTTATAAACAACACTGTTTCTTACTTAACCAAGATAACGAAACATATTTTTCGTCAGAACTAAGTATATTATTTTATAGTGAACTAGACTGATCCTAAATTTACAGCAAATTAACATCACACTAAATTATGGTGATGTATTTAAACCGATATACAGGGTGGCCCAAACAGTGTCATACAATATTTTTATTGGGCCTTACATCATGGGCGTTCCAAGTATAATATGTCAGCCGAATGTTCGTAGTTTTCGAGATATTATTATGTTCGATTTTTTTGTGAATTTTCAAACAAATAAGTCCTCCACTTATTATAGTGCTTTGTCGTTTTTTTTTTATTGCAATAAAAACCTTATAAAAAAAATTTACGCAGATAAAATATTGAGCTAGCTAAAACTAAAACTAACAAGTTAATTTTTTTTAAAAGCCTCGAAAACTACAAAAAATAGCCATCGTTAATCTGGTATATTTGGATAGCTCTAGATGTAAGAAATCAAAAAAAAAAGTTTTGGTCAGCACTGTCTGGGCCACCCTGTACCTACGTATAGATCAATAGCACTTATCGCGCATAGAGCACATTTTTGTCGCTAATAAAATGGTCTTTTAGCTAATGCATTACAGCAGAAGACTTATTAAATTAGGTAAAATTCGGGATGGAACATAAGACGGAATAAATAATTGCTACAAGTAGATTAGTCGTATTTATTCACATATTAATTGATCATTCGGTCTCGCAAATTGAAACATTTAAAAAATTCAACCGCCTTCAAAGAACTGACTAGTTTAGGAGAAACAAATTGATTTGGAGTCGGTGCATGATGTGCATACACTATTTATGAAAATAAGCTTGATATCTTGCACCGAATCAAAATGAATTGGTTTTCCTAAACAGAGGACGTATGTGTTATTTCGAGCTTGGTAGTCAGTTATTTGAAGAAAGTTTTTTTCTTTTTTTTCATAACTTTTAGGTATTATCTATATTTCAATAACTACCGGACCGATGTTGATGAAACTTACACTGTATCCTTAATTGAAATATACCTAATTAAACTTAAAGAAGAATCATATCTATTTGACTTATTGTTTTCGAGAAATGCGTGGACAAACATACAATTATATTCCAAACAAAGTTAAAAATGTTTGTTTTGTTTACTCCATCAAAGTGTGGAAAAAAGTTATCAAACATTATCGCATGACATAGTAGTCCACGTTTCAAGTGACCTGGACGTCGTCTCTCATAAATCAGGTGGTATCTTCTGACGTAGCCAAGCACTACGTTGACTAAAGGAAGACTTAAATCAAAATCGTGGGGACTTACTTTAAAGCAAATAAAAAGCCGCCCATAATATAATATTTAGATATAATAAGACATTACTAACCAAAAATAATTTGAGGTAAGGTTACTTCCTTAGTAAGCGGACTTTGAAACATATTGGACAGCAATCACATACATTGCTCTGATCCCAAACTAAGTAGCCAATGCACTTGTGCTATGGCAATCAGACACAACCGTGGTACCACAACACCCAGACCCGAGACAATATAGTAAATTATAGTTTCTAGATTGACCCGACCAGGAATCGAACCCGAGATCTCAATATAAATATATTTTAAATATTGGACACCAATCACATACATTGCTCTGATCCCAAAGTAACTAGCCAATGCACTTGTGTTATGGAAATCAGACACAACGGTGGTACCACAACACCCAGACCCGAGACAATATAGAAAATATCGTTTTCTACATTGACCCGACCGAGAATCGAACCCGGAACCTCACGAGATGGCGACGCTTGAAACCAGCGTGCTAGCCACTTAACCACGGAGGTCGTCAAAAATCATCAATACACACAAAGAAACGTGAATTTACACATAGAAACGTAATTTGTTATATCTGGCTAAAAACCAAATAATACTTATTTAAATTTGTATTTTTAGTTGCCCACCTATAACATGTTTATAAAAATAAAACTAATTTTATGCTTAGTTTAAGTACAATATACTGATACAGACCTTACCAATATTGTAACAAATACTTATTTACAAACAGTAGACCTACCTTTCGTAGACACCGCCCGTAGTCGTCTCGTAGCCATCTCGTAGTCGTCACGGCCGAATCGTAGTCGTCGAGTATAAAGCTCCCAAAGTAAATGTTTTGGATCAAAAACGCCACATCGCAATTAGCAACTGCCGTTGTGCCAGTGCAAACTAATTTACTTCACTCTTTATACTGTTTCATATCAAAACATAATTACTACCATGACCTAAATCGAGTACTACGTAAACTCAAGTCAAATAAATCTACGCCAACAAACTCGGGTTACCGCTGAGCCTAGGTTTGCTTCCGAGTTTGTTCAAATGTTTGATCAAACATTGTCAATTTAATACCAACCCTATCGTAACAACTAGCTGTGAATTTTAAGGCTGCATTGTATTTAAGTATAAGTATTTTAAAATATGGTGAGTAGAGAATTCACACTGAATAATCTATACTTTATATTATAAAGCTGTAGAATTTGTTTTTTTCAACGCGCTAATTTCAGGAACTACTGGACTGATTTAAAAAATATGGTTGCGTTTAAAATCGTATCTATTGATAGGCTTTAAAACATGACGATTCGACGGGAGCGCAGTTAGAGGCCCGCTAGTTCATTTAATAACCATCGTTTGGGAATGAAGGGCAAAGGCAAAATGGAGTTTAAAAAGCTACAATTATATTGTAGCAATTTTGTGTCTTCATCATAGTGATAATTAGATAAGATTTATGTGAGACTTTATATTCTGCTTACCTTTTTTGTGGGACTGACTGTACAGTCTGTATGAAGCTGTCGTGTAACTCCGTGGGGCAGGCGTAGGAGTCAATTAGAACTGGTTGGCGGCTCTTCCGCATTGCAATTATCACTATCTGATATACAATGAATGATCATACCTATGGAGAAAATGTCTCGAAAAAAAAAATTGGAAGTTACCTACGCACGAAGTGTTAAGAAGGCTAATACGTGAGGGCGAAATAATACCAAGGTACGCTATGTATTGAATGGCTGCTGATCACATCTATACTAATATTATAAAGCTGAAGAGATTGTTTGTTTGTTTGAACGCGCTAATCTCAAAAACTACTGGCCCGATTTGAAAAAATATTTTTACGTTGGATAGTCCATTTATCGAGGAAGGCTTTAGGCTATATAACATAAAGATACAACTCATAAGACCACAGCAGAAATGAAAAATGTTGCGAAAACGGGAGAAAGATTTTCCTTTTGAGAGCTTCCGCTGCATACGCTGCAGAAACCGCTTAAGTTACACAAAAATTATGTATGACAGGATTGTTCAGCATTAAGAGTTCTATAATAAAGTCCGGGACAGCATATGTCTATCTTTTATGGTTGACTTACTACAACCTTTTTTATGTTAATAAATTTGTAAAAAAATAATGCATTATTTTTAGAGGTGTATTTTACACACAGGTATTTATTCTTATCAAAGTAAATACATTCATCATCACGAACATTTCATTTAGAACAAAGTTGCCTTTTACATTATTTGATTTCAATAAATATCTTAGGAGCTATCACAGTTTTAACATAACTCCGCACCAAAATAATGTTCGCAGCTTAAGTACAACGTGCGCTTGCGCTAATCTATACTAATATTATAAAGCTGAAGAGTTTGTTTGTTTGAACGCGCTATCTCAGAAACTGCTGGACCGATTTGAAAAAATATTTCTGTGTTGGATAGCTTATTTATCGAGAAAGGCTTTAGGATATTAAACATGACGCTGCGACGGGAGGGGAGGGAGCAAACTCAAAACGCGCGGACGAAGTCGCGGGGGACCGCTAGTAAAAAATAAAGATGAGTGAAGAGGTGGAATTGTGTAAAGCAATCGTATTCATTTGACAGTTCATAACGTACGGTATGATCTGTCAAACGCTTTCTTCTTTGCCGTTTGATAGGTCATACCGTACGTTTTGAACTGTGAAATGAATACGATTGCCTTACACAATTCCACCTCTGAGGGCAGATTCTCATACAGTTGGTATAGAAAAAAAGTTCACCTATCGAATTTTCTTTGTGAAAGAAAAAATAGTCAGGCAGGGCCTATATATCAGGGTTGTTTTATTTTTTTTTATTTTCATAAGTTAATACTGTGTTTGATCACATTGTTTTTATGATAAGGTAACTGACTGAATGTTATCATTATTGTAATTTTAATCTTATGTAATATTATTTTAGTTTTGACATACGTTTTTTTTTTCATGATCGTTTTAGTATATTGTTAATTAATTGTGTTTAAGCTTGTATGCGACTTGGTGTAGTTACTGTAAGCTACAAGTGAAAATTGAATCGAAATAAATAAATAAATATCAGGGCCATGATTTCTATTCACTTCGGTAGATTGCGTTTACGTCAGATATTTTTATACGGTTAAACTCGCAAACGAGTAACCACACGAAAAATGTTACGAATGCAGCAAGAGAACCCTGTTCTCTTATTTAGTTTTTAATGTTCAATTAGAATGTGCAAGTTATTATGTTAAATATTCAATAATGCGATCTTCACAATTTTAATCATACAACTACACTTAATGTTTACCGCTTACCAAACGGTGCAATTAAAATCGGTGATACAATCAATAGCTACTTGAAAATTGATTTCACTCCCAACCAACCATATAAACGATTTTGGCTAAACTATATTAATTCGATCATAATCGTCTCAATTAACTATTTTAAAATACATAAATAACAGCATTCATGCACAACAAGGGACGTTACAAATATCGCATCGCAAGCGTGGGCACGAATCTTGACCGACATAGATGCCATCGACCAATCAGCGCCCACGATACTAATGACAACTTATTAATTAATTAGCCTTGGAACCGTATGGAGAATTAGGCAAACTCTAACATGGTATACTATCCACTGGTAACATTTCTAACATTACGTACCTATAAAGTGATCAAGTTACGCTTAATTCACAATCTTAATCGTCATCATCATCATTATCAGCCAAAAGACTTCCACTGCTGAATATAGGCCTTCCCCACGGCTTTTCACAGCGAGCAATTACTAGCGGTCTGCATCCAGTTTGATCCTGCGATCTTTATAAGGTCGTCTGTCCATCTTGCCGGTGGACGTCCTACGCGGCGTCTTTGGTTGAAAGGTCATTTGGTTTAATCGTCATAGAGAACACTAATTAGAACGTTGATCCTAATGATAGTCCTATCATATCCGAATTGAGTTATTTTTTCCAAATAATAGTTTTAAAAGTTTTGCCTAGAATTTAAGGCTTGTAACATAATTAATATTTATCTGAAACAGAGCACATTGCAAGAAGCAACCAGCAAACATGATTCTTAAAGCGTAGTATGCGCAGACGCAGCCGTCACTAAAGATCTACTTTGCATATTATCGCTCAAACGGAAGTACTTTAAAGTAACCCTGTCCGTCATCGGCTCGAAAACAATCTATTTGAGGACCATAATTATCTTGATATGAATAACATTAATGGTAGGTGTTAATAGTATACTCAAACTAAATCAATAGCTAATTCATATTTATGAGGCTTGCCAAAAGTTTA
This sequence comes from Pyrausta purpuralis, assembly GCA_963924145.1. Taxonomy (NCBI): domain Eukaryota; kingdom Metazoa; phylum Arthropoda; class Insecta; order Lepidoptera; family Crambidae; genus Pyrausta; species Pyrausta purpuralis. The sequence goes on along the minus strand of OZ001648.1, from coordinate 452,806 downwards.
CTGTGGCAAATTGTCAATACTCATAAGATTGATTTAGTTGATATAAATATTAATTTATATTCTTTGTTTCTTCTATTTCTGTCTCATAAAAGTATTTTGGGCTGTTTTGAATTTATGTAGTGCAAGGGTGGCAGCGCTTGGGTAGTAATTACCGAAGTTAAGCAACCTACGGCGCGATCGTGTTTGAATGGGACCATGTAAGTGACATATATCACGAGCATCTCCGTGCTTCGGAAGGATCGTTGAGCCGGTGGTCCCGGCTATAATCAGTTGATATTCGTGATGTCAGAGGTCTCATGGGTGGCTTGATAACATCTGACAGTAAGGATATTCGCTTGCCTTGCAGAACCCTCCACCAATCAACACTGAAACCACGTGGTAGAGTATGGCATTAACTACCTCATAGTTGAAGTAAGGCTTTTACCCAGCTGTGGGACATTACAGGCTAATTTTACTTTTTTAAATATTTTTTTGGTGTGTCCTCTTGCTTGCATTGAAAGAATATATTATATCATCGTCTACTGTAGAATATCTTATTTTTACAAATTTATTTATCTAAATTATATTCAGTCAATAATCAACTTTTTTTTATTGTTTAATCTAGTGGTAGCAACGATTGTTTGCGCGCATATTTATTACATCAGGCACAAAGCTACTGATAGACCGATTTTATTCCGAAATATCGAGCTGCATTTAAAAACATTTTGCATTACAACTTGGTTTATATTACGACTTTTTAACATAAGTAGTACAAATATTCCTGACCAAATAACCACATAGTAAATTATAAAAAAACACATTTTACTTTAATGTCAATTTAGATACCCATTGACGTTACATTACCTTTAGAGTAAATCCTAACAAACTTATGCATTTTGGTACAGCTAAAGCGTTGTTTAGCTAAAGCTATCTCTTTCAATTGCACTGTGCGTATCTACGTCAAGAGTTTTCCCATAACATAGACAACAATATGTCTCCAAGCGGAGATGTATCTATGGCGCATAAGGCATTAGCCTCGCAAATACGCCCGCCGCTAAACGAGACTAATTTTCTCAAAATAAACGTTCAATTGTTCGCCGGGAATCGATCCCGCGATCCAATTAGTATGAAGCCGGCCTGTAGGCGGACTTTACACAGAGCGACTTAAGCCTGAGCTTTAACCCAAGTCTTAGAGAAGATTATAACTGAAAATTGGCATCTAATTTAACACGTAGCTCTTGATTAGAACAAATTATTTTTGAAAACAAAAGAATTCGGTAAGTAAAATACACATTTCATCGACATTTTAAATGAGATTATCACACAGTAATGGTCATTTCGTTGAGTGATTATTTTATTTGTTATTTAAGCTTTGAAGACTTCTAGCGAAGGAATACTTGAAAGGAGGATCAAATATGATTTGAGTCTAAGCCTTGCAGCTGCAAAAAATCATCAAGCTTACCTACATCACAGTCTAATATACATCATGCACCGACTCCAAAAGTATTTGTTTCTCCTAAATAGCAGACGAATGCCTTATTTTACGCTTTTTAGTCAGTTTTTTGAAGGCGGTGATTTTTCATTATTTAATTATTTCATATCTTAAAACTTCTGGACCGATTTTGATATCACTTACAAGCTATACTCTAAGTTGCACTATACCTGATTGAACTGGGTGAGAATCATTTCGCCATGACTTCTCCTTTTCGAGAAAACGTACTACACACATTTACGAAATTTCACAAACGTGTTAGAAGGAGTCCTCATCGATCAACATATTATTATTTTTTCAAATTCTGACGATATCATATTCAAACCTAGCGAATTGATCACCTCCTTTTTTTGAAGTTGGTGTATGTTTTTTAAGTGCATATAAATTGTGATGAGAGACTCAGTCAGATGAGTTTACCAAACTGGATTGTAAGTCGTCCCGATTGCAGCCGGCCTATCAGCCAGAATAAGGGCAAGGAAGTCCGCCGCCGACCGCGAATATTTGCATCCGCTAACAATGTCGTTATGTTAATACAGATCAAGTGGTCACCCATCATCGATCCGATCAATGAACAATCGATTCCTTCGCTTAACGATTTGAGGTCTGTTTCAAAACAGTTTGAAAGACACGTAGGATTAAGTTGAATGTAAGCATCTGCTTGGATAAGGGACGAAAGTTTAAAATAACAAAAAATATTAACTGAGTAAGAGTCAATTTTACCAACGAGATAAGGAATATTGTCGCCTAATTCAAACACAAACCCATGTGTAAGCATTTATTTATGTAAGTGCTATTTCGAATCGGTCGTTTTATTCTTAATCAGAAGGATAACTTTTATCTGCCCGAATAAGTGTGTAACGAAGCCGATTTTACCAACGTCAAATAAGGAATATTCCTCGAATACAATACAAAACGTCTAATTCGAAATCGTCACCAATTTGACATTAAACATTTATGTAAATGTCATTTAAAACCCTTCGTTTTATACTTATTTGGTCGGGTAAGTCCTATCTGATGTTCGTAAAATCGACTCAGGCATAATCAATAAGTGGTTTAAAGTTATAAGTTTACCCTCGAGAATAAAAGAAATCGTAATATTTTAACTTTCAGCCAAAGTCCTGAAATTCAGTTTTTTTTCTTCACTTTTGATTATAATAAGAGTAATGCGAAACAAGTGATTGATATTCCCATTTGTCATCAAGTTGCGTAGATATTTCGCACCTGGCTGTGTGATAACGAGAGGTATTATAATACATATAAAAATTAAATGACGTCCGACGCATGCGCACTGATTATAATATAAATATAGGTGCGTATGGTAATGGCGAATTAATCATAAAGGTGTTGAGATTAACGAACGTAGTGATAATTTGCGTAAACGCAGACAAAGAGTTGCATGACCAGTAAATTATTGTCTCAAAATGATATTTCCTGCCCGTTTGGTTGCTAAATCTGTTCTAGCAATCGACGAATATACATTCTGAAAGCTCAAAACGTAACCGATTACGTCTGTTAAAAATTACTACTAAGTGGCATCTTTGACTTTTAGAGAAAATTAAAATTTTAACTCCATGAAAGTGTTATTTACATAAGAGGCCACTAAACTATTTAGTAGGTACTTTAGATTTCATCTGTTACATAAGCTGTGTCAGCTTAATTCACCATAGCTTAATAGCCTGATGATGATTTGCAATAAAGAGAAGATGCATTATGCATATTTGGACGAAAAATATGACTAGTTAGATTTGATTACCAATGAAGCGAAATTTATTGACCTACGTCTTTTATTCTAAAAATTGTTTTCTACTAATATAACTAGGACCAATATTCAGGGTGACTTTGAAAACATTGACAATATTTCAAACTAAGAACCTACTCATAATTTAAAGTCCCTTTTACGTATTATAATTAATATCAATTGATTTGATGAAACCTGAAAAAAATATAAAGTATCACTTCGATTTCGGAGATCCGTTTAGGCGGAATAAAATTTTTGATACTATTATATTATTCGTCAATTTTAGAAAAACAAACTGCATTTAATCGTATAATTTGAAGCAAAGATCAATTCTAAAGTGTTTAATATGTTTTTTCTCGGTTTCTGATATGATTATGAATCATGAATAGGTTCTTAGTTTAAAATATTGCCAATGTTATCAAAGTCACCCTCTATAACTGTTGATACTCGTACATTGTCTTCGTCACAAACAAACAATTCAATTTTAAGTGATCAAAAAAGGCAATGTCGTTTTTAGCGTTTGCTATTGTTGTTTGCACACGAGATAGACGTTGATCGGTGTCACTGCGCACAAAAACGCATCGCGTGCTCCCTGCGTGTCTGTCGCTCTCCGTGCTCTATGGTACAGAGTTAAATTCAGATTCACGTTAATTTATAATCACCTTCAAATTAACTGCGTCTGTGGCACAGCGGTAGGAGGGTCGCACTTTAAAGCGACGGCTGCGCCAGAGGTCCCGGGTTCGATCCCCGGGTCGGGCCAAAAATATATACCTGAGTTTTTCTGTTCAGTAATTCTTAGGGTAGCCCGGAGTTTGGAAGTTGGCGGTGTTTCACCCCAGTGCCTCGGAAAAGCACGTAAAGCCGTTGGTCCTGCCTGCACTCTCTCCGGTCGTGTCAGATTGCTGTGCCATCGGGCTATGAGAGTGAAAGGAATAGCACCTGTGTTTGCGCACACACTTGTGTACTATAAAATGTCCCGTGCAGTCGGTTAGTCGTTGTGACTAGCCACCGTAGTCGAAATCGGCTAGGGGGACTATTATACATTCAAATTAAATATTGATATATAATGATTGGACCAAGATCAGACTATTACTGATTGCTTTAATTTATGTAGAATATTGTATCAGATAGTATCGTAAAAAAATAAGAGTATGTTTATTTCATCGAGATATTTACTTTAATAATGATATAAACTATTTTCGTATATTAATTATATTGAATTTAGATTCCTGGAGAAATAATAAAATTACAAATAGATCTAAGAATCGTACCAAAATCTAATTCCTGACGGCAGACAATTACTGCAGAAGCTGAGAACATAGGGAAGACTGAAAATAAAGCGCGAAGCTCAAAACCGAACGGAATGGTGGCGCACTGTAAAGGCCCTTTGCCTAACCTAGGGGTTACAGGAGCATAAGTCAAGTAAGTCAAAATCTAATTATGTTTCGGCAAAAAAATAACTGGCTCATTCCTGACACAAAGGATAAGTAAGGTACCTAACGCTGCCAGCATCTTCCTAAGGAACTGGATCCGTTTTTCAATAGGTAGCTTTTAAGTTCTTTTCATTTTATTTCATGCGTGTTTTAGTTTTCATTTTCTTTTAAACCGTAGCTACACTACCTATTTACCTGAAGTATCGGACTATGCGATTAAGAAATAAAAGAAGCCAACTAACAGCAGGTGCCCGCTGTACCCTATAGCTAGCCAATAGATGTTGCAGGCTGTCCTGACATAACGACGTTTGGCGGGACTGGTTGCTATAACAGCATTGCTATACTGCGGCAAAAAGTTGCTGTGACAGCCCCCGGGTGCACTCGTTAACTTTGTTTGACGACATTCGATTTCTAGTTTTAGATAGCTATCAATTCGTTATTAATTTTTATGGATAGTTTTTGTAGTTGAAAGCCTAAAGGTAGATCTTGTTGATGCTTTGCTAGTAGTAGATTTTATGAATGAACGAGGCAATTACGAACATATCAGACCTTAATTTTTTAATTACTCGCTTAAATATGACGTGTGATATTTGTTTGAAAACCAATTCAAAATCAACGAAAATCAAGCGGAGAATTGAAGTAAGTAGTCACGATATTGAGACGTATTTTTTCAAATCACTCCTGTGTGAATTTTAACGGATTTTATTCGGAAATCGATTTTAATAAATGCATTTCACTCGCCATCTTGACGCAAGTGAGTCAAAAATAGGGTTTCTAAAGCCCCCGAGATATTTTATATGACATTTTTGCCCCAAACAACTTCAACTTGATAAACGTAAAATCAATTCTCATGCAACCATATGGGTCATATTCAAATGGAGACGCTTTACAAGAGGCTGACAGTCTGTCAGCTGTCGCGTCTTAATTCAAGTGATATACTGAGCGAAGTAGCTGGTATGTGGACCTGCTGCCCGGAGCTGAAGAGGGTCTGCAGTCTCCTCATGCCAATTATGATCGTCTAGCCAAACAAATCGCAGGAAGCAGACGCGACGCGGTCACCCATCAATCATCATCAGACGGCCTATTTAGGTGATTGGATAGTACGAGTATAGATATCTAATGGTCGAGATGGTTAAAGCTATTTGGACACGCAATAAGGATTTAATCCATAGAATATGTAAGGCACGGAACTGAACGGCAAAAAGAAAAATCAGTACAAAAATTAATTGATTGAACTACCGTTAAATGACGCGTTATAACATAAAACGAATACTTGGTTGAAGTAAGATACCAACTAAGTAGCAAGATAAGAATAAGGACCGCTTGCGTAAGCCGGAGTTAATAACCGAACCTGAGGTTAAAATGTCAACACGTCTTTCTGTCCCTGTCAATATCGAAGAAACTGTCAGCAGCAAAATGAAAATTTAACCCTTGACTTCTATTTCAAGACAGTCCAAAGTATTAAAGAAATCATAATCTATGTACTTGATAAATGTAATAAATGTTTTGTATTATTGTATAATGATTGTATAATAAAGTCTTTAATTATAGACTTGATTAAACAATTTTAGTGCATGAAGGTGGACTTGCTAATTATCTACCAGTCAAACTTTTATTTAGCTTTTATAAAACTATGAACATAATTACTGTATTGATAAACATATCTTTGTTTACATCTTAAAATAGAACGTGTTTCATAAAGACAAGCTAAGTCCCTAACTCGAATAAAGTAAATAATATAGGGAAGCCACCCCGCATCGGAGCGCGTAGCGCCATCTAGTGGTGCGCGGTGGGAGGCGGCTACCGGTTGCTAGGTACTCGCTACATATTTCACGAGTCTTGGGTTCTGAACTTTTCAGTATCTAAAGAGATTGCAATCTAGTGACGAGAGCACACGATCCTAAATGATACCTACATAATAATGACGATGTTCACTTTCATTAATTTCAAATTGGCTTAGGAAAACTTTAAACATTAAAATGAAATAAAAAAATGACACCTATATATAAATCAAAGACCAAAGATGACATCATTATTCATTAAGCTGTCACAAAATTGACAATCCTGCTTTGAGTTGCTATGCAACTCGTACAAGACTAATGGAATTGCAATAAAAATTACATAATTTTTAAAAACATTTAAAATAAATAGGTGCATGAGAGAATGTAACGGTTCAATCTACACGAATAATATAAAAAAAAAACCTGAAGAGTTTGTTTGTTAGCTTGAACGCGCTTATCTCTGGAACTATTGGTCAGATTGGTTTTGTGTTGTAAGGGAATGAAGTGAAATCAAAACGCCTGAACGAAATCGTTAGACCGCTTGTCGTAATATAATTTTAGCACCTTACAGATCGATAGGATGCCGGCGCCTCGTTAACAAAAGTGTAGATAAACACATCCGCAATTTGTTTGAACAAAACATTCGCTGCAAAACACCCTTATCTACGCTTTGTGATGATTTGGATTGTAGCGATACTCGTACTAAATAAACTTGAACTCTACAATCCTGTCGTAAGTAATTCTTCGTTTAACACCTACTGGCAATCTTATATAGCGTTTCATGAAAGAGCGTTAGCAAAACTAGCACCTTATATACCACGTACTAAACCACGCCTCGGCCCCACGGTCCTACGAAAGAGGTGTCGTTGTATAGCGTCGCGTGCGCAGCAAGCCTTGACCCGCGTGGGACGTCACGAGCTGTGCCCGTCATAATGATCCTCTGACAGCTAACACAGAAGCCATGGGAGAACCTACATACTTATAGTGGCTTATAGCGGTTTGGTAAGTATTCTAAAATGACTGATGGCTTTGTGGATTTTGATTCTGTGCGTTAGCTGTACATGTCATTGTGATCCGCTGACAGCTAACACAGAAACTATGTAAGGAAATGGTTGGTTGTAGGTAGGTATGTGAATAATACTTATGTTATGTCTTACGTAGAAAATACAAATTAAACTAAGTGACAATTGTCACATTTTTCATTTTGTTTGATTCGCTGTCAAAATAATCCTCTGATACCTAACAGAGAAGTTATGTAGGTACTATTTGTGGATGGTTCGTATACATTATACTCCTAGGTATAAAACTATGTACTTCAATATAATAAAGTCAAAATAATTAATTTGTATTTCTAAACAAGTTATTTTTCAACGTTTGTAACTTTTTATCAGAAACCTATAGATTTATAATAACAATATTAAAAGAAACTTCATGACACAATGTCAAATCGGGAAAAATTAAATCTCTATTTCATTTTTTATAGTAAAATTGTGGTTGAATGCCATTCAGAATAACGAAAGGACTTGGATCGTTTTTATAAATAAACTTTTTCTTTATAAAAACGATATCGAATATTGGTCTTGCGCTGCCCCGATAAAACCAACTAAAGCAAATAATTATTTTGCGCCGTAAAGAATGGCATATTGTTCAAATGCCCTAATTGACCTAGGGGTGAGGACAGAGGGTCAATGCTTCGATTCTCGCAGTATTCAACCTTTGTGGTGCCTTCGTGACTTTTCATGACGGTTAAAATACAAGTAGTCATTGAAATGACTGAACGTTAATGAGTTAAAAATATTGGGTCTGATCTAAATAGCGAATTTTCTTTGTATGTGGTCTAATCTCTTGGATTAAGTCAAAAATTGACACTATGAATTAACTTAATAAATTAATCATTTTGAACTTAAGTTTAGAATTAACCTGCAAGTTTTTTGTGAAGACAAAATTGTAATACTTGTTAAAATCTATTCTCGTTTTTATACCCGTAGTTTAAGATTTGTGTACAATAATTTAATTATACTTGAGATTTTTTAATATACAAATCAAGGTGCACCGACCCCTCCCCCCCAATTAATTTAGTCGTGTAGAAATCTAACGACGTTTAAAACGACGACAAAGAAATACCTCTAAAACTGCTCTTTAAAATTTGTTCTCAAGACCTTGAACCTGTCAAAGAGTAATATGAGCTCAGTAATAGTATAGTATTAATAAATCAAGACAAAGGTCCCGTCCCAATGACTCCTATAGACGTAATTGGGTGGCAATTGGCTGCGCGCGCGCCGGTCGCATCCCGCGATAGCTCATTAACGATACTCTATGCTTTCTCACAGTGAGTACCTACCTACGAAGTGGCTGAGCTGAACAATAGGCAAGCGAGAAAATTGTAAAAATTCCAACTAATTAACAGACGATGTTGTTAATATCCGAGTTGAAGTGTCAGATTTATTAGAACATTTTAATCCCTTAATTGCATTGTTCGTATTAATCTAATTACAACGATGCGAAACTCGTACATAATAATAAGACAGTTGATCGAAAGTGTTATAAACAATGAAACTAACATAATATTTAGCGTTAATTGATGCGGCTTATTACATGTATTATTTTATATCACTATAAAATTTAATAACAAAGTTACGCATTATTGAGGAATTACGCGAGTTTAAGTTGAAACTTTATCGGCAGACTTTAAGGTCTCATTTAAACCAATAATAATGTAATAATCACAAACACCAACCATACCATACCATTACCAATAATCTGATAGCATTTTGTTTTCGGTGCAACCAAACCAAAAATATTTAATAATGGTAAGTAGTCACGTGACTCTATACCATTTATATTAAAATCAATTAGTATCTGTTCTTCATATTTGAAGTGCACAGTGCAAATTATCGAGTGCATTGCATAACCGAAAAGAATACAAGGAATTTATGGCAAATAATCTTGACTTAAATCTACGTTTTGTATTAAATCACATATTTTTTTTACCGTACATAAAATAGTATTTGGAATAAATTCAATCACTTTACTTCCAATCAATTATCTGAGCCCTTTGGGTACTCATTTATAAATAGAATTTAGTTATTGCAAAATCTAAATAACAGTCATCACAAATTTATCTTCATAAATTATATTGTTGATGTATAAATTCCCCTCGTTTTAAGTGATAATATTTCAAGGGTCGATTCAGCACAATAAATGAAACATTTTTTGTAGAAAACACTTTGGGTTTATTTACGCTACCTACTTTTAAATTATTTCAGTTTTTTTTTAATAATAACAAATTTTAATTATTAACAGAAGGATTGGGCATTGAAATGAGATAGGCGAAGCCGATGCCGTAGATAACTTTTGAAATTGACGGGGTTCTGTTTTGAAAGTGATATTTTCTTTGTATCAGAAAAAAAAATGAAAATTTAATATTCCAAAAAAAAAATAGCTTCCTGTTTCCTTGATGTCTACAAAGACACAGTTCAAATATTGTCACCTAAAAGATTTTACCTATAGATTTCTACCTCTATGTTTTATAAGTTGATAGCGCTACAAGAACACGACACGAATTCGTTGGACTGGCTGCTTGTACTCCTATTAACTACAACTTATACTACACCTCAAAACTAGTAGCTGTAGAGATATGCCAAATGTCACTTGCTCCCGGTGAAGGAAAACGTCATACTCGTGAAGTACTTAGCTTTGGTATTTAAGAATTTTGAGTTCATAACACAACCGTTAACATGGAACCGACTTCGTTAAATAGTGAGGTAGACACATTCAAGTATAAAGGTTTAAATCCGATTCCTGTTGCAATCTTACGGATTTATTTGCTCGTACATATTTTTAATTCGTTTAATTGTAAATATTGCTTTAAATAATCCTCTGATATCGATATTTGAGCACCTAGTTAAAAGATGGTTTAAAACAGAAAAATATAAATGATTCTAAAATGGTTGCAAAGCTCTTCTTTGAAACCCGGACTTTGTACTAGCTTCAGTAGGTAAACGAAAATAATTCTCAGAGAAAAAATATTGTGGTGGTTGTGTAAATCATTCTTAGAATTCAATTTTTTGTTAGCTACAGATTCTAAAAGCAAGGCAATACATTATAACTGAGTTATAGGTAATAAACAATCAAATATCATTTCACGCATTGAAATGTAGGCAAACACTATCGCCCACTTGCGCAGAACAGAGATTTAAATGTTATCACTTTCTGTAATATGTGAACATCAAAATATAATTTCTTTTTAGTCCAAAAAAGGTATCATGGTAAAGATTGTCGTAAGGCGTTAAGTTCACCTTTTGTACAAATTTTGGTTGTTGTTTTTTGTTATTCTTAATTTTGGTTGGTAATTAATAAATAAATACAAAAACTGCCAGCTAGAAACAAAACTTTTCCTCAGAGTTGGCTAGAGCTTGCGCAATTGGCCAATTAAGTAACAGCAAAAAAAAAAAACTTTTAATCACGGTCTTTAATTGAGCATTATTTATTATTAGCACCGATCGTTTATCGAGGAATTCGTCATTTTAATACAATACTGAGTGGGTCCAGTACTGCGTCTGTCTCGGCAATTATTTAGCGTGGTTATAACCTAGAAGCGTGTGCAACTGTCGAGACAATCATTACCTACTCATGCCAACTATTATTTGATGCATATTGATAAACCAATCCATTTCATTCATACCTATACATACAAGAAAAACACGCAAAAGCAGCAGTAACTAAAATAGTTAAAAGAACTCAGTAAAATTGTGGAGCTCTCTACTCGAATCTGTGTTTTCAATGGATTATACGCAAAATTTTGAATGTAAAAATAAATAAATAAATATTGGATACCAATCACAACATTGCTCTGATCCCAAAGTAAGTAGCTAATTGCACTTGTGTCATAGAAATCAGACACAACGGTGGTACCACAACACCCAGACCCGAGACAATATATAAAAATTTGATTTCAATATTGACCCGACTGGGAATCGAACCCGGGACCTCGGAGCAGCGACGCCTTGAAACCAGCGTGCTTAACCACTACACCACGGAGGTCGTTAAGTCACAGTAACATGCCTCTTTTGGGTTACCACGTCAGGTCTAGTTTAGAGACAAGAGCGAACTTATTTTAAAAAAAGCTAGCTTTTTACGTTATTCAAGCGAGTGATTAAAAAAAAAGAGCCCACAGGTCAAATCGAATTTATGTTGGAATGTAATTGTAAAAACTCATTAGACCAAAAAATTGAAATAAAACATGCATAAAATAACACTATTATCTACATAGCCTTTTGAAGACATTATTTTTATTATCTTTATTGCACAAACAGTATTTGTACAAAAGTGAACTTAACGCCATGTGGCATTCTCTACCAGTCCAGGCATCGTCGCAGACGGCTCAATACAGCTCAAGAGTGGGATCGGTTGGTAAGTCAGGGGCTTCATTAGACGCAGAAAAGTCTTAGTATGAATCACAACTCAAATTTATTGCTCGCAATTAGCTGACAACTCGGTTATATAACAATAAACATTTGTACCTATTGCGTGTGCGTTTTCCTGATCGCTCGAACCTTACAAGTATTCTATTGGTTTATCTAAGCCTTATATATAGCCTATAATACAGTCGGTGAATGTATTAAATTGTGTTTTTATCAAAAAATTGGATCCTATTATTATTACGTCGTATCACATTCGAAGTGGTAGGTCCTACTTAAAATTTGATATTCTTAAGTTAAGCTTTTTTCACATGACATGTTATTTTGATTTTTCCTTCATCGGACGGTTTTTGAACTTCCTAAACATTTTAAACACTACTTTTCTCAGTGGAATATTTTGAATTTTATTTACCCTTAATTAATCACCATTTGTAGTAAACTAAAATGTTTCTTGAGCGTGAGACAGGAGCCTCGATTATGAGAAATATAAATAAATGGCAGATAATACGTAAAATTTAATGAAATATTTCTGACTATTTGCATGACCTGATTGATTAAAGAGGAAAATGGATTTGATTATTTCCTTACACTATGTGTGCTGTCTTTATAAAACAGTGCTCGCTCGCTACATAAGAGTCTGCTATTAAAGTGTCGAAAATTAATTGCATTGCATAAATATGTCTGGGTAAGCAGTCAAGGTACTTATATTGAAGAAGTGTTTTATGAATTACTAACTAAATAAGTCAATTCAATTTTTCAATCAAAAGATGCAAGTACCTATTTTGCGAGTGTAACTATAAAAATATTATTAGTTACCGAATCATTTCAATAATTTTGAATTGGCTACTGAATTATAAATTATTTATGAATATAAATCCATAATATTATTTGTTAGTAATCATATTAAGCAGTACTTATTTATTATTAAACTTCAGTATCAAATCGAAACTAAAACGGAACCATGTAATTATTAAAATTATAACTTTAGCTAAGCCTGAATTTCATCAATAAATTGAGGTTATTTTTAGAATACCTACTAGTACCTACAGTAAGTAAGTATGAACATAAAAAGTCTAGTGCCTGTAAAAAACAAAAAAATAAGATAACTGGATCTGAACTTAGTTGGGCTATAAATCATAAGTTGCTAAGCAAAGCACCAAGTGTTGCATGATTTACTATGACAATTTTCCGAATGTTTGATTTCAAGTTAACAAAATATGCAAATGATCGCATTCGCCAGTTCGGGTCCGCTTCACATTAAAATGAAACAAATGAATTTTGTTGAAAACATAAACTTTATTCTGTCCAAATATTCTTTGTCAACTCGAGTTCCGCCAAATGCGTAATCACAACGTTTATTTATTTAATATTTACAATAAGTACACAGTGACAGTTTTGTTTATTCACACGCGCGACAAAAATGCATCCGAATCGTGTATCGATTGAGTCCACCAACGTGTAAAATAAAAAAGAATGTCACAGAAAAACATAGCGAAGGGCAAGATAGCGACCGGGACCGCTCGCGGCGCTACCAAAACCAAGGGCCTATAAATTTAATACTACAACGAAAGGCCGCGCCGCACCTGCCGGCATTTTTAAAACATATTTTACGGCAAAACGCAGAAAAACTGACGGCGGCCGCTACGGGCCTTTGCCGGCTCTGCAGCGCGGGCTGCCATGCACTCGATACCCTGGCGAACAACCTCACCGCCTCTTACTTACAACAAAATGCTAACTGAAATTACTTTTAAATTACCGGTAAATATGCAAAATACACGCTGCCACTATTTCTGCCTTTATCCCGACGTTTAAATTATAGTTTTAATAACGATAACTAAGTATTTACAAGTTTGCCTCTTAAACTATCAAAATAACCACCTCGATTTAACATAACAGAGTTAAGTGATGATAAATCAGAACTCTCTAATTATATAATTTGAAAAACCTAGAGTTTGTAGCACAATTTTCTTTGGAAACCAAACATTGTTACATTTTTACATTGTCAAAATAAAATTAGATTATAACGCTAGCCCTAGTTCTGGTAATGATCTATCTGCATGATATTTGTAATATTTCAGTACTATTTACAATTACTACTTCCATTTTGAATGTTATTAATTCAACTGAATCAGAAATATTGTAAAATCATACTAATTGTTTTAATGATTCAAAACAAGAAGTTACGTTTGTTGAAAGTACCTAGGTAGGTAATTATTGTAAATATTATTGAATACGTAATTACACTTACATCAAAATCATATAATACAATAATAATAGTTGATCAAATTGAACTGATACAAAAATTTCAACAAAAAAAATCACTGACAAATTTGTATGTCGCTATTAAAAATCAAACCGATTTTGGTTTGCTTACCGGCAAAGGATTTTTTTATTGCACAAAGTAACAGATGTATATTTTCACTTTTGATCTAAATTGAGCAAATTCGTTTATGCAAATCGAGCAATATCGCAACTGACTGCATTTTTCCATTCCGATACTGGGTGTTTTTATTTCCTTTCTATTCCTCCGTACAAAAAATATATCGAGCATTCCCGCTGCAACGTATACGCTTGTTCTATGTATTGATAATTGATCGTGTTTAGTGTTTCACAGTTTTTGCCGGGCGGGGCCACCGCGCAGAAGTTACGTCGAAACAAAAAATACTTGCGACAGCATCAAACAATGCTCATTCATTAGATATGCACAAAAAAATAAGACAAACGAAGCGTTCAAACTTTAACTGGCCGCAAAAATAGAATCGGTTTCAGATAAATAATATTTTTTGTCACAGAAAAAAACATTTGTTTTGCGTGTTCTCGTCACAGCAATCATTTTATTATTTTAATACTAAAAATCTAGCAAGGCGGTGAAAAAAAACCACCGGCAGGTGCTTATTAACTTCCAAATATTTTATCGCAATGATATCCGTTAACATCTCACAAAGAATGCGAATTTTAAATACGAATCACTGCTTTTTATTCATTTTTTCATTTTAAAGATCACTCTCACGACGAAAATATTAAGAATAAAAGTAGTTGTGACTTGAAACTTAATTTAAAATTCTATAGTTTGCATCAGATTTGAAACTGCATAATTAGTACAGTGTCCTATATTAGACATCAACGCCCGCGCGATAGATCAGCCGCTAGAGATGCATGAATTGCGCCAGAATAACCTCTAATCATTATAAATCGTTGGGTTTTAAAGTCATCTACCGTCAAGTGATTCTGTGACGCTCACGCGCGAGTCTAGGCGTGGTTAAACCATTTTTCAGTCGCGGACGCTTATTTGGACGTAAAATTGTAATTGGCATAGAGCATTAGTTCCAAGTGTCGTTTGAACGGCGCAAGTGTTATGTGCGCTATTGTATATTGTCCGCCCAAGGTCCGCGAGGTGTTATGTCGCGGTTTCACCGCACCGCGCACGCTTCATTACACCCGAGGAATGTCATACTCCGTCTTCTTCGGCACACGTTAACGTTTTTGCCACTACGCACTGTTTCAGCTCCTTTATATTTTTTGTCGTCGTAACTATTGACAGGAGAAAGCGACGCGGATTCATTAGAACGTATAAGGTTTTTATTTTTATTTGACGATCGTTAGCGACAAAACATCAATTTATTTGCCCACTGGCCAATGTTGGATTCTTGACGAGTGACATTTCGGATTTCACTTTATAGTTGATTTTGAAATAATAAAAATAAAGACATGAAGATAACTTTAGTTTCTAATTAGAACAAAAAAAATCAAAGAAATATATGTGTACTTTTTCCTAATTGGATCAAGCGCATCAATGAAATAAGAAATTGGCGTGCTTTATGAATGAGCTGCAAGCACACTCGAGCGAACAAATTATTTAAATGCAATGCAAATCGTATTTTTTATTATAAATTTAACGATTACTACAAGACCTGTTATTCTGTAGTAAAGTGCGGTATTAATATTTGAATGGTAAGTATATGAATTATTTATAAATCTTCCGATTACAATGTAAAACGATTAAAGTTACTCGAATCTTTTGTACGTGTGTAATTCATCTGTATAAATTAGTTAAAAGTCAAATATGTTTCTAGCAGTAACAATGCACAATCATCTATCTGATACACAAACTGAATGTTTTTTTTTATTGAGAAATAAGTGAAAAACATTAATGATCATGAACATATTACATATGTGACGTTGTTCAGAGATATTCAACATCATCCACCGAACTGTTTTACTTTATTAATGAATGTTTAAGGATCAAATAAATCATTGTTACCGTGAGAGGTAAAAAATGGGACAACAACAGGTATAACACCGAAAAATATTTCACCACAATGGCACTTTTGAGCCGCAAGTCGCGGCCGCGGCGGCCTACCTGCGCCGCCCAACAAAATGACTCGCGACGGCTGTGACGTTTGTAATTATGACCCGACGCAGAAAAAAACATTCCGCGTTGTTTGATTTCACTTTGATAAATCATAAAAAGAACACCATAAAATTTCGAGCAAATAAAACATAAGAAATCTTGGCTCTACATTAACGAAAGCATCAGTCTGTATGCACATCGTATTAACACACAGTTATGAGGTAAAAAATCTAACAGACGCTTATCATTATATTCGTTGTATAATACTACTGTACAAGAGCTTGTTTCGTTTCATGTAAGTTTCCTAAGCTACAAAATATTAAAGTGTTGTGTGCATGATTTCGCTCACTGAAAGATTTTAGGCAAAATTTGTTAGGAATGTGCAATAAAAGTCATTTCCATATTTCAATTTCTATAAAGAACTTTTTTAATATATATCATTATATACGTCGTAGGTACATTATTTTTATATAGAAAAAATACCTATTTTTACAAGTATTAAGTACCAAGGTTGGCCACAAATACATACAAACGAAAAAAACAACAAAACAAGTAAAAAACAGGAATAAAACCATTTTGGCATCGTGTCTGCATCGTTTTAATATATTTTTTAATAAATTATGTGTGGGACGTAGGTGTGGCGTCCTCGGGGGCGCTCGGATCGCTCAATAAACACTTAAAACAAAAATTGCACCTATTGAATCACTCGTATTTATCCCTTACAAAAACAAGCTTCGACCCGATTCATATTTTTTACTTTCATCCTCGTCTCTAATCGTTAAATTTACAGTAATAGCAACAATTTAAATTTAATCCACACCACAATGACTCCCTACTGACAGGTAGGCATGTATGAACATCGTTAATTTATAATATCTATAAATAAATTCGATGAAATCGTCCTTTACGAAAGTGAATAGCGCTAGGCACTCTCGCCGGGCGGCCGACCCGGGCCGGGCCGGGGTCGGCGCGGCCGGGCGGGCCGGGACCGGGCCGGCTTCGGGCGCCGGCGGGATAGCTACTAGCCGTACTTACCGGGCATGGCCGCGCGGCGAGGGTGCGAGCGTCGCCGGTCTTCCTCCCAGTAAGCTCTTATTATCAATTAGACTATCTAGCTAACGTCTTCGGCGTACACTCCGAACCCCGGCGCTTCGATAAAGTATAAACGATTACTGGCTTCGATCTTAACATTACTCACATAATTAAATGACTTCACTGAAATGATAAAGAACAACTTAAACGTAGCGGATAGTCCACGAGACGGGCCCTCGCGCGAACTATTTACATTGCTCGGGCCCGCCGTCACTAGCGCCGCGGCACGTCCCGGCGGCGGCGCGTATGTACAGCGTGCAGCGTGCGTGCACGCGCAGGTCCCGCGGGCGGGCGCGCTAGTGCGGCTCCGCGTAGTAGGGCCGCGGCGGCGCCCACGGGGCGAACTGTTAGTGCGCGGCGAGCGTGTGCCCGCCCTGCGCCAGCGCGTGCTGCGGGGACAGCCCCGGCGGCGAGTGCGAGTGCTGCAGCGGCGAGCCGTGCACGTCGTGCCCGTAGTGCGCGTGCCCCATGCTCTCCATCATCTCGCCGCCCAGCGTGTTCGGCGGCGTCATGCGCTTCTCCTTCTGCCGCCGGTTGCAGAACCACACGCGCACCACCTCCTTCTCCAGCTGCAGGCTGTCCGCCAGCGACGTGATCTCCTGCGCCGACGGCTTCGGCTGCTTGTGGAAGTGCTGCTCGAGCGCGCCCTTCACCGACACCTCTATCGACGTGCGCTTCTTCCGCTTTCTGCCCTGCGCGGCGATCTTGTCGATGCTCGTCGGGCTGCCCGTCGTCGAGTCGGCCTCCTCTAGCCACTTCTGCAGCAGCGGTTTCAGCTTGCACATGTTTTTGAAGCTCAGCTGCAACGCCTCGAATCGGCAGATGGTCGTCTGAGAGAACACGTTCCCGTAGAGGGTGCCGAGCGCGAGGCCGACGTCGGCCTGCGTGAAGCCGAGCTTGATGCGGCGCTGCTTGAACTGTTTGGCGAAGGCCTCCAGGTCGTCGCTGGTGGGCGTGTCCTCCTCGGGCTGGTCGCGCTCGAGCGCGTGGTGGTGGTGCAGCGGGTGCGGCGAGGGCTGCACGTCGCGCAGCATGTGGTGCTGGTGCATGGGCACGGGGTAGCCGCCGTGCAGCGCGACCGGCGAGCCCGCGCCGTAGTGCGAGCTGACGACGGGCGCGTGCCAGCCGTGCGCCGCGTGCTGCAGGTGCCGGTGCTCGTGCGGCGCGGGTGGCGGCTTCACGTCCGGCTGGTGCGCGTGCGAGTGGTGCTGGTGCATGGCCCACGGGTCCGCGGGCGGCAACGACGCCCAAGGGTTCCCGAGCACGGGCGCTCCCGGCGAGGGAGACCCTCCCGACTGCAAGTGGTGCTGGTACTTCATATCCGCCGGCTCGGCGGCGCTGCGCGGCGACGCTGCGTGATACCCGCCGATGTTGCCGAGATCCATCTCGGCGGGCATATACGTGGTCGCCGCCATGGCGCCGTACCTCAGATCCACGGTGGACGGCGTCTTGCCGGCTCGAAGGCTCTCGAGCCTTCAACTGGCGTACTTATTCGCGAAAACAGCGCGTGTGTCGCGCGGCGCTGTGGTAGCGATGGCCACCTCACATCACCGAGTTCGACAGCGAGCGACATGCGCGTGCGTGCGCGGCGGCAGCACGGTGCGGACTGTGGGGCGCCGCGCCGCTGCGCGCGCCCGGCGCTCGGAGAGGGGCGGCCCCGCCCAGCGCCGCCCGCTAATGACGATGTAATTACTGCGCCCCGCCCCGCGCCCCGGCCCGCGCCCGCCGCGCGCCCCGCGCCCCGCACCCCGCGCCCTGCCGTCGGCCGCTCGCCGCGCCGCGCGCTCAGACACCTGACGCCGACGCTATCAATTAATTATTGAAAATTGTTAATAATTAACGAAGTTTACGTGATATTGATGGACGTCCTATATTTTCTAATCCCTGAAATGGCTATGACTTAAATATAATGGTAAACATTTCTTTGCATTAAAAAAATATCTGATAAAATTAGTATTCTTCTACTAGTTTTTATTTTTTTTGAAAATAGTTATTTATATTTTAGAAAAAAAAGTTATGCATAATTTTAAATCCAGTTTTAACTTTACTTAAAATAAGATAATTTATTGTGAAGTTCCAACAATTTTAGTAGTAGGTACTTTTAAAGTGAAAACAGTACTATAAATTACGTAGCTAACTTTTTAAATATTTAAAAAACAACTTATTTATCTGAAAATTAAAACATTAATGTGTAATGCAATGGGTTGCTTTATATTATTCATATTAAGTAAGTTATATGAAGGAATTTAGATAAGACATAAATATATTTCTTCACAGACTCTGACTTACTAAATATAAAAAAAAAATGTTACAACATCTTTAGTGTAGATATTTTTTTTACAGAAGTGAGTAGAACGAACTTTAGAAATTAAAATTTCACTTCTATAAAATTTTATAAGTATGTCAATTGAATGGTTTAAAAAACATTTAATCTAAAATCAACTTATCTTCATTTAATGAGTCTAAACAACGACACGAACTCATGAACAACATAGATTCCATAAATATTGTGTAATTAGTTACTGTTTTGGATAAATAATTCATCATTAAGTAATGTTGTGACGCGTCTCTACATATTACAAAGTAAAATCATTACCCGGTCATATAGCTGCCGCGGATGTATGAATAACCTGTCATTGCTTGCATTTATTTACACCCAACTTATTACTTTTACTATCTCTTAAAATTTAATTATGCAAACCAAAGCAGATAGCCAACTCCAAGTACCTATTCGCAGGCAGCCGAGGCCGGAGCAAGCCGAATTGGAGTCAAAAATGTGCGGAAAATTAAATAAATTAAATGTTAATGTATTCTAAGAACGGGCATGCTCTGCTACTTATTGGTTCTAACTGGATTCTAATCTAGTATTTTACCTTAAAAAACGTATACCTAATCTGCATATTCGGTATATTTTTTTTTGTCAAATAAAATATAGGTATCTCTTGATAACTTTATTATAAAATTTTATCCAGAAAGCAATAAACAAACAATATTTATCTTTTTTTAGATTTAGAGCCTATTTTTGCAACGTAAGATAAGTCATATGAGACTGCATAAATATAAAACGACTGATTTTATAATGCCATTTACCTATATAAATGATTGCTGTCAAATAGATGACGTTTTCAAATTAGGCACATTGTATTTTATTCGACGAATATTTCTTATCTGACTTGAAAACTTGAATATGACCTCATATTTCTGTAAATATGAGGCCATATTCAAGTTCAGTCAAAACTCATTTTGTAAAGCTTTTCGCTATACAACGAACGATGAACCACAAGCAACATAACATAGATACTGCTAGCGCCATCTCTCGGTGAGTAGGCGAACTAGCGGCACAGCTACAAGACTAAAATGTTTGTTTGGGTAATTTCGTGTATGAATTATGTATGTCATGGCACACACAGAGTACGTTTTTAGTTTCTTTAATAAACTCCACTTGTTATGTGGAAGAAACTCTCGGTTTTGGTTATTATTACTTGAAAATCGGTAAATGAGCTGTAATTGTGTAGTTTTTTTTTTAATATGACGTACCTCCCTAGTTTCGTTTTATCTAATCTTTCTTTAATTAATTTAGGTATTAAACAAGCTACTAAATCAATGGTGATAATTACTGTCACAAAATAAGTGAAGATATTACGTTAGTTTTGAAGACCATTCAAGAAAAGTGTTTCAATGACAAATAAATAATGCTAGGTATTAAGCAAACTAATGTTCAGACCTAAATATAATCACATCAAAACCCGTTGATATAATTTAACCTACTTGATGACTACACAGATAGTACTTAATTGACTGTTTATTCCATAAAAAAAAATATTAACAATATAAATGTAGGATTCCCAAAGTCTAATACTGTGCAGAAAAAACTATTTTAAGAACCACTTTCTATTACATGAATATTTCTCCAATCCAACATCAATAAATTACAATAGTCATAACATAATTATGATAAAATATGTAAATTGTATCGTTTGGCTGGTACAAGCGCGTGCTTAGCACCATCTAGCGGCGAGTGGCAAGACTCGGTATCACGGAGCACCCTCCACGGAGGGGTTGTACGTAGGGGTGCTGATTCTACAGCACCGGTTTTAGATTTAAAAAAATACAGCAACTCTTGTTTCAGTCGAGTCTAAAGAGCCGTAAAAATTCTACTTTCAGTGCTGCCTATATAGCTGGAGAGTCAGTTTCTTTGTTTGAACGCGTAACTCTGAGGAGCTACTATATCGGTAGGTAACCGCTTGTTATACCATAATTTGTAATTAAGAAATTTTCATATTTTTAAAGAAGGTTGGTACATTCAAGTATTGGTTCGAAGAATAAAGATAAAGATAAATGTATCCAGCAGAAAAGAACAACATTAGATAATAAGAAGACTAGTTCTCACTCTAGGATTCCCTGTGTCGTAGGCACCAGTCACTTTCGTCTAGAAATTCGTCGTACATTTGTTGTTCCAAAGTAATACCTATTGTGATAGAAAAACATAGTTAAATTTAAAATAATTTTAGCCTTTAGCGCATATTACACTTGCAAGAATATTTTCTTGCTATAAGTAAGTAGGTATGATATTTATCAATAAACACATAATCTTTTTCAACATTCGACTTTATTTAATTAAGGGCTGATTTTTCAATAGTCAGATAAGAAATATTCGTCGAACAAAATACAATATGGCTAATTTGAATATGTCACCTAATTGTCACCAATCATAGGTACCTGTCATTTTAGAAATCTGTCGCTTTATAATTTATCAGTCTGATAAGTTTTATCTGGCCATTGAACAATCGGCCCTAAATAGAAGAAATTAAGATCAGAAGCGGTCGCAGCGCACGTCGTTGTCCTGTCTGTCTGATTGTCTGTATGATTCTCTGTCTGATGTCTGATTCAGGGCGGCGATGAATCCAAAAAGTAAATAAAAATCATGAAAATTGGTCTACCCTTTGTCGAGTCATAAGTAGTGTTAGTAACCCGAGTCGATAAAAGATAATTTGATGATTGTATCTTCTACTTAAGGGATGCGCGATTAAAGGTTTGTTCAGATTTGAAATCACATTTCAAATGGAGTATGTATCAATATGAAAGTAATATAAAATCCCAATAGGAACACGTTCATCCCAATAGGCTCTTGTTGACGTTACGTACTCAAACAGAGGGGTTCGACAATAGTAGTTTTGAGGGTGACACTGGCGAAGTATCAATAAATAAGTGTGCAAATTACCGGTTGGGTTAGTTTGTTAGGCATATAGAAACTGTACTCAATAAGTTTGGAAAAACAAAATTATATGTCCTATAATTAGTTTATATCAAATAGCTTTTCCCTTGACTCGACTTGACCAAGCCAACTTAGTGGAAAATGAAGATGAAGTATTTAGTATAATTAGAATAGTAAAGAAAGTTTGTAAGTATACAAATCTGAAGCAAATGTTGGCAGCATACGTTAGCTCTCCCTATTCGTAAGTCCCTAGTTAGGAAACAATATAAAGCATGGGGTTTATTTGCAGAAAGAAAATCAAATGATAAAAAGGTCATAAAACCTATTACTATCTATTATAACAAGATGGTAATAATAGTGTTTAAGACCTTTTTAATCATTTTCTATTAAGAATCCTTTTTTCTTACTAGAATAAAACGAAATGTCTTTACTCTACTTTAAAAAAAAAACAGCGAAAAATCTAATGGTGTATTCACCACCCGGTGGCATTGACGGCGGTATACGTCAAATTAACTGTCAGATACTTATGGAAAATGCCTCTGCGGCATGAGCAGCATTCCCGACGGCACGGCCGCCGACATGCTGCCAGGCGGTAGATACACCATAAAAAGTACAAAAACTCTTTTGCTGAGTGAGTAAGTACGTAAACGTACTGGCCGATTAATTTCCTTGAAATATTTCAAATTTGGTTCATGTCGCGCCTTAAGCGATGGCCTGCCTTTTTCAATCGGCCCGTGTCCAATGCATCGGTTCCGTCGGCGTCGATCGCTTGTACATCTTCGACGGTTCGATCTCGTATCCCGAGAGTACATCACACTGAATGTTTAAACGTTTACCATTACTCAATTTAAAAATCATTTACCAGCACAAAAACTTTTGTCACGATAGAAATGCTGTATGCAAAGCTGATACCAAACAGCGTTGCCAGACTGTCCTGCCAGAAATACCGTTAAATGAATCAAAAAAATACTGTAACATTAACGTACGCAATTTTGTATAAAAATCACTTCAAGTCACTATAATCTATTTGATTTTGGTCGATTGTTCCTGTCATCGGTACTTATGCCATAAATACCTATAAGTTTACTTAGAATGACTGCACTTATTTTGTTAGTATTTAAAGCATTTCTCGTGACGAAATGCTGGTTATTCCAATTACCTACAGAGAAAACTTGTGATTAGTCAGTTATACTGTAATAAAATTGCCTATTTGGTAATTTATTAGTATATTTTCATCCCCGTGGTGGAAAACATGCGTTCCTTACACATAGCAGCGGAGACTTAGTTTTATGTTAAGTACTTAGATAACAACTTAATTCATGTGTTGAGGATATCAATGATTACATGCTTTTAGGCATTTACTGATACTATTTCATATTGCAATTAGTGATTCTTTTTCATCAGTATAGCTTAATACACAACATTTTTTATTGATTTCTTTTACATAGGTACTTATATTAGCAAATGTAGTATAGTACTTCACACCAACCGTTATATTATTTGTAAGAGGCTATTTTCCAGTTTCTATAATGAAAAGCATGGATGTATACCATCACAGTAGGTTATGTATCGTTATTAATTTCCATTTAGTAGACATTCCAATAATTATTTTTAATTTGATTGAATTTAATGATTTAATATGTTTTTGCATGCTATTCATAGATGGCTGGAAAAGCTGAACTAAATGAAAATAATAACAACTTAAATGTGAGTACATTTAGTTTTTCAAACGCAAATAAACATTCATTTCATTTTAGGTGGTATTGCAATATCAATTCTAACCAACTTATGCAGCAATTTGTCAACGTTAGCAAAAAATAAGTTCCAAAGTAGGGAGTCAACGATAGTTCGCGATAAGATCCGCGACGCGCATCGTTATTGAGCGATCGGCGCAATTTCTCGTGAAATCGGCTCAGGACCGACACCGGGGCACTGGGTCGATCCGCACAACATCTTAAATATACCCAAAAAAAAAATCGCTAAATGTGCCAAAAAGTCGGACCTAAGAAGCTGGACAATTTCGTTATAGTCCGTACAGCACTTTGGAACAGAACACGGGCTCAGGCCTGAGCAAAAAAGCACGAACACCAAGCGTTGAATTGTTGTAAATCTTGTATTCCGATCGGAAAATTAGTTTTTCCATTTACTCATACCCATTACAACTTAATCTTACGGCATGGCGCAACCCATTACTTACCTTAGATAATCCCTTGACGATGTTCTTTGTTACCTTTCTCAGATTTTCACTCAGAGGTACAAAAAACGTGTAAATTAATCTGCTCATAATTGTTGACGTTCCACCCTGAAACTCATATATTGACTCTACATCAAAGTTACTGTAATATTCTTTACCTTTCACAATACTTACTGGTTGACCTTTAGGCAAATGCCAATGCTTAATTCAGTTGACTTTTCGCCAATCATGCATGACGCTAATAAAATATTTTTCTACAGTAAAAGTTTGCCATAGACGGGTTAAAGGTATATTTATTCACAGATTAAAATGGTTTCGTTGTTTATTAAACCTAAGTATGTTTATTCATACAAATGTGCACTCAGGTACTTTTCATACTTAATATGAAGACGACATTACAATCGCTACAAAATTTCCGACTGGAGAACCCGGTCGTTAATCGGATATTGAAGCAAATATTTATTTGAAATGGGACTTGTGAAAGTTAACACCAATGCAAGTAAAGCCATTAAGCAACCTCATCCGTTGAACATAAAATACACCTACAATTATCATGCTCAGTAAATGGCACATGCTTCGTATCATATAATAAAAACATAGCATTACCAAACACAGCAGATAAGGCACCATTGGCAAATAAATGTAAACAAAATTCAAAGGTTTGATTAACAGTCGATTTTACCAACGTTACATAAGGAATATTCGTCGAATATAACACAAAACGCCTAATTTGAACACGTTTCTTAATTGTCAGCAATCATTTTAGGATTGGTTGTCTTATACTTTATATTCATAAAAAATAAATAAGCAACCAAAAATTTCGCACGGGTGGGACTCGAACCTGCAACTTTCTGGCTAACCGGACCAAAAGCTCTTCAAATTGGCCGTCGGTCTGACCGTGCGAAATTGCTGGTCTTCTATGGATACGTCAATACGCGTGATGTTTGTGCTATCTACCCAACTGTTTTGCAACAGTGGTGGGCCAAGTAGTTATTCATTTCAAAATACATTCAACTTGGAAATTTTTAACTCTTCGCTTTCCAATGGTTTGGAATGTTTTTAACACTCGCATTGTCATATTTTATATTCATAAAAATGAAATAAGATACTAAATATGACACTGTGAGTGTCATAAACGTTTTATACTTATTCAGTCGGAGCAGTCTTATACGACGTTGGTTAAATAGACTAAGGATAAGGCAAATGAAAATATCAACTTTATTCCAAACAAACAATGTTTAATATCAATCTTTCAAGAAGAACCTTTCAAGAGTACCTTCTAAACAAAACTTATATTTTAATGTTATGAGACATTGACAAAAATATATATCTATACCTCTTAGGCCTCATTTCAACAAAATCACATAAGAAATATTCGTCCAATAAAATACAATACGCCTAATTTGAAAACTTCACCTATTAGTCAGCAATCATTTATGGATATCATTTTAAAATCTATCGCTCAGCTCTCAGTACCTTATTCAGTCTGATTAGTCTAATCTGAGAGTGAAAAATAGGCCTTAGTGGTATATAAACTGCGACAAAGAAAGACAGTGAAAAAAGTCAAGAAAAAACAGCAGTGAAGTTTTATCTAATAACCAAAGAGGGTTAATTAGATAAAACTTCACTGCTGTTTTAATAATGAAATTTTTGCCAAATTCACCTTACTGCAGAAGACGAAAAGATTTATAAATCCAGCGAACCTATTATTTCCCAGTTTTTCCTTGCCGCTTAAATTCCCTAGATAGCATTTAGCTTTCATCCCAATTTAAGTCATCCTGGAGACTGCTCGGTAATAAATGGCGATCATCGGCCTCCCGTATCATTACAAATTAGAGGGCTGACCTTCGAGCCAGGGCCTCGAATTATCCGCTCGTCTCGTAGTTTGTTTGCGATGACCATATGGTATTATATTAGGGCTGTGAATCTGTGATGATGGACCTATTTTACTGTAGAGCACTTACTTGTCAGTATTCATTCATAGTTATTAGTTCGTAAAAGACGACTTAGCGACACACGAAGAACAATTATACAAGGGCCTTGTTAATATACTACCCTTTTTAAATTTCGATTGGACTAAACTCAACTCAATATACCTATAACAATCATGTTATAGGTATATTTTTTTTCATTTATTAATTTATTTCGACATTATTAACACGATAGGTGCGGAACGCGGCTTAAAACACCTCGTCCGTGTCTGGTCTTTACAGCGGTAAGAAAAACCTTTAACTTCTCTGTCGTGCGAGAGGCATAACTTCCGTCTGGTTCAGTGCAGGAGAGTGATAACTATATGTTTGAGATGTGCTATTGATTCCTAGTTCTATGGTACACCAACCTAATGTCGGGTTTGTTAGACCTCGTGCCGCACTGAACAAATAATAATATCAACACAGTGCGGAACGAGGTTGCAAACGCCTCGTACCCCCCGCGCACCTCGTACCGCACCCCACGCTAGCTTCACCTGGCTAGTGTTGTGCAACGCAGTTGAGGCTGCGCACGCGACGAAGTAAGACCGCTGCGCTGTCTTTGTGTTGAAAATTATCATGTCGAAACGTTGCCGAAAAAAGTTAATCAAGGAGGAAGATGAAGAAAAACCGGTTGGAAAATCTGAGCCAAAATCAGAATACAGGAAGATATTTCAAAAACAGGTAAGACACAAATATACTCTGTCTAGGTGAAATAATTATGCCAAGTTATCTAGGTATATAAAAGAATACCTACCTACGTACGGTGAGAACCATGGGTACTACTTTCCCGATCCACTTTCCTGGTCGGTCCACTTTCTCGATAAGTCCACCTTCTGATGGTGTATTTCTTTTTTCATTCCGTCCATAACTTTGATAAATAAAAACAAAAAATTAAATCTATATTTATTTTCCCATCACTAAATTATATAAAAACCTGCCATTTTTCAGTGCGGTACGAGGTGCATTAGACCCACACATTTATTTTACCCATAGAATCAAAACTAACTAATTTAACCACGGGCGGCGGCAGATCTATGTTAATCAACTCATTGTTAATAATAATCAAAACCAATATCGTCCATTTTGTCTCATTTGGCGCCAAAAAAAAGATTTTAGTCTCTTTTGGGCGGTGGGGTTTAATACGCCTCGTGCCGCTACAATGTCGGGTATAGGACGAGAATTAAAACAACTCGTAACGCAGTAATGGAAAGTATAAATAAATTTGTGTTGCTGGGAACGTGTTAAGTCGTACATACATTTTCAATTATAAGATTAATAATTTAAATGTGGCAAGGAGGTTGACAAATTTGGTCTCCACTGTCTTTGTTGCTAACAAAGCGCTGGGCGTCTCGCCCGTCACGCTACCCTTAATGACGCCATCAGAAGAGCTCTTGCCACCATTAATGTTCCTTCCACGTTGGAACCACGTGGTTTGGTCCGTGACGATGGCAAGAGACCCGATGGCCTCACGCTTATTCCCTGGGAACGGGGTCGGGCCTTAGTTTGGGATGCAACTTGTGTCGATACTTTGGCCCCATCCCATCCCAGAGAATCAGCCCTTAAAGCTGGAGCAGCAGCGGAGTTGGCTGTAAACGCCAAGCGTCGCAAGAACGTCTCACTTGCAAGTGATTATGTGTTTGCGCCGTTTGGTGTTGAAACATTTGGGCCGTGGGGACCCTCTGCTAAATTGCTGTTTGGTAAAATTGCGCCAAAATTAAATTCTGTCACAGCCAATAATAAAGCTGGCTGGTTCCTAGCTCAAAGGATTAGCATAGCTATTCAACGCGGCAACGCAGCCAGCATCATAGCCTCCTTGCCGCAAGGAAATGGTTTCGTTTTTGAATAGGTAGACTTTAAGTTTTTTTTTTTTATGTAGCATGTCTTAGTTTTATTTCTTCTTGTTTGTTATTAATAAAGATACCCATATAGGTATTTCAATAAATTTAAATTGAATTACATTTTACACAAATAAAAATTGCACTCCGGGAGTGCCGGCAGAAGTGAAAACTTGAATATCAACGTTGTGCATTTTTGATTTTTTGGAATAGTTAGGGAATAATTTTGAATGAATTGCTCTTATTATCAATATAAAAGTACTATCATTTTTGTGATAGAATATCATAATAATAATAATAATATAATAATAATAGTAATAATAATACAATAATAATAATAATAATAATAATACAATAATAATAATATATTTTTATAGAATACAATATTTATTTATTGCGCTATCGTACACAAACATTACAATTTATATTATATTAAATTACATTAAAAAGTTTATCTCTCAGAAAAATCAACTTACATCCATAATTTCGCCAACCGTCTTACGGTTTTTCGATCAGCCCACGTGTCCTGACGCGAGTTTCACATTTTTCCCCCATCCCACAAAAGTGCTCAACGCCGCTAAAGAAGTTTTCACTTCAAAAATAAATAACGTAAATTAAAAGTTATCAATTAAATGTCCTTCGATAGAATAACTTCTGTTCAACAACAAATCAAATAGGTAGGTACCTACTACAGCGCTCCTTGTGAACAGTGATCGCAAGTACCTTTAATATTAGCGATTTCCAAAAAAGGGGTTATCATTGAGTTTGTAACTATTGTTTAACGTTACTAACAAATAGTCATTTTTAATGGAAATGTAAAATTAAAAGTAAATTGGACAGTTGCTGACCCAATTGCAAATTAGAACTTTTTAAAAAGAGCTGGCAGCCCTGGGGCTCCGGGCGCTGCAGCGGCAGCCCGCAGCGCCGCCGCTTACGCGTAATTACACCACCGCCAAAAATCCGCGCGAACAGTGCCCGCCGCCCACGGTACCATCAAACAACTAACTAACACGATCATTCAATAAATATCTTATGATATTCCAAAAAGAATAACCTAGTAGAAACGCGCGCGAAAATGGCGTAAAATCAGATATGAAAATTAAAATTAAAATGAAGATTATTTATTTGCTCAAAACATGGTGATACAACGATGTTATTTTAGTGCATGTTCTCATATTAAACAATATTGTCATGCAAATATTTATATAAATTAAAAATTAAAATGACATTATTTGAATTGAATTGTAAGGTCACATTAATCACAATTACAATTATATTAGTCTTATAATTTTGATATAATAAGAATGAATAACATGTCAAAAATAATTACATAATGTCACAAAATTCAAATCAAAATTATTTTGCATCTAGGTATTCCTGAATGGAGTATAAACATTTTGTGAGTAGCCAATTAAGTAAATGCCTTTTAAACATTGGTATAGGCAAGTTTTGAAATTTTCAAGCAACTTATTAAAAATTTGTACAGCCATGCAATAGGCACTGTTTTTTAAAAGTTTTGCCTTGTATTGGGTATCATGAGTCTAACTTGATGCCTTCTTGGCTTATTTTTATGAAATCTCGATATAGTTTACCATTAGCACAACCTAGTGTCACTGAGATAAAATTGGCGTTGTCTTATATTAATGAATTGAGAAATGAATTACAGTCCCTGCAGCCAGCAGTCCCTCGCGACTGCGGCCGCGCGTTTTAGTTTGCGCCCTCCCCTCCCGTTGCAGCAATACGTTTTATAGGCTAAAACCTTCCTCAAATAATAAAATATCCAATGCAAAAAGATTTTAGCAAATCAGTTTAGTAGTTCCTGAGATTATCACGTTCAAACAAACAAACTCTTCAGCTTTATAATATTAGTATAGATAGAGATAAAGATAATAGCTACGTAATTTAAAATGATATTTGATGCAACAAGAAATTACAAAATTAAAATTATCTACGCAAAATAACAAAAAATTGCTTCAGACTTCAGCCGCGGGTCTGTTTGTCTGTAACTTTAAAATGATTGACTAAACATACAGGCTATTATTTTTTAATCATCTGGTTCTAGGTCCACCAAATTAATACTTGTCAATCTCACCGAACTCAAAAGATGAAACTGAAATCATTTGAAATAGTTTGATACGGGATTGCTACCATGTACGGACGACAGCACGTCAAGATAAACACTGTGGTATATTAAGTAGTTGTAATCTATATATATAAAAATGAATTGCTGTTCGTTAGTCTCACTAAAACTCGAGAACGACTGAACGGATTTATCTTATCTTAGTCTTGAAATGTTCGTGGAGGTCTAGGGAAGGTTTAAAAGGCGAGAAAAAATCTATAAACGCGCGGACGAAGTCGCGGGGGACCACTAGTAAGGAATATTTTTCAACAAAAATGTTCAGTCTGATGTGCTAGTGATTATACCTTAGTATTTATGAATACCATGTACCTTAGTATTTTGAAATATCGGAACCTCATAAATAATAAGATAGTTGGTAGCAATCCCGTATCTATATATTCTAATGTTCGTGACCCTCAAGTTTAAAACAATATATTGGAATCAATTAGTTTCCGTCCTCGACATTGCGTATGGTGAATAATGTATCTGCGATGTGAATGAAACTCACTATGTAACTTGTATTAGCTTGGCATGTTTTAAAAACCGAAATTAACACAAAACGAATGACCTACATTTATGAATCACAAAACACTGACACACAAAAAAATAAAATACTTTCATAATAAACGCGCAAACGGTTTGTAAATATACATTATGGTAGTCACAAAAACTTTGTGGTGTGGTATGAACACGACAATAATTGCCATTGGACTTTGGAATTGGATTAATATTGCTTTCTTTACAATGTAAGTTGTCACGAGATGACGGTGACGGACTAGCCTAACACTTCAGCGTCAAATACATAATCGCGTTCATATTATTTGCTCTGCTATGCTGCTGAACTATGAAACTATGCATTTTTGGCGCTTCCGTGCTACATTTTGACACAAACATTCACGATAATGGTGATTATTTCATTACTTTACCAAACCATGATACATTCGCTAGCACATCAGCTTATACATATTTGTTAAACATACTTTTTAACAACTGTATTAGATACCGCAGTTTTTAGTTTGTTGTGCTATTTTCCGTACTCAAGCTGAGGTAAGCTCAGGTTAACAACAATTACACTCACGAACGTTACTTTTAAGGTATTCTTATTAGAAATAGTCCATCGGGCTAAGGTTAGGCCTTGGGGTTCCACCAAAGAGCCCCTTTGATGGAACCCCTACGTATATTTAGGACATAAAATTGATCCTCGTTTTGATGAAGATCGGCGATGCCAACTGTCACAATGTCTTAATATCACATCAATAAATTGATGTTGTTAACGAATTATTTTCTATTAAGGTAGAGCCGAGTAGTAGTAACATTGACGGGCTACGGACACAGGCGCCATTACCCGTATGTTTTTTCCAGACGCAAAAGAGGCATTTGGTGTAGTTGGAAAATTAAACATAAATCCACTCTTGACGCAGGTGTTCACAGGGCATGGTGGGCTCTCTGAGTACTTAAATCGTTTCAAGTGCAAGGAGAGTCCAGCATGCATATGTGACCCGCAGCAAATTGAGAACGTGAAACACGTCCTTTTTGACTGCCCACGATTCTTTCAGGATAGGTTAGCAAGCAAAATTAATGGTGGCAAGAGCTCTTGTGATGGCGTTATTAAGGGTAGCGTGACGGGCGAAACGCCCAGCGCTTTGCTGGCAACAAAGGCAGTGGAGACCAAATTTTTCGACCTCCTTGCCACAGGGATACGTAAAGATTTCATACCAAGGCGATGGCTCACACAGATCCGGAAAGACTCACTATCGAAAAGTGTGCCCAGTTTTGTCGACGGTAAAGCATGAAGCCAGTGGCCATAATCTTTGCAATCTCTCTCTGACAGAATTTTGAAGTAAAGATATTTGTGTTGTATATTAATATAATAATAATAATATTATCAATGTAAAGACATTTTTAATACGAATTGTTAATTTTACAGTAAGTGAGCCTTCACATAAGAGCGACAGCAGCGCGTCTTTCTAATGTGAAGGGCTTACTGCTGTCATTTTATGTATCAAATTGACAGCAGCGCGACAGAATAAAGTTTTGGTTTCTATAATTTTTTTTGTTCTATTTATCTTGTCCTAAGCAAGCCACTTTTAAATATCAGCGGTCTAGGTGCTTTTCGTATCTCATACATATTTCTCAAGTGCGTGTTCGGCGATCTCTGCGTAACTGGGCGGCCCAGTCAGCTGGCCGCCGAACCGCCATTAACTTAATGTCCTGCCTAATTATCATGCAGATACATTTTAAGTGATCTCGTTTGCCTTCATTCGGTAGCAGGCACGCTGAAATTATTCACGATGTCAAACTCGAGAGAGTGTATAGGACGTAAGGAATGTAAGGTTAAGTTTAGTACTAGCCAATCATTGGATAGCTTGCCTACTTTTTGCGATTTGTTTGCTTTTAACTGACTTTAAAAAAGGAGGAGGTTATAATTCGACTGTATGTTTTTTTTTGTATCTATGTTTCCTTATATCTCAGTCGATTGTAGACCGATTCGAAAAAAAATTCCATGATCCCAAATTCCATTTTGGGATCTGATGATGGGATCTTGGTGTAATCGAGGGAAACCCTCAAATTTTAAAGGCACGTATAGTGTTTCTGGGGCTGAGCTGATGGTGGAACTCCTTAACACTTAGGAGTTCGGTAATTATAATGAAATAACTTATAATAGGTAGTTTGTAGCTTCTTAAAGAACAAAGTCATAAGGTGCAAATTCCCAACCCCCCCCCCTCCCCACCCTCTTCTCCTATATCTCTAAAAAAGTAAAAACCGACTTCAAAACCAAAATGCACTAAAAAGTCTTAAATAAATACTTGAATATTGAAAGGAAAGGTGGGTTCTAGGCAAACCATTTTTAGATTTGCTTTCGTGTGCGTTTTTATACTAGTAGGCTGGATAAATCAATACACCACTTCCGATACGTTAGTGTTAGAACGTAGTTTTTAGTAAATTATGACATTGTAACAGTTCATAGATATTTGTCAACATAGAAAATTAGTGTGTTTATTTATAAATGCAGAACGCAATGTTAATAGTAGTCGATGCAAGCTGCGTGTTATCTTACTGAACGTCGCGACGCGCCGCGCAGCGCCTGCTTTAGTATGCCGCGCGCGCCGCAGTAGCCAGGAATTCTCACAATATTATGTGCTCACACTATAATGATTTGTGTACGCGCTAATAATTGAATTACGTATTACGAATACCTTGATCGATAGGCAAACGAGTTGAATTCAAATTTGTTTTAAATAATCGTGACTAATTCAAACGTTTTGCGGTAAATACTTCACTCGCTTAATAATTTTTACTAAAAATAATTGCCTAATCATCATAAATTTATTCATGCAAAAAGGGGCACTTTCACACGTTCCAATATAAACCCTACCACTGAGAAGAAGCTGCGCAACAAACTTAGTCACTAATGTCAATGCCTCTTTTCAAAGGGTTTACAATGTTTGTGAGTGATCATGCAAGTCCATACATTATATATATTTTAAAAAATCATCCACTTTATAATACCTTTTCGTCACAAGGGTATCTTTAATAACAGTTTTAAATTTGGTTATCAATGTTGACTTTTAGTCTTATCGAGTAATTTCAATCAAAAAAGAGCATAACCTACCTTAATACTTTTTAATGCAGATATTAGCTAGAATTTTGACAACGATCGCAACTAATGGTCGGGGTACCATTCTCACCCATACCGCATGAGTTGAGGCTTTACTGAAATTAATTTCTCGGGTCAACTAAACGTTTCAAACATTTTGTAAGATAATAGTTTTCATCTGACCCCATGGCAACAGATGTTAATCAGGGCCAAATACGGCGGAGCGCACAGGTCGGGTCGAGTCGCGCGCCGAATCAATTTCGCGAGCCGCAGGCGCCGCTGCGATGCTCGCCCCACACGACGAAAGCTTCGTATGCTTGACCCGCGGATAAGTTAACTGAAAGATTCTACCTACATAATAGGAGTCGTTTAACATGTACACAACAATGCGCTTAGTAGCCTAGCTATGGAGGACTAGTCCCTATAATTCGTCGTAGTTTCCCTCATAACACTTCCCTTACTCACTTGACACACAAATGTATGAGATGACAGAAGCTGGCGCGACAGATGATCTCTGTCTTACCTACACTTTGTTTTACTTGAAGAAAAAAACCGTAAATAACTATATCCGGAACTAAAGCATGTCATAAGAAATGTAGATTGCCCATTTGCAAGAAAAAAATACAACCAAAGGGAAATGTTGTATGACCAGCAAATATCGTAGATTTTTCTTTGAACTCAATTGCAGCAATTGAATCGCGATGTAGTTAGGTATATATAAAGTCCTTATTTGGACGTGGTCGCTAGATCATTATTTCAATCACGCTCGGCGCCGCAGCTTTTCCGTCTGTGATTCGCTTGTTATGATTGCTGTTATGTTTTTTGAAGTGCAATTACTGAAAAATGAGCGTAGTCGACACTCTAAAACCAAGCTTTACAAGAACTTCTAAGCACTTGCAATGCTGTACCGTTACTTAATCCTTTAAGTTGCTCAGCTTTTCTCTTCGACTTGAAATTTTCGAGCTACCGATTTAAACATTTAGGTGTATGTAAAGGTATTTCCATAGACTTTATCTTTAGAAATAGGTCTGAAAAAGTTATTTATTAATGCCTGAAATACATTTTCGTCCCTTAGTTTCCAACACCGCGTAAGTCAAAAATTGGCGGTTTTCACTCTGAGTAGAGCAGCCCATTGCGCATCTAACTATCGGTCACATAAGTAAGTATGTACATACTTACAGCCAACAAAACTTTGCAACATTGGCGTGGTGACAAATTGCAATCCTTGTGTTCGTATTTCAAACCTATTACATTGTATCTTTAAGTGTGGTTGTCTAAAGTGCGTGTTATAAGGCGCAATAAGTGTAGCGGCGGAGTGCAGTTGACGTGTCGCGTGATGGCGTCGGCGCGCGCGCACGGGGAGGAGCCTGCGCCGCCCCCGCCTAGCCCGCCTTCGCTCTAGCTTTACCCACTCTATAGTTAAAGCTGTGCTCTATTAAATCCTGTGAGATGTCATAAAATTTATAAAATATCAGAATGATCTTAGATTTTATAAATTGAAATATAAAATATCAGAATGGTCTCAGACTTCATAAATTCAAATCAAAAAGTACATTTATATACTCTGGCAAAACACACCTTTCGGTCTGACCTTAACGGTAACAGGTGTTCCGCAGAGAAGTGTTCTTGTTCCTCTTCTTGTTTTACTGTATATGAATGACCTCCCAGAAGTCAGCAGGCAAGAGTGCATTTTCTTTGCGGATAATACCACTATAAAAATCAAAATCAATCATGATGCTTTTAAAAATATTATTAAGTGGAGAGAATGCATTTTTTTCCCCCAAATTCAAACTTTACAAGCCTGAATAGTGTTTTCTGTGTTTTCCCAAAATATTAGCCCATAACTCATAACGGATGAAACATAACCGTGATAATCTGTCAGAGCCGCCTCTACAAAGACTGTTTGTCTTAGTTTTCGCAATGTTCGATTTTAATCGAGTTTTTCGAATTCATTGCGAAATAAGTCTGTAAGAGCCATCTGCAATGCGAAATTTAAAGACAGCTGTAAACCAGTGCTCAAAAAACTTGCGATTCTACCTCTGCCGTCGCTGTAAATTAAGGAAGTCTGTTTGTTTGTATTCTGCAATCCAAAAATTTGTAAACCACGACCACGAACAAATTATATCACCCTACTTGCCATAAACATATATACAAGATAAACGTCTTAAATAATATGTGTATGTGCTGTTCAATTATTAAACATGATTCATGCATAGCATGAATACATTTAAAACTAAGCTGAAAAATTGGTTATTACACAACAGCTTTTTAACTGCTAAAGAATTTATAGATAAAATATTATAAATTTAATCTTCTTTATTTATTTAAATGGTAGATTTGCACGCTAGTATTAGGCGGAATGCAACTGGACTCTAAATCATTTAACCTGATGTATTTACTGTATTCCTGCAAAAAAACATTTGACTTTGACTTTGATCTGCCGGTTTAGAATGGATTGTAACGGGACAGCTACCATGTAATTAAAATGTAGATTCGTTATTGGCTGTAAGTTTAGTTTTTAAGTTTATTTATACATACTGTACTAGAGCTGTGAATCTTGTAATATAAAAATAAAATAAAATGTACTTACCAGTTTCTATATAAAAAAACAATGATATTTTTACGTCTTTGTTTACAAGCAATCAATCACAAAGTACCTTCTAAGCCGTAACGATGTAAACAAGCGCCAAAATTGATTAAAATGGTATCTTATTGGCTTTTAAGATCAATTAATATGATTTGCAATGAAAGAAATAAAAAAACAATTTAACACCAATATGAAATACAATTCGCTAATTATAAACCGGGTGTCAAAACAACTGGAAAAGGTACATTCCCAATCAATATCATAATAAAAAATCCTGTATCCTTAAAGTAGACTCCAGCTCATTTCATCGGCTGTCAATTGAGCCAGCTTTTACCACGCCTTGACCAGGCGCGTCTATAACGATCTCAAAATAAAGCAAAGGCCACCAGTGCCCATTTATGGCAGGTGGTTCCCGGGACAATCTGCCTGCGAACTAGTCGACTCGTTAATAGAATCGGTTGGGAGGTGTGTCGGTTGTATTGATAAAGTTTAATATGTCCACAAGTTTCATCATTATTTTCCATAATAAATTAAAAATGTTTACCTACGTAGGTAATTGTTGTGATAGACTAAGTGTTTTGATATCTCCCTATGAAGGGGTTACTGAATACATTTTCATAAGTGAAAAGCGGAAAAAAAAACGAATTTATAGTTCCAATTGTAATCTATTTTGGTTGCAGCACTTAAGTTTCTTATGCGGTTTAATAATTAGCATACATTAACTTTACCTACCTATTCTCTGATTGCTCGATTATCGGGTTTCACTGTTTACACTTTTGCAATTTTTAAGCTTCTTGGTCAGTTTTTTAGTAATGGCTACCCCTAGAGCAGTATTTTCTATTGTACCAACTTATCTAAATGCTCAATACTTAACAAGCAAGCTTGATTCTACTGTGTGTACGTAATTATTACACGATCACGGCACTGCTTGTAGCGTACACACATCAAAAAACGTTTGTGGTTACTAGCATGTAACTGTATCAAAAAACGCCCCGAAACTATATTATTATACCAATAATGTTATTTTATACATTTACCGTAACGAAAAGATTTTGATTTTTCAGTGATCGTATTTTTTAAGTGTGTATCAACGCCTGAAAAACTATATTAAAATGTTAACGATCCATTCACTTCATTGTATTTATATGACCAAATATGCAGTTTAACAGCTAGTATAATAAGTATGGTTTAAATTTACTAAAATTATTTGTTAGCCTATGCACAAATATTGCATTAATGTCTCTTGCTTATTTTACCTGTGTACTTTTTTTACAACCTGGCAGCTTTTAATATATATTTATATATAAATTCTTTCTTACCACGCATTTAACCTCGTATATTTTATTAATTTTGTATTGGTGGATTACGTGGTATTACATGTCATAGTTTATAAGTTTATATATTTAATTTGTTTACACGCAACTTAAGTTTGGCGCACAGGTGTAACACTTTAGGGCATTAGTCCAGTTCCTCTTAGTTTTTAATATTTATATACTACCTTAATACGATTAATGTCTGTTATTGTTACCAATAAAATAAAAATAAAAATAAAAAATAAAAATTGATTGTGGCACAATCAATCGATCAATTTTAGTTTGTAACCCCTAAAATAAAATTAATTAATAAACCAATCAACTTTGATTTATTTCCCCCCTGCTAGGGCCATAACAAGTGTCTGAAAAAACAAACTGAAAGCACAAGGAATTGCAACGTTATTCTATTAAATATCAGGTCATACAAGTAAAAATAAAAGTATGCATTGTAACTACTGCACTTACCTGTACCGATTCACTGTTATGCACCCGATCAGGTATAACTTATAACCACGACATCGGAATTCCAAGTTGCGATATTGAGAGGCGATAGGTGTCGCGATCGCTCTGCATTCGACATAATCGCCGTCCAAGTGACTGCCTGCCACCACTTTACGACGCCAAATCTCTCTCTTAAAATGTTCTACTTAGACCGACTTGCACAAACCAGAGTTTAACAGCTGATCCAAGGTGTAAAATGTCAACATGAGAAAAAATATCAGCAATTGAATAATAATTCCACCTAGATATACTTAAGCCCGCTAAGTACATCTACGTAAGTGAAACGTATTCCCACTTAGTCGTTAGTTAAACCCAAATCTTCTGGAAGAAGCGTGTACGCTTTACGAAGAACTAGACATTTTCCTAAACTTTTATATTACTTTACAAATGGCAATGTGAGCGGCAGACTGTACGAGGTGGCAACCTTTAAATTAGAAAAGTGCACGTCAAAAATCGTACAACCATCAGGTTACCCACTTTTGTTGCAGGCTAGCCCTTATTACAACTGTATAAGATACCCCAGAATTTATCATGACGTGCTGTTGTCTGTAAATTTTCAAACTCTCGGAAAACTTTCCAGGTAAAACTACTAGGTTCCTGGTAAAAGCCTTTTTGGTGTTTTGAAGAAATGGACGGATTAGGTTCGGACTGAATCGCTTTAGAAGTGAACGGAGAAATATTCGCAGAGTCAATTCCATTCCTCAGTGTGGAGACGTCTGCGTAAATCGAGGGCTGTCGGAGCTACTATATGAGCGCAATATGTCCGGGCGGTCACCGGTGGCATCGCAATTATCTGCATTCATCTCAGTAATCGTCGCCGCGAGAGGGCGTGGTCGGACAAGAAACGATCAACGCTTTCCAATTGGAAACACTCCTGGACCAATTCGTTTGATGTCTACAATAATAAGAAAGACTTAAATATTTTTATTAAATAATTAATATGTATTATACAGAGTGGCCCGAACAGTTTGAACATATTGATGATAAATTAACATGACAAAACTCATTGAACATATTAAGTCTAAGCTAACATCCGTTTTTTGGAGCACTCCGCAAACTAAACTTTTGTTAGTCTATCACTTATTTAAATCTAAGTAAATTTAATTTATAACGATCGTTCTGCAACAAAATTAAAACCACTACCCTAAAATGTGGAGAAATTATAAGTCTAAAAGTTCTCAAAACTTGCGAAAAGAATTAATATGACGAAAACTACGACAATTCGACTAACATACATAGGATATATTGGGATAGCCCTGGATGTAAGGCTTTCAAGAAAAATTTGGACGTCAATGTTTGGGCCACCCTCTATGTGATTTATTAATGTACCCGACGCAAAACAACTGCATCTATTTTATGAAATCCTAAATAATTAAAGCAAAACATCAAATTAAGTAATGGAGCAAAATTATCATTGTAAATGGCTAAAAACGTATCTAATTAGGTATCGCAATATCGATAAAATTTTGTTATGATATTTTTAGCCTACGATCCTGCATTTGCCTCAACTAGGTAGTACTCAACGCGGCAACGTTTTGTGTGGTTGGGTGCCTGCGCCGGCGTCGCTTAGCGGAAATTTAAAGCAATTTTATTATATAAAATTCAACCTAATCATGGATTTAACGCAAAGCTACGCCTAATTCTATTAATAAGCTTACTAAGCCAAGGCATACAACATGAGTTGGACATAGCTGCTTACCAGTTCTATCAATTTCTGCGTTTTTTTTAAATATTATAAAAAGCTATTACAAAGAAACTTATTGTAATAGCTGTTCTGGAAAAGACAGACCCTTAGACTACTTCATTGAATTAGTTTGTTAAGGGGAGCATAATATAAATTAGCTAGATGATAACTGGTGTCAAACAATTTAATCATACTAATTGCGCACTATTTTTAAACTCTATTTTCTAATTACAAGTGCGTCCGGTATCAGATAAGCACATATCTGTTTGTGTAAATAATAATTTATATTTGCTCACGCACTCGCGGGCTGCAATTACAATCTTTATAGCGACCAGTCACCATAATAGACGCAATTACGGAGATAACCTACTGTCGCAATTAAACTAATCGCTCTTTACTAAAGTTCCAAACATTTTTTCCAACTATTTTATCTATTTTTAGATTGGTACTGCAAAATGGCTTGAAGAAAAAAAATTGTGTTCCTGTTTTAGTATAATGTCAGAGCGCAATATATTTTAAAATACCTCTGAACATAATTATCAGATGAAAAGAACTTACTTATTACACTACATAATACGAATTTTGTGTCATTCGACATGTCAAAGCTGAACTAACTTGACTTTTGGTGTATGTTTAGTTGAGTGTTGAAGTACGTACAATAACACGTATTCGACAAAACACACCTTTTTTGAAAGCCTCTATAATTATGGAAGTTCACTTCGAATCCCATGTTTAAGGAATGATTCATATTTTGATCTGTAATGGAGTACAATATTCGTATCGGTTCCTTTATATCCCACGCGATTAATTTTAAATTAAAAATATGTTTGTCGGGCCTTATTCGAGCAGTGAGACATTTCATTTGCGCGGGCGCATGTTGGCTCTAAGGCTCTAATTGCAGAGCTATTAGGATCACCGGCCGCCGGCCATTACCAACGATCATCTCATATTTTGCTGGAATTCTCGCTCGCCGTACACGGCTACTGTATCATCGCTTACGAGTCCCTGTCAAATTCGTTTGAAACCTAAAACCAGCTACAATCAACCATCGCCGCTGTAGATTACAGTTCAAATTCCATCAACGCAGCTAGGCGCTTATGACATTGCAGCGCAAGGCTCATCGAAGTTAAATGTAGAGTTTATTTCATAAGAATATAATTAATGGGTGGAGTTCAATCAAATAGTTGTTGTTGTGGCTCCCGGGCGCGCCGGCGAAAATAAATCGACTCGCGCGTCGAACCCACATTCGGGCTGCGCGCGCGCAATCCGCGACTTCTTATTGCCCTAACTCTTTTATTCATAAAACTTAGCCGGCGACACAAAAACAACAATGGCGAAAAAACTTTTGCGTGATTCCGAAGCAAATCAGTAGTCATTCAGTCCTTTGGCCAGCCCGTGTCATGATGATCCTACTATGGCTCGAAATTATAGTTTTCTTAACAAACTTGTCAAGGGGCTGTGTTTATCGCAATTATGTTGCTTGTTTGTTACACAGGAGGAGGTCCGTAAAAATATTTCCATAAAATTGGCACTCGTAAAAATCTTGTGCTTATTTTAACCGTTTGGTATAAAGGCTGATTTGATTATTTTTAACTCATTAATGTTTAAAGAATTATGATACTTATTTTTCAATATTGTCTCACAAAGACTTAAAGATAATCACACGAGCAAATGGTTGTCTGGTAAAAATACAAAATATACCAGATCTTTATTCAGAGCAAAAACCTGTTCCTGATGAATGCTACAAATAAGCATCGCCAGAGCCGGAGCCTCGGGCTAGGTTTAGGCCCTAAACCTAGCCCGAGGCTCCGTGGGCTCGTAGACTGGACGTCTAGGTGCGCCATATTATTATGATGAAGAAGTTTAACGTTGATCAATGCCATTAAAAATTGCGCACGAAACATGGTTTTCTTTCACTACTTGCTATAAGATGGGAATCTTTTTAAGCAGGAAACTGTTTCTTTTCAAAGCTCAACATTATTAGTTTTCGAACTAAGTATACATAATAACGTTAATCTTAAATTTGGAGCACCAAAGATTAGCACACAGCTTTAATAATGCGATTTGTACATCAGCATTGCATGAGAAAAAGCTAGTAAGATGTAATAATAATAGTACCCCTAGCCGATTTCGACTACGGTGGCCAGTCACAACGACTTACCGTCTGCGCGAGACATATTATAGTGCACAAGTGTGTGCGCAAACACAGGTGCACTCTTTATTCCTTTCACTCTTACAGCCCGATGGAACAGCAATCTGACGCGACCGGAGAGAGATCAGGCGCAGGACCAACAGCTTCACGTGCTTTCCGATGCACGGGGGTGAAACACCGCCAACTTCCAAACTCCGGGCTACCCTAAGAATTTCTGAATAGAAAAACCTAGGTACATATTTTTGGCCCGACCCGGGGATAGAACCCGGGACCTCTGGCGCTTTATAGTGTAACCCACTTACCGCTGCACCACCGAGGCAGTTAAGGGGTCCCTTTAGAAAACATATCTTTCGCTCTGCGCAAGCTCGTCTTTGAGTGTGATGTGGGAGCACCGTAATCGGTGGTGATTGCGGCGGGCGGTGTCGTGGTGTCGCGCAAATTGCGGCTCCCGAGTTACCCGAGCTATGATTTACGAATATTAAAGGCGGCCCACGCCTCTGTCGGTACAGTCTCGACCACACGACCACGATTCCGATACGATATGTCGTGACTCTATCGATTACGAAACTTACGAGCATTCGCGATTGCAATAAAAGCGGTTATCTATGTCTGAGTCCGAGCAGATTATTTGCTAGCAACTGCGATGTCAACAAAAAAAGAAGCTTTTACTTACGTACCCAG
Organism: Pyrausta purpuralis; assembly: GCA_963924145.1. Classification (NCBI taxonomy): domain Eukaryota; kingdom Metazoa; phylum Arthropoda; class Insecta; order Lepidoptera; family Crambidae; genus Pyrausta; species Pyrausta purpuralis. The sequence goes on along the minus strand of OZ001648.1, from coordinate 409,671 downwards.
GTCTGGATCTTTTAAGAAATAGTGAGGGCTTGATGGTGAACTTAGGTTTACTCGCCACTTAAGAAAAGAAGTTACTTATTTTGGTTACTTAGCTATCTTGCAAATCGCCTCAGACCACTGTTTGTTTACCCTTAATCGAACTTTTCATACTGTACGTCCATACACCTATAAAAACGCCTGCATAATTTTAAGGCAATTTTCCATTGGATAAGTAATTTGAGTTCGTACAATTACTGTAACAAGTCCTGAAACATAATACAATGAAAGTAAAATTTATTTTCTTTGTAAAACAATATAAAACTGTTTTAAAATTTCTTCCCGTTTAATTTAATCGAGTGTAGAATCTATATCGATACATAACATTTGCTACAGTTATTTAACTAGGTAGCAATCTGAGCGGGGGCATTAGTCTTGTTTGGTTCAAATTGCAACAAGCGAGTTAATCGAACGCTGCATTGCCTCGCCTTCTATAAGTATGCATATGCTACCAAAAAAGGCATAGTTCTTATTTGAATACTTTATTCAGTAACATAATACCATTAGTATTCAAGTTTACTATGAAAGTTACTATAGAAATTACTTAGTTGATACAAGTATTTGCCTAGTAACAATGCCTTGCTGTTTGAGCACAAACACAATACATCAATACGTTTTTGTGTCCGACTACGAATAAAATTCAAATGCCCACTGTTTGACATTAAAATTCTAGTCAGGCAGAAACATTGTATTTAATTCCATACATTATACTGTTACAGACCGAATGGACGTAATCGACTTTTATAGCAGACATTTTTTCGATCTAGACTAACGCTACATCAGCAGACTTTGCCCGGGCTGGCTCCGCCATACGCCATATTAATACTGCCTTTGCAGTCAGCAAAAAAATATTATGCAAGTTTCACCGAGAAGTGTCCCTTGATAAATGTCACAATGTGAGTTATTTGCGCTTACAAGTGGTATATATTTTTTGTTAGGCCAATGATGTAAATGTATATATTTTACAATCGGCAGTGAGTCGTATATACATCTTTTCTACAGTCATATTACCATGAGACATTGTTATGGCAACATTAGATAATGGTTACGAAGTTTTACTAGATAACTGTTTTTTTTAAGGAAATTAAAATTAAAATCCTGATTTTAACGATTATTGATAAAAAAAATATTCAAAGAAGAATAGTCTAATTTCTCCCTCACTGACATTTCTACCATGCTCTGTATTAACATGTGTTACGACTAGTCTATTATGTAAGTAAGCAGGTACATCTTTATGTACATTATAATTGACAGAAGACACTTATATACAAGAATTCAGCAAGGATTTAGATATATTTGATACAGTATTAGTAATAATTACATCTTATACAGGACGGATTCAAAAGATGATTGATCATAGATGATCGTAACATCAATTTGCACTTGTAAAAGCAATTGGAAGGAAACAAACCCTTAAGCTATCCGGGCGCATGCCTACACCACTCGGCCACCGACACTTTGACAAGCTTGTTGTATTTTGCAAGTGCTTTCGGTAATGCACAGGCTGTGTGACGACATCAATGTTGTGAGATTGCTCTCTTAACGTCCGTATTTTTTACAAATATTTTAACAATCAGTTAAGATGAAGTAAGCCCACTTAAAATTTAAAGTTTTTTAGAACTGCAATCTATGTTATTATAATAAGTTTGTATAGTGACAAAACACAAGAAATAAATAAATATTGGACACTAATTACATACTAAAGCAATATTAAATTTATTGTCAAATTAAAATAGCTCCAATCCCGGATTAAGTAGCTAATACATTTGTGATATGAAAATCAGACACAATGGTGGTACCACAACTCCCAGACCCGAGACAATATAGAAAATATTGATTTCTATATTGACCCGATCGGGAATCGAACCCGGTACCTCGGAGATGCGACGCCTTGAAACCAGCGTGTTAGCCACTATACGATGGAGGTCGACAAAAAAATAGATGCTCGTACCAAAGTAATGAATTGTCAATACCGTCCTACAATTTGGTCACTTCGTTTATTGTATATCATAGGTACCCTACAGCTAACGTGATAGAAAAAACAGTTCTATGCAAATAATAAGCAATAATCGAATAATAATATTTTGCTCACGCTACCAAGATATCCTTATTACGCGATCGGCCATTTGGGTCGGAAATTGATAGGAATTATAAAGATGGCGGAGCGTAGCGCGGGCGCACCGAAATACGCAACGGCTTAGGGTTCCCACTACACCATTCTGTCTGTTAATTTATTCCTGAACCAATATTCTCCCAGATTAAAAAGCAAGAACTTTAGATGCCAATATTTATCATAATGTATAATTAAAAAAAAAAGTAAATACGTATTCTATAAAAATATTAGTGTGAGTGGAATATTTATAAAGGCAAAGGCATCCTATGAACTACGAAAAGTCCCCCACAATTTTGCTGTAAAATTAAGGGTTTCCCGTAAAATTGCTGCCTGCAATTTTTTATCTATGGTGCTTGCCATCGGTTACTCTACCTATAGTATTTTTTGCAGTTCGTATGTTTCTTTCTAGACCGTAATGTTTGATACTTATTATTTTTATATAATAACTTCATGCACAAACAAACGGTACATATGGCAAACTTAATGTCAAAAGCATTATCTACCAGTCAATAGGTCTTAACAGAAAAAGTACCGGCGGCGCGAAGAAAGTAATATAGGGCAAGCGTGACGTTAATAACTACAAATTCAAAGCTACAATGTTGTAATTAAACAATGATAGTAAACATACTACTTATTACATAAACACCATATTTTTATGCATAGTATTGATATACATACAAATACTTTATTTTTGATGATGAAACTTTTAGGCACAAAGTTTCCATTAACTTTTGGTTACAGACAACCCTTGCACAGCCGCGTACAAGTTTACACTAAATAACCACCTTATAAATATGCATTGTAATCGCTGAGCGCAGGCGCAGCGCGTTAGACGCTACTTTCGATTTTACGCTTGTTTTCGGACAACCGCCGCCCGCGCTGCAGCGCTGCCCATTGATTGCCTCCATTCAGTCAATTTTACAGATAATCGCTGATTGCTGCTACAGTCAATGCTCCTCGAAAGGAATTGATGTCGGATAGGTCATCTATAACTTCGATTAGACAGTAAAAAGTGACGATCTATTGTTTATTTGATAGAGCCATTCAGTCACCTACTGCAAAACATTAACCATTTTATCACCACTCTAAATATATAAGTTTATCGTGTGTAACTCTTTAAGTTCTTTTGAATTTAGTTTTTATTTATTATAGTCGTTATGATAATACAGGGTCTTAGGTTCTTGTATACAAAATTTAAGACCTTTATGCATTAAAAACAAAACATATTGTCAATTAGGCGACATTTAGTGCGGATAATACCATCAAGACTGTTTAAGAACGCTTTAGACGCACGAATGTAGTTTTGGGTAATTTTATTCCAACCAGGGCGAAGAGAACTAAAGACTGCTTTGTGATATCGAATGTCTCATATTTTACTGCCATTAATTTTGTCTTCAGAATGGATCATGGATTCATCAATGGATGAATATTTTCATTCAAAACTATGGGTTTTACGACCATCAGGCGATGGTACTGAGTCTTGGTAAATTTTCCAGTGGTTTCAACCGAATAGATTTCTATCCTAAGGTGACAAAGCATCACTTAAGACCTTTTCACGATAAGTTTTTTATTTGTCTTAACACGCCGTTCCATGAAAAAGACCGGTGAGTGTTTTGCAGCAGTTACCGCAGCCCAGACCGTCATTGATTCAGAAAAAAATGTTTTTATAAAATAATTCGGTAATCAAAATTTTCTTTTGATATCCGCTTTAGCCAAAAACGATAGTTTTGTTTGCAAACATATTAATGAACAAGAAAAAGATGTCATCAAAATGTAGTAATTTTACAAGCTTGCCTCAAAAATGCCAGCGTTTACACTAATGCCTTTGAGTTTTTCACTTTCACTTTTTGAAACTGCGACCAACACCACTGATTATTCATAGGTTTGTAAAAATCTTACTATGTTAATTATAGTGTTCTGTTGCTACATCACTTTTAGCTTGTAACACTTCGAGTGTCGAACCCTGTATGTCGAACTATACATTTAAATAGGAACCCTATCAACTGATTAAGCAAAACATATCATACATTAATTAAGTCATTGATAGTAATGACTTAGTCATGAGATAAGCTGTCAGGCACACCGCCAAGTGTTCTGTTCGGTCTATCAATTTATTCAGCTAACCCATAAAGCTGTACAATACAGTAGGTACTAGTTCTAAGCTCGTGTTTTTTCCAAGACATGATTACCTACTGTAATATATCGCATCAAACATGCACAGACGATGTCATCAACGAAATCAGTCCCGTAACAATAGCACTACCCGTCAACCACAAAGAATTTAAATTCGTCATTGCTTTGATATGTTTAGCGAATAACCTGAACTTATCACGTTCATGTTTTCCAAATCTGTTACACGTGTAATCGTATCGTGTTTTCAATCGGTCGTCAGTTCATTTTGTAAAATAATTCAAATCGCTAATCATTACAACTTGACGATCAAAACCTTGCAACAAGTTAGTAATGTGGAGAAATTGTTTACGGGCCGGGAAACGCACTGCTCTCGGCTCCCCGTCGGCATCGTAAGCACCTCATATTGTTGACCACTGGCGAATGGTGTGAATCGTGCGCACATTAACACAACAATACCATGAACTTTACATTTAAACTGTTAAAACCTCATTTAACGTGTTTCGCGCGGTCATAAAGATAACACAATCAAATTGTTTTAATTAAAGTAACTTCTCATCTTCAAAGTTTGGACCACCATAACAAAGAAAGCAGCTAACCATAAAATTTATTTTTTTTCTGGATAAAGATTTATAATGATTTTAAATTCATATTTTCACGTCATTATTTGATTTCTCAAAAGCTAGTTTCATGATCATTTCTTGCCAGAATTTTTCAAAAAATTGCGGTGATGGACAACTAGGAATAAATGCCTTCCGATAACTGTCATTGAAATTTCCGGCTGACATGTAGTATTTGTAGGCAATTTTTTTTTATATCTAATGTGGCAATCACTGGAGAAGCCTTGTCGACAGTAGGCTGATACGTCTGTGGTGTGTTGCAGCAGATTCAATCCCCACGGATCTTCAAAGGACCCTGCATAGAAGAGCACACGTCATCACGTAGGGTTGCTACTTGCGACCCCGCGGGCATAGTCTAAAGCAAAATTTTTGACAATTTCAATCTTCTGTAAGCCTTACATGCACGCCTCGATACCGTTTATCGCGTCGATAAAATAATTATATTTCCTAAACAACATGCTTTCTTCCATTGTTTTCACTTGTAAGGCAATCCTAATTGCTTTTAAAAACAAGTGAATACATTAAAGTTATAAAAAATCTGTTATAATAGATTTAAAATGACGTTGGAAATTTATCGATTGCCGCGATAAATGATAAATAGGCGCGCATGCTAGGCCCACTGATTTTCTGCTGCATCTTTTTTTTAATTCAAAAAAATATTTGTATTTTTTAAGGTTCATACAAAATTCTTTTCAGACAATCAAAACACGATTTTGTTTTGATTTGTCTGTCTGTCGAAATGTCAAAAAATTTGCTTCGAACCACGTCCGCTGGTCTCATTACTAAGGAATTGTCCTACAGTTATATTTTTTATCGGTGAAAGATACAAAACAGGTTTTAGTTATTAATACTAAAAATACCAATACAAAATATTATAAATAGAGTTAGTTACACCTACCTAACCTGAAACATGTATCTTAACTAAATATTACAAGGGGAATATTCTAACTTATTCCTATAACAGAACCGAGTGATATGCTTAGATGTCACTCGAATAGAGCTTTAATGCTCCCACGAAAGGAATGTGGATTCGAAGAGAAACTCTTCAACACCCGAGCGGTCGCATGAGACCGCATGATAATAGAATTTCTGTTGTGTCTCACTGTTCACATACGCTTGCGGGAATATTGATGTTAGGATGATTCCGTACGAGCTCGTTGTAAAAGCGAGAAATACGAACGCCAGGGTGGGTTATAGGAAAAAGTGTTATTTCGAACTAACTAACTAAAAACAGCTTTCGGCTATTTGAGTACGATGGTGGTATTGGTACGTTCTTGTCATTTGAAGTTTCAGAAATCAGTTCGATTAGGGTGTTGTTTTTCAGGCCGTTATTTTCAAAATAATTCTATCATGATCAAGTCAACCCTGATAACAGTCACAGTACTCATAGTTACGTGATCGCCAAGAACGAGAATAAAAATCCAATTTGCATGTGTTTAGCGGGCAGATTGGCGCCAGCGGGCAGCGACTGAGGAGCGATGCGCGATAGCGCGCACGTGACGCGGCGCGCGCGCAGGCCGACACAATTAGACGACAGTTCCCATGGACCGGGATCATACCGCAGGTTCACTTGCCTTGAACTTTTGGCGAATCACTATGTAATCTTATCGCGTCTTGGGATCGGCTGCAAGATAGAGCCTGTCTTTCTTTTTAGCATATTGTACTAATTTAAAGATCATAGTGAGCTAAACTGCCTTTCGATGATATAATTCAATAAAAATACCGTCACGAATGGTTTGTCTTAGAAGTAGTTATGATAGACATAGTACTGAACTTCTATACTATGTTTCTCTACACTTTGGATTTTAATGCAACGTTAACTTGTTTTATAGGTAATATGCTATTTGCCTTCCCGAGGTATCAACCCAGTTACACGATTCATGGTCTTTCATGGACTGTTGAAGCTCGGTGTCGTCAGCCGTCGCGCGATGAAATATTTTCTTCAACCCGCACACTTTGAATATTTATTGCACTTGTACAATCAGCGCGACAAAAAACACTAACAGTATCTGGGTCATTTACGGACGGCACAACATGCGATTTGCAATTTGTGATAACTGAATTTTAGGTTGGTGGCAAATGAAAACCATCATCCCGATATATTTTTCTGATTTCAATTGCTTCACGCAGTCACCTAGTAACGATCAGTGGAGAGGAATTTTGGGTCATGAAGTTCCATCCAGTGATTTTGGGTCTGAAAGAAGCAGATAAATAATAAAATAAATATTTTTTTACAGCTGGAATATGCTCCTTGACTCTTTTAGCGATTGGTCGCTTGATTGTCCAATACAGACAATATCACAGTTGCAAAAAAAATTATGAACACCCGGCGTTTGCAGAGGTATCGCGCCCTTTGGTGAGCGTTTATACTTTGTTACTTTTGACAAAGTATTTTACTTAAGACTGTAGTCTTAATGGTGTATTTGTTACGTTCTGTTTCAATTTTATCCATTATGCCATTCACATATGGTAGAAAAGCATTTTCTCGGCTCACCGTCGGTAGTTTTTGTCTCTTAGACCTCTTCTCCATTTGCCGCCTCATCAAACAGTATCAGTTCCTGCCAATTACCTTTGCTACATGGTTAAGTTCTTCTTCTACATGGTCAGAAACACAGTAAATAATATATAATGCAACAAAGTTTAAAAGCTTATGTTCTCTTCTATGTATAGTAGTGACAACGACAGCGTTGCACTGCCACTGTCTTAAAAACTTGGAGTTATAAATATCAAACTTATCGCCAGACTTTGCTCGACGTAAGACATCTCACCCCTGCCTAGCAAGAAAGCTATTGTTTTTGCTTTTACATATTTATTTTCTAAAGACGATGTATGTGGCCTCGCCTTGTCGTTGATGTTTGTATTACTTTAGTTTGTGTACGGACAACAGCGCGTCAAGGTAAACACTGCGGTTTCTTATGCAGTTTTAATAAAGGCTAGTTTGCAACAAAATTGAGTAACCTGATGTGCTGGCGACTGTACGTGTAATACGATACAATTTTTAAGCTTAACCTAGTAAGAACAGTCTTACTTTGTACTGCAACATTTAAGACTCAATTATTTTCTGTCAACCCAAAAATAGTCACCAATCTCCGGTGTCCTGTCAACACCCGTCAAGCTGACCGGCGACAGTGTTGAAACTCGCCACGGTCAGTCACGGAGGCACGGTAGAGAGCGGCACGTACGGCGTTTTCTACCGCGTCCAGCGCAGCGATGCCTGCGCGGAATCACAATACGCCGCGCGGCTATAACTCTGCGCGAGCGCACCAGAATCGACAAACAGCGACTGGCATGCGGCTATGCTCTTTGTCTAACGCAGCCTTGGACAAACAACACCCGAGGACGAAGCATCGCTCGAAAATTACTAGGTTACATTTTGAAAGACTATGTTTGTCCAAAGCCAAACAAAACTTGCACGTCCAGTCTATTGTATTGGCATTTTTATCTTTATTTTCCATTGTACTTATAAGTGAATACAGTCTAGTCGCGAAGAGCTCTGCAAATAAATATAATGAGCGATTTGTATGTGGTACAATATGATTACATCCAAATGAAGACATAGCAACAAACACTGTGGAGTAATTAGTTATAATCACTTATTGTCTCATTGGAGGGGCGTGCACAGTCCTGGTGATTTAAAAGTCATGAAGTCCGGTGGCATACAGGCAGGATAGAGAAGTATGAGTATTGTGCAGTGCTAATGGGTGCGTATCGGGCGTGCAAATCTCGCCATTACCACTGGATCATCATTACAGCCGATGCAGATTCGTGAAGCCTGCAAAAACCTGACGTGGATAACGTATTAATCCTCTCGCAGCTTAATTGTGAATTGAAATAACTTAAGTAACTTGGACATTCTTATTTGTTTAAGACGCATTAAAAACCAAATAGCACCTAATTAGGTACATTGATTCTTATCCATTAAAGTTATCTCTAATTATTTTGCTGTTAAGATGCCACTTGTTACCGTGAACCTATATCATTTGAATTGCATTCAGTCATTTCCACATTAAATTCATATGTATACTTCATTTGATTGAGCATAAATAGTTCAATAATAATATTTCCTGCCACGATGTGCTTAAGTTAAATAAATAAGTGGAGCGGTGATGGTTTTGTGTAGAGTTTCAGAGGCGGCGCCTGCGCAACTCATAAATTCCGCCATACATAAGCAATGCTAATGCCTGGCCCAGGTGGCCTCACAAAAACCTCTAACGCAAACGCTCGCCCTGCACACGTGTCGCTCTGTAATGGCGCAAAACCGTATTTATTCTGGTGACTAAAATAGCCACTGAAAATGTTTTAAATAATTTCAAGTCTTCTAATAAACCTCAGTCACCGTAGACTTTCAGTATTGGTTATATATTCATTGCATGATTTATTATAGTTTCTTTTGTTTAGTTTTTACATAAACAATCAATAATTATTTTGGAATAATCAAATCACACATGGCATCGTCAATTTCAATATATCAAGTAATTATATGCAGTACCTTTTAAAGCATGCCATATTCTGCAACTTTCTGATTCTTGAGCTACGAAAAAGTCTCCAAACATACTAAGAATGACAATTAAGATGCGTTTCTCACAGCAACCAGCTCGTAAAGCATGGCTTTTTGTCAGCGATGAAGGATGAGAAAATTCGACTAACGACCGGAGCCACGTCTGGTGCAAAAACAAGGCGATCGGATGCGTCTGTTAATCAGAGAATGCGATTAAGAACTGTAATATAATCCGCGCTGGCCCGACCCGACTTATCAATTGCTTCTCTTGACAATGCTGATCGGAAAAACTGGATTATCTAGATCTTGAATGATCCGTTCTTAAGATACGGTTTTAAATATCCCTGACCTTCGACTGAATGTAGTAGATTTTACAAGTTAACTATGCCTAAGTGATCGTATAAATATTTTGCAATGACACATAAATGGTTCTTGATCAGAAATAACATGTTTAGGAAACAAGATTACAAAGCTTCTTAACCTGTTTGGAGCAGTTGTAGTTCAATGACAATAATTATACAAAATTTAATGTGTTTTTCGTGTGGAGGGGTGGCAGGGTAGGCACCGGGGGGCTGCGGTGGGAGCGCGCGCGCAGGCTTCGTCCCGCCAGGAAGCCACGTCGCGGTACGTGCCGCCCGGTCTACTTTATGCATACTAGGCGTTGTTAATCTTGATACTTGCTGCCAAGTGCGATATTTGTTGTTTCCGTGAATATTGTTTTTTTATTCCTCATTTGAAAGCAAACTCCCCGTATTAAAATGTTATTAGTCTTCTTTTTCTTTCGCTCTTAGCGATATAGAATGGCGGATATTGGATTGATATAGAATGAAGGTATATTGTTATGATTCTTCAGATATTTTACTTATTATATTCAATCACCACGTAAACTTTGGCCTTCGTCTTCCTGTTGACACACATGTTTTTTTCGTCTAGACGGCTTCCATATTTTGTTCTTGATTCTCTACGTTGTGTTTTTAACTTCGAGAAGTTAAAAATAAATTCCTCAAAACATACTATACTCGTGAATCTGATTACTTTTTAGGTCAAGCTTATGGCACAGCTATAACACATAGCATATTTAAATGAGTGGTGCATATATCAAAGTAGGTACCATCATAATATTCAAACGGATTAAGACTATTCGGCGGCGTCGGCGCAGGAGTTGCACGAAGTCACCGCACTGACAAACGTCAACACGATGGCTCCTCGTTACGAGCTATTATAGTGCAGACTTTACGTACATAAGTAACACAGACATTCAACATTTGTCAGTTAAAAATATGTCAACTCTTAAATGGCTTTACTAGACTCAAAACATATGTAAATATTAGGAAAACCAACATGTGATTGATTTCATCGAATAACTTTTTCCATACCATACATTATAAAGTTAAAACCTCAATAAGTGATATTCGTGTGACATGACGTAAAAACCACGTGATAGCCAGTAAATCCAATCATAGTTTTATCAAAGATCTTTCATTCAGCCAGCAGCTGCGCATCAAAACAAACGCACTAAGCGAGTCGATATCACGTGTCAACGACGGTGTTTCCACTAGTTCCCAGCAGAACTGTGAGAAACCAGAAAAAAGTGGTGAGAAGTCAGCGCACGTCGGCGTCCGGGCTTCCGGTGCGAGATAAGGGCGGCGCGTGACCCGCCCTTGGACTTCCTTGCGCTCAAGCTTACTATTCCTCTCACAACTACCCTCATCTTAAACCTGCAGAAACGAGCAGACTGAAAAGTTGTAGGCGGCTCAAATAACAAAAAATACAATGGGTACTTTGTAGAAAATTAACAACAGATCTCCTAGTTTAGTGGGTGAACCTACATAATTTTTAGGGTTCCGTAGCCGAATGGCAAAAACGGAACCCTTATAGTTTCGTCAAGTTTGTATGTCTGTCTGTCTGTCTGTCTGTCGGACCGTATGTCACAGCCACGTTATTCTGTACCTATAAACATCACACTGTTGAAATTTGTTAGGAAGATATATCCTGTTAACCGCTTTACGATTCTTATACAAAAAATAAAAAATAATGATAATTAAGGGACGGCTCCCATAAATGAACCTAAAACCAAAAAATAATGATATACAAACCTATGCGTATGTCTACGGATAGGTCTTTTAAAAATAACATTAAAGTATAAAAAATTTTCTTTTCAAGTCTAACGTTTGATAGATAGACGCTTCCAAAGTGGTAAAATGGGCGTCCCTGTCCTCCTGTAACTTCTAAATTATGCGATTGTAAATTAAAATATATATTTAATGTAGATCTGAACAAACACTTGATTAATTGATTTGGACGGGATCAAACTAGTAGTTTTTTAGATATAGCACATTTTCAACAACCGCAAACATAACTTTGTTCTTCATACAGCCACTACAAAAAACAAAATTATGTTTGCTGTCAACAAAATATCGTGGTATTTTGCCTTAGTGGAAGTAATTGGATCCCTAATTCAGTTAAAGTTTGCACGGAACCTTCAGTGGGCGAGTCCGACTGGCACTTAGCCGGTTTGCTTAGCAAGGCTGCTTTGCAGATTCCAATTATTTTATGTCGGAAACGGAAATCAATCTCTCTCGTGCTAGTAAGTAAATTTATTTACTCACTGAGGTCAGTGACTTAACTTTAATTAATGGGGTTGGTCGATAATGCTTGAATGGCAACGATAATGAAAACGTTTCCTACAAAAGGTAAGAATTGAAAATCTAAGTTAAATAAAAATGCGTCGAAAATAAATCCTGCGGCGTGTTTATAGCTTTAAAGACGTGACCAGCCATTCAAGTGTAATAATTTGACGCAAGAAAGTTGATTCAATGAATGGATTAAGTTTTAATGCCTCGGAAGAGCTTTACTGCAGCTAGTGAATGAAAGCACTGTGTGGTAGGATTTTAACTGTAAAAATGCTTTAATAAAACTGTTGAGAGGGATTGTTAGCATGATACTTAAAACTGTCATATTTAATTGTAGATAAGTATTATCGCAACGAGGCGACTGTTTCATTCATGTTCGTTCTATGTGCTATCATGTTTCGGCTTATACCCAAAGTGCCACTACTTACTTACTAACGCTAATATTAGCCGATTTCTTCGGGTAAGACCAAATAATGACTGATTTGTTGCGCAGCTCAGCACTAGCCCACGAATGCAGTAGTTAATGACTTTTATGAATTTTATTGTTTCAGAAAACTGTTTACCCTAAGAATATAAACATTCTGAGTGTTTCACCAATTTTACCTGTTTTACCTTTTACCTTATTTCACATACCTATTGATTCATACATACTCGAACATCTACATAGTAAAGCCCCTAAAAACTCATTGATTAAACTTTAGTAACAAGTATCGGTATTTTTTTACCCCAATGATGGTTCAGATGGCTATTATACTGGCTTATTTACAAAACATATGCGGTTTAAGCATATTTAACGAGTTATAAAAGAGCACATGGCGCACGAGCCTCGCTAACGGCTGCCTACTCAGATCTCGCGCGACTGCGCTTCCTCCCTACTTAGACCCCTTACACATTGCGACTTTTAGCATCGATGCAGTCGAGATGCAGAAGCTGAAAATTGACAAATTAGACCCCTTACACCCTGCGACTTATAGCATTGATGCCGTCGCAAACTGTCAACCTTTACACACTGCGCTTCTTTTATAGCATCCATACATTCGCGATGCGTACGCGCGTTAGCATCGATGCAGTCGTGATGCAGAAGCTGAAAATTGACAAATTAGACCCCTTACACAATGCGGCTCGTAGCATCGATGCAGTCACGCGTTTTGGAAACGCGCTTCAGCGTCGCGACTCACGCAATGGACAGATTTAATTAAAGATCGATGCAGTCGCACGTTTGCATCGATGTAGTCGCCAAAACACAGTACATAATTTGTAAATTTTCAGCTTCTGCATTGCGACTGCATCGATGCTAAAAGTCGCACAATGTAGGAAATCTTACTGGTATTAAGCGTGAGCTGAGCACACTTGCAACGACATCGCAAAAAAACCACTCCCCTATTAAGCAGTACGTACGACCGCATCATACATATCGACTCATCGTGACGCTCCCGAACACTGCGCACACGGAATTGTCATTTGCATGTAATTCTTATTAAAGCACCACACCTCACCCTCTGTGACCACAGCGATAATTAGACAATTTGCGTATCTACTCGCAGACGACCGCTTAACGTCTTGCCGCGCAACACTGTCTCAAGACGAACTGCCGACACAAACGAATCGGGACCTTGTAACTACCGATCTAGAGCTCGTTTCGTAGTTCGTGACGGACCATCTCAGCAACATAAACTAAGACATCAGCGGAATTGCTGATCCCTTTTGTAATGTATGCTAAGCGGTGCGACCGCGACAATTAGGGCTAGGATGTGCCGGCCACGCCGCGGTCGTGTCTCCGCGCCGTCACGCTGAATTGCCAACGCCAATTAGTGGCCCTCGCTGCATCGCCGCGCGCTGCTTAATCACGACCGCATCTCATATGCCCCTCGCCCGGACGCCTCTCGAATGCTAACGCAGCATCGGCGTCGCACCGCATCCATCCTGGGTCTGGGCTAGCCCACGCTGCAGTGGGAGGAACAGAGGAAGCGGTGAGGATGTCGCCGTACAGCGTTATTATTTCCACGAATTCCAATTCAAACCACGTTATTAATAAGGAGAGGTCACCGGCTCGTGATCGGCGGCGCGCCCGCAGCAGCCGCCGCGCTCGACACGAACAAAATAGTCGAAAAAGGTAAGCGCGCGGTCGTGACGGGAATGTCGCTGATGTTATGTATTTCAGGTCGCACTCATTGTATTTTAAACCGCTATTGTTTCGTATTTCGCGCCTGCGCAGAATGCGCGCTGCGCTCGCTGCGCCGTATTTTTCATCCGCGAGACGTCCGTCAAAACGGGGACGTATCGAGCTATAAATAGGGTTTGAGAGCTGACGGAACGTCAGGACAAAGAGGCTTTGTCTTGGTCGTCTTCGCAACGAGCTGTCATTGTAAATTATGGCGAGTGCCCGTCATGCACGGCTCGGGCGGGCGGGTGCGCGGGCGCACGTGGCCGCCGCCTCTCCCACGGTCCGATTGATTAACGGTGCGCTTCGCGCTAACCGCGCCCGACGTGAGAATGCCCTACGAGCTAATATGCGGACACGACACATTCGGCGTGCGTCGCCGCAGCGCCGTGACCAAATAGCAAGCGGACGCCTGGCAACTACTGCTGACACGAAAACTACCGGCGAAAACGCTCATACGGCTCTTGAAACCATCTCCACTAAATTCAGCCTTTCGTAGTCAACCTTCGAACTTCGCACCCAAGCTGCAAAGTATAGAAACAGGATGCCACATAGATTTAGGGCCTGTTTACCATCAATCGATAGGCTAAGTGCCTACTCCCCTAAGTGCCTACGCCCCTCAACGAATAGTTCAAATATTTTATGTTTTATAGTCATTTCGTAAAAATTATTGGTTAGACAGCGTTAATAAGAACTTAAAGCACATTGCATATCAGACCTTAAGAATACATAGGATGGGAGCTTCAAATAAAAATAAAAGGCAGCTAACTAACTCACATGGAACAGACACATGTGTGATTCGCATCTTTCCACGGATACGCCATTCACCGAGAAAATCCTGCAGGTGTGAAGATAGAAAACTCATTCCCATTCACAGGGAGCTGCCTCGTGTCCAATTACAATCTTTCCGCCTGCAAGACTCTCTACGAAAATCTAATTTGTTCAAGTGATGTTATTCATTTTTTTTTTGCGATGCTCTACATCTTAGATCCTAGATCTTGGTAATCGTTGCGATAGTAAATAAATAATAAATCTTTTATATGCTAAAATCATAAAATTGATCTTACAAACAATAACAGGTGCTCCTGTGTCGCTAATAAAATAGCATGCAAATCATTTATAAATAAAATTATAGGTCAATCATGGCCTAGTTTCGTTTAACGATCCCTAGCAAGCATACTTATACAAAAAACAGTGTTGCAAATGAAGACACTAACAAACACTAGAATGTGACAGTGGTGACACTAACCTTACTGCATACGTGCCAGTCCGTCGATTTGTTGGTCAGGAGAGAACTAAGTCACGCTCAAGACCTACTAGTTTACTTAACTTTTATAAATGAGAGTCGGTCCCAGCACTAGTGCTTTATGGTAATCTGTATGATCTTGTTAACAGCTGCTGTCTCGTCCGTTGGAGGAGCGGCAGCTCAAAGCAGTGCGTACGCGCATCTCACCGCTTATGAATCATTTGCGCGCACGTTCGCAGCCCGCACGTAACACCGGTGGTTCGCTAATACTATGATCGCACTAAAATTTTGCGGACTGGACCGCTTACAACAAAATACAATTTAAAGCACTAACTCCTTGCGATGTTTTGACTCTCTGGGATAATATTAATTTTTATTTGAAAGATTGGCATTTTTTTTGTAGTTATGATGCCTATTTGAAAATCGCGCGTCGTTTTCTCAAGCTCAACGAATATTACTCGCGAATATCTTCGCTTAGCATTTTTGTATGGTTTTCGACGAGGCTTGAGTAAAATTGAGAGTTGTCAGAGTCTTTAACTAGCACATGGTGATGAAGCCACATGTTGTAGCTGTACTATTTATATTTTAGAGAATAAAGATTAGGATGCAATTATCACAATGACGATTTACATAAAGTTAGTCCGACGGCTGCGGTAACACAATTTAATACGGACTCTAATCGACAACTACTTGAAAGAAAA
>OZ001648.1:22500-393333 GCA_963924145.1 Pyrausta purpuralis | reverse complement strand
TTATCATGATAATTACGTGTTGATAATTATCATTGATAATAACGAGTAACTGTTATTGTACAAAACAAAACGAAATAATATATAATGTGTATCCAAACGCATGTTTTTTCGTCACAACATCAAGAGTGTATCCAAACGAACGCCAAATTTCATTCATCTACAGGGGAATTAAAAAAGGAAAATTAAAAGTTCACAGTTGAAACTAAAAGTAATATCTAAATATAGAAAAAGAAATTATGTATACGTTATTTGATTTTAAAGTTGGATAATTATCAGATAATTATCGGATAATTATCAGATAATTATCGGATAATTATCAGAGAAAATAATTATAGTCACAATTGTCATAATCCTTAAAAAAACCGGTCAAATACTGTCAAATCCAGTTAGTTTGATCGTATGTATGTACCGTAAATTTAAATTTCCCGACTCAAATTTTCCAAAAAATAACTCACATATTGTGTCGTTTTGTGAATTAGTTGTGATTAATTATTATGAGTTTTTATTGTATTGCCTATCAAACATCATCATCTAAGACCCTTTACACACTGCGACTTTTAGCAGCGATGCAGTCGCAATGCTAACGCGCAATAGCATCGATACTGCCGCAAAATGTCAATTTTTACACACGGCGCTACTTTTAGCATCGATGCATGCGATGTTTACGCGCTTTAGCAACGATACAGTCTCGATGCAGAAGCTAAAAATAGTCAAATTATGAACTGAATTTTGTAGTGGCGCTTTTTTTTCTCTAGTTATGTTAAAATTTTACATTAAAAAAACATATTTCAATACCAACAAAAACCTATTGAGATTTATATGTGGAAATGAGAGTCACTACACTACTCGTTACAATTTTAAGACAATATGTAGTTCTTAAGTATTTTTACATTTAGCACTATTTTCTAAATTACTTATTTGTTCAATAATATTGCTAAGATATTCATTTAAAGTAGATGGCAGGAAATACTCCCACTTTCTTTTACCATGAACATTGTTGCATGAAGTATATTGACGTCCCGTCTGGTGTAGTGGTCGAGAAATTGCCTACTACGCAGCGGGTTGCGGGTTCGATCCCCGCACAATACAAACATTTGTGTGCATGAACATGTCTGTTTGTATTGGTCTGGGTGTTATCTATGTATATCATGTATTTATTTACAAACAAAAAGTATTTAAGTATTATATCCGTTGTCTGGCACCCATAACACAAGCTTTGAGTAGCTTACTTTGGGACTAGATGGCGATGTGTGGGAATGTCCAAGGAATATTTATATTTATTTATATATCTGGGCTTCTGCATTGATGTTAACGCGCGACTGCATCGATGCTAAATTTAATCTATTCATTGCTTGAGTCGACTATTTCTAGCTTCTGCATCGAGACTGTATCGTTGCTAAAAGTCACAGTGTGTAAGGGGTCTAACACTCATAAATACCGGTTTTGATTTATCTGTAATTAAGATATATTATTACAACCACTCATGTCAGTCACGAATTGTACACAAAATATTCGATCTTTAGATAATAACTTTTTGCCGGATTCAGACAACACAAAATAAGTATATCAATGAACGTGTATAACACTGAACTTGAGTTTATTAGCGTGTTAATAAGGTTGAAATAAGATTTAAAGATCGAGGTTTCGCTGAAATGCGCGAACGTCCCGTGACCGACTGAATTCGACCAATCAACCAAAAAAAGTAAAAATATGACTTACATCTAAATGACTGAATATAACCATATTATGACAGTTAATGACTGTTTTTGACCAATTTGACAGTTAGTCAAATTCAGTCACTCACTAGAGTCATTTCTAACACTAGTTCGCATCTTGGTAAAATAAGTTGATTTTGAATGATTGTTTATTATCATCGTGGTCGTAGCTTATATCACCGGCGAAAAAAGTGTCAAGTGGCATTGTCATTGAGGCGTCTTTCCTGCAGCCGTGCCGGGCTGGAGTCATGCGTGTGCGTGTGCGTTCGCAGGGCACAATACCCTGCCAGGCATTGTGCACCATAACCGAACGTGACTCATCAATGAACATGGCACGGACCACTTTCCGTAAGGTAACTGAAGGTCCTTGAAGAAAATATTGGGTGTAATATAAAGTTTTTGTTCATATGCTTAATATTGAGTTCATATTTTATGCTTAATAAGCCTTAAGGTTTCCTTGCCCATGGGTAAAACGGGGCCCTAGTCACTAAGACTCCTCTGTCCGTCCGGCTGAGACCTTTTGGTTATATACAGGTTGGGTGGTAGGGTGGTAGGGCCCAAAAGATAAGGAGACATGATTCGGCCCCTTCAGGGCACATTTATTTTTATTTTATTTTTCATTGTACATTTGACGTACATAAGTGGCATATTGTGTCCTCAATTGAATAAACAATATTTGAATTTAATTTGAATTTGGTGTTGTTTTGGTCAGTTTTGGCCGACATCCAACTCAGGGATAATAATATGAGTTATGCTTATTCTAAATATAAAAAATCTTAAAATTTTAAGCAAGTTTTATACAAGAAAACCTCTTCACAACATTTAAAAAAATACAAAACGAATGGGAAAACTCGCTCCCTAGCGCTCAGCTAGCGCTTATCTACGAAATACTACGCCATAGCTAGAAAGCTACGAAGAGGCTACATGGTGTTGGTAGTTTTGACTCGATCGCTGTACCACATGAAAAATTTTTTTTTGTTTTTATCCATTTCTAAAAATTTTTTTTGGCATCAGTATCGTTTATACAGCCATCCCTGAGTGCTCGTCGCTGGCCAAAACAACACCCTGTATAACACCAACTACAAATAAACTGAATTAAATAAATATTTTAGGGGCCAATCTGTGTAATGTACACATGTTTTTTTATTACGACGACCCGTCTGGTGGAGTGGTCCAGAAATCGCCTACTACGCAGCGGGTGCGGGTTCGATCCCCGCACAATACAAACATTTGTGTGCATGAACATGTCTGTTTGTATTGGTCTGGGTGTTTTCTATGTATATCATGTACGTATTTACAAAAAAAAAGTATTTAAGTATTATATCTGTTGTCTGGCACCCATAACACAAGCTTTGAGTAGCTTACTTTGGGGCTAGATGGCGATGTGTGGGAATGTCCAAAGGATATTTATTATTTATAGCGGTCCCCCGCGACTTCGTCCGCGCGTTTTGAGTTTGCTCCCTCCCCTCCCGTCGCAGCGTGATGTTTTATATCCTAAAGCCTGTTTCAATAAATAAGCTATCTAACACAGAAATGTTTTCCTGTTCCTGAGATAAGCGCGTTCAAACCAACAAACTCTTTAGCTTTATAATATAATTAGCGCAAGCGCACGTTGTACTTAAGCTGCGAACATTATTTTGGTGCGGAGTTATGTTAAAACTGTGATAGCTCCTAAGATATTTATTGAAATCAAATGATATAAAGGGCAACTTTGTTCTAAATGAAATGTTCGTGATGATGAATGTATTTATTTTGATAACAATAAATACCTGTGTGTATAATACACCTCTAAAAATGATGCATTATTTTTTTACAAATTTATTAACATAAAAAAGGTTGTAGTAAGTCAACCATAAAAGATAGACTTATGCTGTCGCGGACTTTATTATAGAACTTTATATGTTGAACAATCTTGTTATACATGATTTTTGTGTAACTTTAGCGGTTTCCGCAGCGTACGCAGCGGAAGCTCTCAAAAGGAATATCTTTCTCCCGTTTTCGCAACATTTTTCATTGCTGCTGTGGTCTTGTGAGTCGTATCTTTATGTTATATAGCTTAAAGCCTTCCTCGATAAATTGACTATCCAACATAAACATATTTTTTCAAATCGGGCCAGTAGTTTCTGAGATTAGCGCGTTCAAACAAACAAACAAACTTTTCAGCTTTATAATATTAAGTATAGATATAGATTATTATTTTCTTTGTAGATAATGGTAAGTACAAAACCTGAGTTTATTATATTTCATGCTAAATAACTATTGAACAAACAGCTATTGAATGCTTTCATATCCCATTATTTCAGTGGCTAACTAGACTCTATCAATTCTACGCATTTTTATCTTAAACGACTCCTTATGGTTGCAAAGTGTTACAAAAACCACTTTCCTTATTTAAGCTTGGCGTGTAAGTGAAATATAAGTTTGCCGTGTGTTTAAATGTGTACCATCTAACTGTGTGGTCGACTGGCGCCAAAATTCCCGTCGCACGTAAAATCTAACGGTGCCACTGTCACGACGACGCACGGTTCCTGCTCACTTGCTCCTCATACACCTCGCTAGAACAATGGTGGGAACACGTTAGTGTTCACTCGGGTCACTGAATGACAGCTTGTTTACCAAACCACCCACAAACTCCACCTAAGTAACCCATGACATCATCACCAATTGTCAAGAGTTTACACAATTTTAAATTTTACTAACGTAATACAGTCGGTCTGTCTTTGCTCATTGTTTAAAACTCATAATACAACATCACTCGTTTCCAACTTGAAGCTACGCATACAACGCTCCACTCCCGTAGAATCAGTACAATAATTTTCAATTGCCTTTAAAATTTCTTTAACTCTGAGAGAACACTACTTGCATATTAACTATAACACATTGTAGCATCATGTTTGTCAGTCAGAGTCGACAAGAGCTTGTTACTATCACCACATGGGTGGTAATTACTGGCGTAGCAGCGGCGGCCACGGCAGCGTCAAACGCATTGTCGCCGCTGACGCTTGAGTCAACCGCGGCTCTAAAGATTTCCACCACAAAGCCTCTGTTTCACGTACACACATTATGATCAAAGCAGAGTAGCAACTTATGACAGGAACGTTGTAAGTGTTATCACGAGTACTGTCGCTTGTGTCGTTTTTGGTAGTTAAGTGAGTCCCGTTTGGAGTTTGTCGAGCATAAACATTAGACAGTCGGTCGGTGCGCGCAAACAACGGGTTCCTGGTATCGCTGGGAGCACAGCTGCCGGGAGCCGGTGTGCCTGCCTTCATAATTATACATATTGATTTTATTATGTCATTACTGTTATTGTTTTTAACTAGCTATTTTCTGTAACTGCGACTGCACGTCATAAATAGTTACCACCCTTTTCACTTCCTTGTCCGATATGTATATATCCTAGTTATAATAATTGAATCTTTATATAGTTAAATAATTAAAATTTGAAAAAATATTGAGACAAGAGCTTTCATCGAGGTCCATATTAGCATCGATCGTGCTTCCCGCAACGCTGCAAGAAAAACACGGTTATGAATTCAATGCGTTCGTCGCATCGCTATATTATTATAATATCCTCACGGGCTGGTCGCTGGTTGCAGGGAATAGACGTAAAAACTTCGGGGACACAAAATCAGCGGGCGAACTCGGGCGATCATTTAAGGACAAGACAGACAGACAGAGGGAATCGTATCAATACGCTGATGGAACGTTTAGGGTCGTATAAAATACGAAGTCATTGTCTTTTTTGCGCGTTCGCTTGCGCGCGCCGCGGAATACCAACGAGCTGCGTCCGCGCGCTGGAATGCGCCGCCAGCGCGCCTGCGCAGGGCTGCCTAGGTTCTAGCGCCTAAATGCACAACTGCCAATATTCGAGCAAAATTACTTCGCAACTAGGCTATTATCACATAAATCGCAACTAGGAAGGTTTTACACGACGATCGACGACGACCTCCATGGTGTAGTGGCTACGCACGCTGGTTTCAAGGCGTTGCCGCACCGAGGTCCCGGGTTCGATTCCCGACCGGGTCAATATAGAAATCAAAATTTTCTATATTATCTCGGGTCTGGATGTTGTGGTACCACCGTTGTGTCTGATTTCCATAACACAAGTGCATTATTTACTTACTTTGGGATCAGAGCAATGTATGTGATTGGTGTCCAAATATTAAAATATTAGGTTTTACAGCTTAATTAGACAAACGCTATCATCATATATGAAACTTACAAAAGACTCTGATTTCTATTAAGTCACGAGTAAATTAATCTACACGTCAAATAGTTCAAATTAACTTAGATTCAGGTAACATAATAATACTAAGACTTTAACAAGGTATAATACTCAAAATTTTATCGAAATCCTATCCCCCTGAATGTCACTTGTAAGTCTCAGTGCGCCAGCCCTAGTGCGCGAGCACACGTCGCACCATACAAACGCGATTCGATTAAAACCTTCCTCGGATCCTACTTAGCACACACTTTCCAAAACTAAGACAACGCGTAGAAAAACCATTCCAAATGCTCCAAAAAACGACAGGTTTTCATCCGTTTTGTACCTTACCATCGACTACACAAGGTCGAAAGTAGAGTCGGTGTGGAGATGCAACCAATTGCGAATACTGATGCTTTTATTCGAGTTGCGGACATCGATTCGCGAAGATAGGAATCGGCTCCGGAATGACTCCGAAATGTTTATGAGACGGTGATTTCTTTATCAATATCATTATTCCAAACTTTTAATGACAGTTTTAAATTTTATGATTTTATTTTGTCACTGAAAGTGTGAGGCTTTCGAGAAAAAGGGATTTATAAAATGTATGATTTCTGCCTGAAACACGCGCACTCTGCTCTACATTTTAGTCGATTAAGTAAGTGCATTTTGTATACATTTGTGTATTGTATTGTATTGTATTAGAATCCAATCACATACATTGCTCTGATTCCAAAGTAAGTAGCTAATGCACTTGTGTTATGGAAATCATACACAACGAGGTGGTACCACAACACCCACAAAATTTTGATTTCTATATTGACCCGACCGGGAATCGAACTCGGGGCCTCGGAGTGGCGACGCCTTGAAACCAGCGTGCTTAGCCACTACACCATGGAGGTCGTCGGTGTGTGGTTGATTAATAAGGCTCAGTAGAAAACTAACCATTTGGCGACAATAGCGGAGTTTCGAAGCTATTGAGTCAATTTGTCCATAGTGCGTCGTGAAGCCGCAACCGTCGCAGGCGCAAGAAGCCCCGCACGCCTCATTAGGTATTCCGCGCTCGTCTATACAATATTTATGTCACTCTGCCGTGTTTTAGACGGTTACCTAGCAGCGTATGTGCATATGGCCAGTATACATGGTAGTAAAGTTTTTATCGCGACCGAGCCGTCGGACGCCGCTCGCCTGTTTACACCCGAATGGATTCAATAAACTAAGCTTTTCTTTCTTGCTGTTGCCGTAAAAGTACGTTATTGCTCTTGAAACGAATGCTTATGACTCTATTTGCAAAAACTGTTAACTCAATATAATTTATGATAATGCAAGGTGCGAAAAACCGGGATACAGTATCACGTAGATTTTCAAGACATTCGTCACAAACCTCATTGGTTTATTGAATGTTATTGATGTAAATTTGTGTAATTATTTTTTTATTTGATAAATAAATAAAAAAAAAAAAACATAGTAACTACACATGTAAAAAGTATAATTACATTTTTGTATAGGCATACCTACTCGTACTTCCGGATAGCGTAAGCTCGTCTGTCACACAGCGAAAGTTGCTTTTTACAAGTGCAATTTATATGTGCCGACCTCCGAACTGTAGTGGCTACGCTAGGTTTAAATGCGTCGCCGCTCAGAGGTCCCGGGTTCGATTTCCGGCCGGTTAATGTACAAATCATAATTTTCTATATTGTCTGGGGTCTGGGTGTTGTGGTACCACCGTTGTGTCTGATTTCCATAACACAAGTGCATTAGCTACTTACCTTAGGATCAGAGCAATGTATGTGATAGGTGTCCAATATTTATATTTATATGTAAAAAAGTATGATTTACTATTGCAGCTATATTACTAAGTTTATTGAATATATCTATATCTGAATCTTAGAAGTGTGTTTTAATGTTTTATGTTCAACATTCAAATTGAACGACCCTCTTTATCGTATATTTCACAGTTTATCATGTCATGTTAGTCATGATGCTAAAACGAAAGTCCGCAAAATACCTATGTCATCTCAGTGTCAATCTTCTGGAATGGTATTCGTGTTCAAATACCAAACCACGTGAAATGACGCCTTTTGAGTTCATTTGTCTATCAATCGCATAGCAGCATCATGATCTCCATCAAGTCATTGACAGACACCGATGCCGTCGCGGTCGCGTGAAGCGGCCGTCAGAAATCGATCGGTCGTTAATCAACCGCTCGGCGCCTGTCGAGCGCGTGATGGATGCGCGCGCGCACGCAAATGCAGCTTATTTTAATAACCGACAATTAAGCGAGGTCAATGTCGCAACGACATGACGTCCGTAACGGGACTACTCACCTCTATCACTTACGATTTCTTTGTGATTCGATTAGCTAGGTATATTAAGGCGTGGGACGTGCTATGTTACAAGTCAACTTCTCGCGATTAATGTTAGTGATAATTACAAGTTCATTGCACTCGTGTGGTGTATGCACTACCTTATAATTAAAAAACAAAGTAGTGGGTACTAGGAATTCATTACATAATTAAAGTAAATATAGATCTTTTATTTTATTAATAACAAACAAGAAAAAATAAAACCAAGACATGCAACAAAAAAAAAAAACTTAAAATCTACCTATTCAAATACGAAACCATTTCCTTGCGGCAAGGAGGCTATGATGCTGGCTACGTTGCCGCGTTGGATAGCTATGATAATCCTTTTAAGCTAGGAACCAGCCAGCTTTATTATTGGCTATTACAAAATTTAATTTCAGCGCAATTTTACTAAACAACAATTTAGCAGGTTTAGGTCCCCACGGCCCAAATGTTTTAACGCCAACAGCGCAAACAAACAATCACTTGCAAGTGAGACGTATTGCGACGCTTGGCGTTTTCAGCCAACTCCGCTGCCGCTCCAGCTTTAAGGGCTGTGGGAACTTAGACCTACGACAAATAAAAATGAAAAATATTTATTTCTTTAACAAAACAAATTTAACATAGCTGTAAAGGTGTACTTTCTTATAAGTGCTATGGCACCTGTGGCAGAAAGAGTCACTCTTCCTTGACTAAAGGTACATTTGTTTAAAAAAGCAAGTTACTTAGTACTTATAACTTACAAAACAAAACATGTGTAGGTATGTGTGTGCGTGGGTGTGAGTGTGTGTGTAAGTGTTTACCTATATTTTTTTTAAGTGTTTGTTTTTTTCACTGTAGGTTTATAGTTTGAAATAATTTATTCTCATAAAATCTAACTATTTACGTAAAGTGATACATAGAATTTATATATTTATTGTAATTTGCATTAGTTACAATACTTTTTTAGTATTTTAGCGTTATAAAATTACAACTAAACTATACGTTTTAATTGATAAATTTCACCTGAAAAAGTGAACCTGTATTAATTTAACTTTTTCATGGAGAAAATATCTGTTCAAGGTTTACCATTTAACAAATAAACTGGAAAAGAATTCTGTTCATCAATAAATGTATTCATAAAATTGTAAAAGTACTATAATGTTATGAAGAAGATTGAAAATAAAAATCAAGTAACAAAATCGTATGAAGTGCTGTACAAAACAAACATTGCTTACAACTAATTTATGGTAAACTTATCTAAAGGTAAACGAAGACTAATCAAATATTCAAACCGCAATATTAAGGTAAAATATGGCTTTATTCGTTCTGTAATGTCCAGTAGTAATTTACGCCATGTAATCATTACCTATTTAGATACAAGACCATCACACGATTGTGCTTAACACTTACCGTTGAGGCAAATATTACCGTTGATAACTAAAATTCAAACGAAAGAAAGGTACCTAACGTAAACCACATTGCCATTGCTTACTTTATGATAGTCGCTCAAGATTGCCTATTTCTTCTTTATTATTTTATTATAATAATCATCACACAAAACAGATATCAATACACAAAAGACGTATACTTAATATAACATTGTTCAGATCTAGATCGGAATCTAAAAATAAGTATACTACTACTACTACTATACTACTACTAAAGTTCTCGAACCCTTCGTCCCAACAATGCCCTCCAGCTATACACATTACACACCTCTTCACAAGACTGCTTATGTCTCTAACTCCTTCACCCTCAGTGCTATAAGACTCTGGAACTCCTTCCCTGATACCATCCAGAGTTCATCGTCTAAGTATTCCTTCAAGAAGTCTATTCGTGAGCTTTTTCTCAGTGAGAATACCGCGTGATGCTTGATAAGGTTTGTCCTTCTCTGTTTCCCAATTATAATCTCTGTTAGCCTATGTATGGATAATTATATGTATTCAAGTATGTTTAAGTAGGTTTGTTTTTAAATATTTATGTAAGTATATTTGTAGCTTAAAATTAATTTGTTGCTTTTATGTGTTACTAGCAGTCCCCCGCGACTTCGTCCGCGCGTTTTGAGTTTGCTCCCTCCCCTCCCGTCGCAGCGTCATGTTTAATATCCTAAAGCCCTTCTCGATAAATAAGCTATCCAACACAGAAATATTTTTTCAAATCGGTCCAGCAGTTCCTATGATAAGCGCATTGAAACAAACAAACTCTTCAGCTTTATAATATATTAGCGCAAGCGCACGTTGTACTTAAGCTGCGAACATTATTTTGATGCGGAGTTATGTTAAAACTGTGATAGCTCCTAAGATATTTATTGAAATCAAATGATATAAAGGGCAACTTGATTCAAAATGAAATGCTTGTGATGATGAATGTATTTATTCTGATAAGAATAAATACCTGTGTGTATAATGCACCTCTAAAAATAATGCATTATTTTTTTACAAATTTATTAACATAAAAAAGGTTGTAGTAAGTCAACCATTAAAGATAGATATATGCTGTTGCGGACTTTATTATAGAACTTTTAATGTTAAACAATCCTGTCATACATGATTTTTGTGTCACTTAAGCGGTTTCCGCAGCGTATGCAGCGGAAGCTCTCAAAAGGAATATCTTTCTCCCGTTTTCGCAACATTTTTCATTTCTGCTTTGGTCTTATGAGTCGTTTCTTTATGTTATATAGCCTAAAGCCTTCCTCGATAAATGGACTATCCAACGTAAAAATAATTTTTCAAATCAGGCCAGTATTTTTTGAGATTAGTGCGTTCAAACAAACAAAGAAACAAACTCTTCAGCTTTATAATATTAGTATAGATTTTACGCCGCCTCAATCGTTTCTACTTCACCCAATGGTTGAGAATGCTTTAAGCATTAAGTCCGCCATTTGTACTTTAGTTTTGTCAGTACAATAGAGAATAAAATAAATAAATATATCTTTCAAATTAAAAAATATATTAAAATTAAAAAGATAATACATTTTTGTGACCAAACTTACACATTTACAATCTAGATATTCTAACAATATACTCGTAACAGATTATAATACCTTCGATTATGTGCAACATAGGCACAATTTATAAAATTAAAATGAGTGCTTAAGTAAAATAAATATTGGACACCATCACAATCATTGCTCTGATCCTAAAGTAAGTAGCTAATGCACTTGTGTTATGAAAAATCTGTCACAACGTGGTGGTAACACAACACCCAGACCCGAGACAATATAGAAAATTTGATTTCTATTGACCCGTCCGGAAATCGAACCCGGGACCTCGTACCGGCGACGCACGACTTAAAACCCAGCGTGCTTAGTCACTACAACACGGAGATCGTCACTGACGATCGATTATGACGAGGACGTCTCCCATAAACACTTAAATACATACAAAGTAAACATCTAAGATTTAAAAATGTTCATGCTATGCTCGTTTTGCGGAATTCGAACCCGCGACGGCCGGCGCTGGGCAATCTTTGTCTCGTTTCTTCAATGTCTTACGAGAGCATAAGTATCCATCATTGTCTCTAGTAATGCCACCTCTTTTCTAGTCCAGAAACAAGAACGAACCCACTTCATAAAAAAATAGGCCCAGCTTTGTCTTGATTTGAGCATTCAAGAAGTAGGAGCAACAAGTAGTTCCGCTCTTGTTCAGCAAATGACAGCAGTGCGTGGTTTCTGCGCCGGCGCACGGACAACGCGACCCGCCATTGTTTGTCGCGTCGCAGGGGTCAGCTTTGGGCCGCTTGCTCTGTTGCTCATGCTAATCGGTACACCAACTTTCGACTGTACCGTAACTGTTGGCGCTCGGGAACCACATGTCGCCTTGTAATTACAACGAAGTTTAACAGTATGATTTTGCATTATTTGCAAAGCTGCTTCAGTTTCATATTCAAATATTACACTTTAATTTATTCCTAGACTTTCTAGATTTTCTATTAATTTATCCCTAGATTGTGTAGGCAGTATAACCTAATGAGCCAAAGCTCCGATATTGACATAATTATGTTCGATGTCTCTTTGTAAATTTCGCAAAAGATTATTTGAATTGTCTTAGTTTTTGATACAAATCTAAAACTAAGACAATTCAAATAATCTTGCAAAAAAATGCTACAAAGAAAAGTGCTACAAAGCACTTTCTTTTCTTAAACGACTTTTTCCTTTTAATAATTGTATAAGTGACTTTTTCTTGTGCATGCTGTGTTCGCCTGTAAGAGACTGTACATTTAGCAAATTTTAATTATGTGAATTATATATTAAGTAACAATGTACTAGTTGTAGGTGAACCTATTAAAAAAAAATAAAAAAAGTAAAAAAAAAATAATTTTAACATAGCTCATAATATTGTTTATAGGCTCGTTTAGTATCTCTATGAATAAGAATGTTTTAAATTAAATGATAAGATCTACTCTAACAAATTAACTTTTTGATGCTGGAAATGGATATAAAAACCAAGCATAAAATATTGGTTTCGGTGTAAACTCCTCAGAACCGATTTCGACGCATGTAATTAACTGATTTTTTGCGCCGATAAGGCTTATTTATCGGCGGCTATTTGCGCTGTAATAACCTAATTGGTCATTCCTCGGGAGCAAATTGCGCGCCAGCGGCACCTACCGGCCGCGGCGCGCACCGCCAACTCACACGTCGCCATCGCGGTGACACGAGTGAGTGCGTGAAGTGCACGCAGCGGCCAGCCCAGCCGGGGCCCTCTCGCCTCCTGCGTTCCAGGTATCGAGGGGTCAGACTGCGCCGGTCGCTCGATGAACGGGCTCAAGTACCGGCCGTGCAAGTGAGTGCCATTGTTTTTCCTTGGCGCGTTTTTTCGCCGCGTCCCGCCGATGGCGACCAATGGCGGGCGCGCGCAGCGGCCATTGGTAGAGCACGCGGGGGCGGCGCCGCTCGCGAAATATTCGCGCTTCTCTATCCCGTGTAAGTTTTTAGACTGGTTCCCGTTTTCAAAATTCAATGTTACATTTTCACGTCACTTATAAAAAAAAACACTCTTCTTCTTCCTAGCAACTGTCCCGTCTGGTGACGGGGTCTGCTTTCCAACTATTCTTTCTCCACTTTGCCCTATCCTGGACGTCGCTTTCGGTTAAGTCGCAGCAAAAAAAAACACTACCACAAGAAAAACGTTAAACATATTTTTAGTTATTTTCTTATCCGAATTTTAATATAAGATACTTTGTTGTCAAGAAACTATACATGCAATTGAAGCTCAGCAAGCAGTCACTGAATAATTTTCACATTGATAAATACTCAATTATATCATCTTATCCATTTCAAACCCTCATCAAATATTAATAGTAAGTACCCACATACTCGTAGTACCCTCCGTATTGCTCCGAGGTCCCGGGTTGGATTCCTGGTCAGGTCAATATAGAATTGATTTCTATACTGTCGTAGGTCGAGTGTTGTGGTACCACCGTTTTGTCTGATTTCCATAACACAAATGCATTAGCTACTTACTTTGGGTTCAGAGCAAAGTACCTATGTGATTGGTGTCCAATGTTTATGTTGATGTTTGTGTTTTCAATCACATTACAAATAAAACATGTTGTCTTGTCTTCAACTAAAACAAATAACTTATTTAATTTGAGTGTGAGTATCGTCGAGTCCTTATCAGCACGAAGAAGTCGCGATTGCGTCGAGCCGGGCGTCGCAGCGGCACGACCGCGGGTTCCCACCGAGTCGCAGCATCAGACCACCAACACACGCGTCGGGAACGGCTCACGACTCGACCTCGGCATTGCGCCTTTAATGTATCTAGTGACGCAATAACATCACCAATTACTTAGGATTTATAAGACACTAGCGGATCCAGCCCCGTCCCGCCCAGCCCCGTAATTTTAAAAGTTAAGCAAGCGGTCCTCGTGAACATTGTTTTGCCCCGGCCCGTTGAACAGGATAAAAAGTATCCTTTGTCCTTCTTCTGGTTCAAAGCTACCTCTCCACCAATTTCCAGACAAATCGGTTCAGCCGTTCTTGAGTTATAATAGTGTAACTAACACGACTTTCTTTTACAAGAGTATATAGATTTTATATACATACAGATAAAGACTAGGTAACAGAAAGCATTTGCTGGGAAAGCTCAGATAAGAAACCCATACCGGTCCTTGACATCTTTCAAGAGCAGAGAAAATCCATTTGAAGCACTGCCGACAAGAGCTCGCCCAAGATGATCCCGTCCGGAGCTTTCAGTCTTATTTCCGCACTATGCCTGACTCCCCGCCGCTCCTTCGCTAATGTACGCCAACAAACGTAATGACAAATGCTCGGATGTTTGTCTATGCAAACGGAGCACTCGTACGCCGCGCAAATAAAAATAAAGCTGGCCGCGTCGCGAGTCTTCCGCATTTAAATCAGCGTCGCCCTCGCGAGACAAAACAAACTTAATATCGGCGCGAGTGCCCTTGAGTGGCGCCACCTCAATCCGTCAAAGAAACACCAGAGAGAACCCCTGCGCCCAGCGCGCGGCGCCCTCGCCAGGGCTGCGCTCATTATTTGAGAAGTGGCTGATTTGCAATTCGTATGCGAGACCACTTGACACCTGTACCGTGTAATTGTCTCGTTTGTTTGCGCTCCCAAGCCTTTCGCGATGCGGGCAGCTGACGCGGACTAAATGCTTAACGCGAGAAACGGAGCTCTCATAAATGAAGTCAGCCGCCACAAAATCGAAGGTGCGGCGTTGATTGAAACGGCAAATAAGGATTGCTCGTGTTAATTGGCAACTAGATTACCTGCCGTGTTCACATGGAGAGTGAATGATAATTAAAAGCTGAAACGGGCAATGTCCGTTACGGAACATAAAATACTTTTACAGATACATTTAGAGGTAAATAAATAAAACTAGTGCAAAAGCAAAATATAAAGGGACTAAGAAAACTGTATGGAACCTGTCAAAATTCAACTTCAATTGGACAATGGCGCTAAGTCATTATTTGAAGACATCAGGAATAGAATAAACAATTGTTTAAAGAACCAGCACTTGAGCTGACTCCTCGGCGCGGAAGCGTCAATTAAAGCTGTGTAACCGCGTCTGCGATGCAAATGCGAGAGATCACTCCGACGCACCCTTGCGCCTTGTCTGCGTTAATTTAATAAATGATAGCGCCTGGTGGGCGACTGACGATCTGCAACTAAAGGGAAATATGAAGAGCTATCACTTCAACAAACTACCAAATACTAAAAATTACACCCCTCTAAAAATCTATACATTAATATCTCCCCATGTTATCACTTTAAGGTATATAATAATTTTATAGCAATTTCCAGGCTTGTTATTATCACGCTGATATACATGAGCCGTAAACGAAAGCGACTCAAATTGTAAGGAAATCGACGTTTGAACAATCTCTCCCACACAATGTTCAATGTGTCACTTGACATTTCGGACAAATTACTCGACTTTCAGCGTAAATTATAAAGCGGAAAACAGGTAGAGCCTTGAACTTTCGATCTTGTAAGGGTTGTCGTTCGCCAACGGCCGAGAAACACGTATAGAAAGAAAAATTGAAAGCTATAAAATGACAACACTAGAACATTCATTAGCGATATTACAATCTTTAGAATTAATTGTCATGTTATTATTGCAATTTTCCTCAATTTTTCAATGGTCAGATAAAACTTATCAGACAGATAAATTATAGAGCGACAGTTTTAAAAAATGACAGTCACGTATGATTGCTGACAATTAGGTGACGTTTTAAAAAATTAGTCATTTGTATTTTGTTCGACGAATATTTCTTATCTGACTATTGAAAAATCAGGCCTTGGCAAAGTAAATTTGAAGATCGTATCAGCGGCATTATTCGTCTTATATACATATCTGTTTGTACTTTAAATAATGCTCGATGCGAATATCGAGCTCGTAATAAGATTGCTTGTCGCAAGTACTAATGCTCAGGGTAGCTTATGGCACCTGTTTATGTGAATCTTTTGTTTTATTAGGTTACCAATAATACGAATACGTCACAGCCCTGTCCTAAGCAAGTGTCACGCCATGCCTCGACGCGTCGTCGCCTTCACAACTCGCTGGCTCTTGTCAGCTCCTTCCTGCTCCGAGCTGCCTTGCTTCACTTACCCAGCCGACTGCAAACTAGTCCGTATGTCGAAACCAGTACATTCGTTGAAATAAAAAATCAAATATTTTAGAGAAATAACCTTTATCTTCAGGCAAATAATATTTTATAATTATTTCAGAATTAAAATCCATAAAGTGAGTTAGTATAATAGGGACTTATGACTAGTGATAATCACATTTTACAATTTATTTAACATTTACAAACGAAGGTGCCAACGTGTACCCTATTCCAGTGCCTTAAGATCGGGCAGCAATATCGATCGCAGCCAGAAGGCTGTTGGAGCACTTATGTCACTCAACTAAAAATTTTAATACAAAAAAATCCACTTAATCAAAAATAAGGTACATAATCGCATTATTATAAAAAATCTTACATGTCATAAATTAAATGACAGTTAAAATCTATTAAATGTCAAGAGATAGGATACAAGCTACTACAAGCAAGTATACAAATTATCACATTAGTCATCGAAATCCGTTACTGAATAAAAGCATTTTATCAAGAGCCATGCATGTAATTTCCTTTTAAAAAATCTTTTAAATGACAGTGCTTTAAAACTCGGATTAATAGCCATCGGGTATCATGATTGCCATCTCTCTGCATGACCTAAATGTTTGACTGGCAGAGAATGCTTTTAGCATTAAGACCACCTTTGTACACTATGATTTGTGCAATAAAGTCTTTTAATAAATAAAATAAATAAATGATTCTATATTTATGTCTAGTAAACTTATTTTTGTATTTCTCCCATGTCACAAAATAATGGGAGTGTTTGCGAACAAAAATACACATTTGCCTAATATAGTAATTTTTACACACGTGTACCAAGTCAGCGGAAGTCCAAATTAGTTCATAAATGACGCAGTATCTAGGCTAAAAAACATATTTTTTTCCTGTAATTGAAGTTGGCTCTAAACGGTGTAGCCGTCCGACACTACAACTATTAGTATTGGTAAATCATACATATACAAATCAAATACTGTTTCTATCTTTGAAGGTTTTTCAGACACTTTCTTTGTTTCATTTATGTGCTATATTAGCTACCATTTATGTCACTTAGGTTGGATTCGACCAAACATAGACTTACACGCGCGTTACTCTATACGAAGGATAATTTTGCTCCTCGATGCCTTACTCAAATAACTCAAAGTCGTTTTTCGACGTTAAAATGTGTCAAGAATTACTAAACTCACCTAACAGAATGAATGATTGAACAATTATCCGGCAAATCAATGCTCCACCAAAGCAAAGGTGTAAAAGCGAAAATCCTGTCATCTAAGCAATGTCGTTTGTACCTGGGAAAGTATCGAGCAGCCCAAAGTTTTGAATTTGACAAAACATTTTGATATAGGTTATGACATAAATCATATAGCAAGCGGACGTCATTACGGTATACTTTGATTAGCTCTTATTCCATGCAACACAGTGGGTATCAGACCCCTTACACACAGTGACTTTTAGCATCGATGCAGTCGCGCGTTAGCATCGATGCAGTCTCTAAAATACAGCTTCTGCATCGCGACTGCATCGGTGCTAATAGAAGCGTAGTGTGTAATGGTGCATCGATGCTGCATCGCCAATGATTCGCGACTGCATCGCTGCCAAAAGTCGCAGTGTGTAAGGGGTCTATGAGTCACTTCCGTACAAACGCGATATTCTAGAACAGTAAATGGTAAAATGCCAAATTGTAACACTCTGGATAACTAGCGCTTTATTCTAAGGTTAACATTTGTTCTCGTTTGGTCGAATCCAACCTTAGACACTTTTATATTTTATTGCAAAATTGATAAAATATCTGTAACTTATATAGTGTGGATTGTTAGGTACTGTTTTGAATTCTT
The DNA here is from genome assembly GCA_963924145.1 of Pyrausta purpuralis. Lineage (NCBI taxonomy): Eukaryota > Metazoa > Arthropoda > Insecta > Lepidoptera > Crambidae > Pyrausta > Pyrausta purpuralis. The sequence goes on along the minus strand of OZ001648.1, from coordinate 375,167 downwards.
GCTGTGGGTAATCATAAATATTTTCCCCAACGCGGCGTGCGTATCGGTGCCGTTTCCTTCGCAATACTGCGGCGTGGAAGCACTATTCATTGCAGACATGCGCTCCGGCCTTATACGGTGGCGGTGCTTACTCGCCGTGCATTCCTGTAGCCCAATGTGCGCGCAGAAAGTAATGTAGAGCTATTCGCAAGCGTCGCAGCCTCTATTGAGTAGGATGCTGGCTGAACTACTTAGTCTGAAGCAAAATTTTGACATTTCGCGTAGACGTCGCTGAGACAAAATTGGTGTATTCATGTATTTATTGCTTGAGAAGATTTTTTCAATGAAGCAAAAAAAATACATTTTTTTTAAAGATTTATCAAAGATACGCTAAAAATCAGAACATGTAAATTGTCGACGCAAAATGTCAAATTTTTTTACAATAGTCTGAAGCAAAATGCGGGCGTTGCCATAGATACATTGTTTCGTACTTAAATGAAACGATACTTTAATTCGGCTAAGTCTACCTTTTTCGTGCCTTGCCATTTAAGTCAGCTTTTTTTTATGACAATTCCGTAGCTTTCTATAATTTTCATTTGCTTATTTTTCACTTTTACTTTTTTTATTATATTCAATCAGTCAGTTCGATAAACAGATAACTCTTTATTGCTTATCAAAAATTACATCACTTCTCTATATGCAGAACTATGTTTTTACGATTTCGTTTTATCTCCTTCATCCTTTGACAAGAAAATATGTTTTAGAAGGTGTCGTAATAATTCATGGGTTGAAGTTTGTTCGTACTTTCAAAAGTAAATACCAAACACTCTGCGTGTGGTACAGCATACAGCTAATGCATAGTATACTGTGCCGGTGTATGTTACTACTGTAGTTATAGTACGTCAGCTTACATATATGTATTTTACCTCACTTTTTTATCAAAATACTGTGAAACTTTTTATGCACGGGCGTGCAAAACACAAGCTTTTTAGTCCGTTTTTTGAAGTTGGTTTTTGTTATTGCCTATATCTTAAAAACTACAGAACCGAAAATGATGAAATTTACATTGTACCCTAATATAAGAAGTTTGAAATATACCTGATTGAACTAAAAATCAATCATCTCACTATATCTTCTCGTTTTTGAGAAATCCGTGGACAAAACACTTACAAAATTTTGCACACGTCTTTGAAAGCCTGAATAGATCAACATACTCAAATATTATTAAATTCCAACGATATCACATACACACGTTGAACTGATTACCACCTTTTTTTGAAGTCGGTAAAAAATACTCGTAGTCAAGCAAACGGCACTCAGTTTCTCTTTTCCTGCAAACTTATCAGTCATTATTGAAAGCAATCCATTCAGTTTAGTGGCTATTGAATGTTATTGCGAATTAATAAGTCAATGTTTTGAAAATAATTTGCGCAACTCCTGTAGCGTCGCGGTGGGTTGTTGTGGGGCAGCCGAGGGGTCGGGGACAAAGGCGTATTTGTTTATATCGATGGTTGATATCGTTTGTTCGCGTCGTTCGACGGGTGTCGAAGCGCGTGGCGATCTAATGATTGTGCGTCAACGTCAGCGCGGCCGTCAATAAGCGAACGCAATACGCAAACACTGGCCGGGCCGCGCTACGCTATACTACACACACAGCTCAGCCAAATAAGCTCGGCCATTTTGATTAAAAAATATTTTAAGCATTTTCAAATTACTTGTCCCTACCTCCTAATCTTTTCGCAACTTTATCATATGATTGTGACTGGAAGGTGTGTTTGTAATATAATAATAAATATTCTTTATTGCACAAGTAAGGACACAAGAATCAGTAACAATTCAGGCAAATCATTTGTACAATATTGGCGGTCTTAATCTATCTTATATCGCGGTCTAATATCTTCGTCATAATATGTATGACCTGCAATATTAAATGGGGTCTTCTGTTTTGTATATTTAAAATAAAAAATATTCATCTTATTTTAAGCACACTTACACTAGTAACGAATAAATAAGCATAACTGCACACAATTTTTAAATTCGTGTAAGGTGTAAAAATAAAGCTAAATAAAATTGAATGAAAATTTTCATATGCAAAAAAGTAACTACGTAATTATTATCAGCATCATCGCTAAATACTATTTTATGAATGGCTGTTCTTCTTTCTTCCACCAGCAGATTTGCACAAAGCGCCGCGGGAGGTAACTTGCGGTCCCACGAAGAAACAATCAATCGTTTATAATCGCCTATTATAAACTTTCCTAATGACGTCAATACGTCGATGCGGGGCTTACCCGATCATGTTCCAATCGCAACTTCAAAACAATAGGTGCATGAAAGGGTTATGCTGTTTAGAAAACAAACAATTATTTCGGCACTCCATAAATTCAATTATATTTGATCCCCCGATGTTGAAATAGGCGTGTTGTAAGTTGGCACCTCTGCGGACCGTAGCTCCTAAACGAGTGAACAGATTTTATTTTGTTTTATTTTTAATATTTGAAAGCAGATATTCTAACAATGGTTCTTAGTTACGCTTGGTGGAAATCGAAACCGTTTCGGAGATAGATATGTTTAGTACTCTTTTTTTGATATTCTATATAATTTCATAATCATGATAATATAAAAATATTATTTTGAAAGCCCCCTCTCAAAAAAAACCCTAAAAAGTTCTAAAAAAAAACACTCTTCATCGAGAGGCCTTAAAATTTGTTAATAATCATACTACTTATCCATTTAAAATGATAGACATAGAGTACTAAGATTGGATCGTAATCGACCCCATTTACGTATAGTACGTATAAAAGTTCATCCTTAAGGACAAAAATCAAATACATTTTGTTAGTTCTGTAACAAGAATTGTGCTTAAAATTATTTTGCTTTTCTTTTGCAAAAATCATCATAACACCTAAAAATAAATTTGGTGATCTTATTTGATCCACAATAAATTCAAAGAAGGCGATAATTTAAACCGTATCCTGCTTTGTAATAAACTGACGTCAATCAGAGATGGATGTTAAGCTGTATTTACAAAAATGAATAATTCAGGTCCACACAAATAACAGGGCCCGCACTTATTTTTTAATATGTGTGTGTGATACTGGAGTATGATTATGTAACTTGCAAGAGATACAGTGATGGGAGAGTATCGTGTAGGAATTCACTGCTAGAGGTGTTTGTGTAGCGTGAAGTCTTTAAAATATAAAATAAATGAAACTGTTTGCGGGTTGGTTGCGTGGGTACATTATTACTTAAATTAATGTTGCGAATATTTAAAAATATGTAAGACTAAGTTTGGCAATATACAATATGAGTTAGGGTGCCAAAAAAAGGAGTTAAAACTTTTAAATAAAATTGCGAATGGCGGCATTACCGATGTATTATATATTACGATTTTTTATATCAAACTTGACTTTTACTTTCTCCGTTGTATGTAATAATGACACACCTTTTAAGGTATAGTAACATACGGCACCGTTTGTGTTGAACGTACAAGTGGCACTCAAAAAACGTTGAGACTAAATTGGTGTTTCCATGTAGGTATATTTGTTGATTTAGAATAATTTTTAATCAACTTAAAAAAATATAATATATCTTTAATAAATTGTAATGCATATTACAATTTATTAAAGAAAGCTACACTAGTAAAAAAGATGTTATGAATGAAGTTCATTGATGCAGCAGAAATCAGAAAACTAAACTTATGAGGGCGAAACATCAAAGTTTATTATAACGGCTGGTTAGACAAAAAGCGGTACAGCGAGAATTATTATTTAGAATTAGAATCGTTTATTTGCGTAAAACATGGTAAATTTATGTTATTACAGAATTTCATTACAGACCTCATGCTTTGCCACAGACGGCATGCAAACTTGGAATACTTAAGTTAGACAATTAATTATATCAAATTACATAAATTTAAAAACATCATTAAAATTAATAAAATTAACATTCATTATTACAATTTACACATTTTTGGTTACATAAATTCAATTTAATTCAGTGCCATATTAATTAAAAAATAATACATATTATTATTAATGATTATACCCTCACTAGTCGTCACGTAGTCAATAATTTAGTTCTATGTCAACATTTGTCTTTAGGAATTCCTCAACGGAATAAAAACATTTTCCCAGTAGCCAAGTCGTAAGTATGTTCTTGAATCGTCCGACTGGCAAGGCTCTTACTTCAACAGGGAACTTATTAAATATTTTAATGGCTTTACAAAATGCACTATTGGACATTAGTTTTAGCCTTTGTGGTGGGATATATAATTTATAAATATCTCTACTTCGAGTTTTACCGAGTACTTTGTCATGCAAGGGAAAGAGACCCGGGTTCTTTCTTACGAACATGCAAAGATCAAGGATATACTGGCACGGTAGGGGTAGAATTTTGAGTCTTTTAAAAAGGGGTCTGCAGTGGTCCAAGTAGCCCGCACCACACAGGGCTCTTACGCATTTTTTCTGCTTTATCAATGCCTTTTCAGCATCTACAGAGTTGCCCCATAATATAAGTCCATATCGGAGCACTGAGGAAACATAGCCATAATAGGCCGACAAAGCAGTTTCTTGTGATGCCACCAACCTTATGCGTCGTAGTGCAAACACGAATTTGTCCAATTTAATGCACACCATTTCTACGTGTTCCTTCCAGTTTATATGTTTATCAATTATTATTCCGAGAAATTTTGTGGTTTTGGTTTGTTTTACCTGAAAATTATCAACGCTAATATCTAAATTTAAATCTGGACTGTTGTGTGTCATAAAATGTATTAAATTTGTTTTATCCAAATTGACCTTAAGTTTATTATGTTCTAACCACCTAATCACTTTCTTTAATTCGTCATTGGTCACAGACTCTAATGAGTTTCGATCTTTGCACTTAATTAGCAACGTAGTATCATCCGCGAACAAGATGCATTCGTTATCAAGTACATCGGGTAGGTCATTTATGTATAGCAGAAAAAGTGTAGGTCCAAGTATGCTACCTTGTGGTACACCAGAACCAATTATTCTGGAGGACGATTGAGCTGTGACCATTTCGGAGCCTATTTTTTTAGATACTTCGGTAACTTGTTGGCGTTCACATAGATAGCTTCGTATCCAGTCATAGGCTTTACCCCTAATTCCGTATCGCTGTAGCTTGTAAAGTAATCGGGTGTGGCAGACGAGATCAAAGGCTTTGCTCATGTCTAAAAATAAGCCTATAACTGTCTCTTTATTGTCTAACGCCTCTGTGACTTGTTTTACCAAAGAGAAGCATGCCTGAGTAGTGGAGCTGCCCTTCCTGAATCCAAACTGATTTTGAACAATAACCTCATTTTTAGTCAAGAAACTATTAATTCTTTCAAGCATCGCCTTTTCGAAGATTTTTGATAAGATGGGTATCAATGAGATGGGCCTATAGTTCCCCATGTCAAGTGGGTTACCCTTTTTGAAAATCGGTTTCACTATTGATTTCTTTAGTCGGCGAGGAAAAGTACCCTGTTCAAAAGACATGTTGATAATATGAGACAGAGGACGGGATATATATTCGGAACATATTTTAACTATTTTAGTATTTATACCGTCGTGCCCTGTTGAGTTAGTGTTGCGTAATGATTGTATAATTTTTTTTAACGTCATTTTCAGTTATTGGTATTAAGAACATACTATTCCCAATGCTTCTTATTTTATTTTCGTCAAATTTATTAGAATTGGTATTTGTATTATTTTGCGATGTCAGAGTAATAAAAAAGTTATTAAATTTTTGTGCCATATCAGAAGGTCGAGTATAAACTATGTCATCTACTTTAATTGATTGAATGTCAATATTGTTTTGATTTCTCATGTCAATATTATTTTTTACAACGTCCCATGAAGCTTTACACATATTTTTTGATGATATTATATAGTCATTGTTATTTATTTGGTGCGATTTTTGAACACATTTTTTTAATATTTTAGTATAATTTTTGTATACCATTTTATTGTATTTTTTATTATGAGGTTCTTTACGGTATTTAAAGTACAATAATCTTTTTTTTGAACAACTGGTTCTTAATCCCTTAGTTATCCATTTATTTTTTATCGATTTTTTACTTAACTTTATACGTATTATTGGGAAGCAAAGGTCATTGAAAAGTTTAAATAGGTCATGAAACATTTCAAATGCATTATTGCAATCATTTTCCTCATAAATATTACCAAATGACAGAGATGACATACATTCACAGAACTTAGCTATATTGTCTTTTGCATAGTCACGGCGATATTCATACCAATGTTTTGGTGATTTATTATTATTTCGGGTACGTGTAGTAGTGAATGTTATTGACTGTCCTGTCTCATGGTCAGATAAGGCCAGATAATGTATTTGTGTTTGTACATTCAGAGCTCCCATGTTAGTAGCAATTTGGTCAAGACAGGAGGCCTTTCTTGTGGGTACTTCTATGTGGGCTTGCAAATTATGGTTATTCAAAATTGATTTTAGCTGTTTAGTATGGATCGGTGTCCGCGGCTACATTTTTATAAATGGTCCATTATACCGTTTAACGGTAAAAATTGCTACTAACCTCTTTTTGAAAAAAGCATGTAATATGTATTTCAGACCCGTTCGTAAGGTCGCGCTTGATGTCCTAGGATCTGGGAACGGAAAAGTGTGAAACAACGCTTTCGCAACGGTCTATCGGATAATTTATTTGAATCATTCGTTTATACTTAATATTAAAAAGCTGAAAAATTTAGCTCTGGAACTAGGATATCGATTTGAAATCGTAGATTGTTATTCAAGGGGAGAAAGTGTCCCATTTCGTTTGAGATATTTCTGACGCTCGATCGAAGTGAGAGCGCCAATAATTCGAATGAAATGGATGATTTCACCCGAAAATAGTTAAACCCTATTTTTGTGAGGGAAAAAAATGCTGTGTGATTGTAGATGTGATGATGAGGTATAATGCAATGACCTCTAAGTTACACATAAATATAATATATACTAGCGGTCCCCCGCGACTTCGTCCGCGCGTTTTGAGTTTGCTCCCTCCCCTCCCGTCGCAGCGTCATGTTTTATATCCTAAAGCCTTTCTCGATAAATAAGCTATCCAACACAGAAATATTTTTTCAAATCGGTCCAGCAGTTCCTGAGATAAGCGCATTCAAACAAACAAACTCTTCAGCTTTATAATATACTAGCGGTCCCCCGCGACTTCGTCCGCGCATTTTGAGTTTGCTCCCTCCCAACCCGTCGCAGCGTCATGTTTTATATCCGCTGCGAACATTATTTTGGTGCGGAGTTATGTTAAAACTGTGATAGCTCCTAAGATATTTATTGAAATCAAATGATACATAAGGCAACTTTGTTCTAAATGAAATGCTCGTGATGATGAATGTATTTATTTTGATAAGAATAAACACCTGTGTGTATAATACACCTCTAAAAATAATGCATTATTTTTTTACAAATTTATTAACATAAAAAAGGTTGTAGTAAGTCAACCATAAAAGATAGACATATGCTGTCGCGGACTTTATTATAGAACTCTGAATGCTGAACAATCCTGTCATACATGATTTTTGTGTAACTTCAGCGGTTTCCGCAGCGTATGCAGCGGAAGCTCTCAAAAGGAATATCTTTCTCCCGTTTTCGCAACATTTTTCATTTCTGCTGTGGTCTTATGAGTCGTATCTTTATGTTATATAGCCTAAAGCCTTCATCGATAAATGGACTATCCAACGCAAAAAAATTTTTCAAATCGGGCCCGTAGTTTTTGAAATTAGCGCGTTCAAACAAACAAACAAACAAACAAACTCTTCAGCTTTATAATATTAGTATAGATTAGTCTATGGTATAATGTTGTTTAGCGTGAGATGAAACCTCAAGTTTTTGCACAACATATTAGGTTATTTACTGTCGTTATACATAGGTATGACACACGATTAGAAGGACAGAAACGGCACGAAAGAAAACAGAAAACATAAAACGCTGACGATATCAAATATTTCAAATCCTTTTTAAAAATATTGATCGATTTTTTCTTCCAGATACAGACAATAATAATAGTAAAAGAACGCAACCTTAACCTTCTCACAAAAACTACACGTTATGTTAAGTTCCAGATTAAATTTTACCTCATGAGATAGCGCTATGAGTATTTAATGAACGATTTTTAATTAACACCAAAATCCCGGCAAGTCGCTTCCGCCTGCTTACTAATCTGTGCAATAATCGACCAAACTTGAAAGCGCGGCAATCGTAGGTATAACAAAGATTCGAGCTTCATTCTAAAAACGTCAAAATAAGAGAATAACGCGAATATATCTCATGGGACGATGATCGTCGACCAAAACAGCGCTGCCAGTCACATCATATATCGATGTTAGAACTTTTGAGGTTCCGAGGTACAGACTCCGTCCGACACTACCGATTGCCCATGATCTACGTAATAGCCCATAGTCCCGCAGCTCCGGGTCTCCAGGGCAATACCAAGGGATATTTCTAATGAAACTGTCGACTGTCCAACGTCTGTCGTTGTCACGCTACAATAAACTATTTCGCAATTAAATTTGATTACAGTAAGGTCTTACTATGACCGGGTGAACACAGGGGATATCTTATCTAAGAATCGAAGTCACAATAATAGTTTAGTTTTTATTTTACTAGTCTAATAACTTATTATTTACTGTGATCCATTGTTTGTTGTCCGCCTATATAGTAGTTTTTTTTTTTAATATTGTAGTAAGTACTAATGTAGCTTAATTATTATCGTGGTTAAACCCTTCCTATATTTTTTAGATTCTTATTAATTAATTTATAAATACGGGCTTAAAAACATAGTTGCTTATGGGTTAATTAAATCAATGTAAGCCGCAGCCGCGAATAATTGTTTCTCAAAAGACTCGTAAGTATGAAAGCTAATGACCTTAGAACTCAATATATATATTTATATTTACTGTTTACGTAAAGATCAAAGACATTACTTGAAACCACATTATTTATCTACAATGTTAAAATTGGTCGGACTTGCCATTATGTTTTTACTTTATTTATACACTTTCTTTGTTTAACATACATTATGTTTATGTTTATATTCATAGAGGAATCGAAAATAATTTTACCGAAGTAGCGATCCCGACAAACTTCGATTCGTAGCCCTCGGCGTCCCTGTCTGTTTCATTATTATAATCCTATATTTCATTAAAAATGTGATACTTCCACGAATAGTAAAAGACTTAAATCAGCCAAATCGGTTCAGCCGTTCTCAAATTTCAGCAAATACCAATAGCCATTAATTTTTATATATAAGATTCTAACTAAGTTGTTTTACCCCATTGTTTTATTTTTTCAAAACGGATATCACCACACTTAAAAAACAATAGAAAGTGTCTACAAAGAGACAGCTCTCCGCGAACGCTTCGCTAGCACCCCTTCAGCGCTGCCCCGCGTCTGACGCAAATTAAGGGCGCGTTATTTCGCAATTAAAGTTCATCGGAGCGGCCGCGAGGGCCCTCCACGTCGCGCGCAAGCAAACACACGCGCGCGCATTGTGCAACGCGCAAACAAATACTCGCCGATGACTTTCACAAACACACAAAAGCTGCGCATTCAAAACTTTATTGAAGTCTCCTGCTTAACGATTACGCCGCCTTGATTGAACAGTTTCCTGTAAATGCTTTTTAATTTCCATGTATTATGTGTATATGCAATAAGTGTGCACTTACTAGTTGATCAACTGTCGAATTATTATCGTGAATATATCAAAACCTCTGTCCAGCTATTATTTGGTTACTTTACTGGACATTTAATTGATTACGTCAATTAATTATTAAATGAATGAAAACATTATTGCGCATTATGACTTTTCAATATAACAATTGAAATGTATCTATATAATGTAACAATCTAATATAATCCTACAAAGGCACAATTTACCAATATTTTAGATGCAGAAGTAAATTACATTTATAACTGTGTAGTGTCACAACATATAAATGTGTTACACGACATAAATCGCTATCTGCGTAATCATTCGTTTTATAGCATTTCTTCACATTGGGGTCGCTACCTCCGCCCCACGTCTCGGGGTGTTTCGTGATAAATCTGCGCGCGCGCAGCTACCCGACGTGTTGATGACACGAATGGCAACGATGTTATCGCTTCTCCTGAACCGCGGTATTGAGACGTGCACCTGTGCCGTCCGCTTTGTCTCCCGCTCCTAAATCATATCCTATTATTACACCCTCCGAAGGAACCCTTTGCGCGATTCTCCACGCGCGGCCAAATTTGGTACGATTCTTTATTCTGATCTGATTTATGTGGGAGGATTCCACTGGTAGTAGCTGTTATTCCAAAGCTTGTATTGTTTATTAAACAATAACACGTTAGGGAATTCATTTTTTCTGGAATCTCGATCGCGGCTAGGACACGAGGTGTCAACAGCGCATTAGCGGCGGTCAGGCGCATTTCATTGAGCGATTTGGAAAAACATGAGCAATGTATGCAGATGACATGCGCGAGGAGCGTAACGGGGGCTGGAGATTTCGAGAACTCATCAATATGTGATGGACATTTGGCTTGTAGATGCGCTGACGCCGGTCGAGATCGACACCCACCTGATTGTTATTCCTCTTTATCCAGAACTGCGCACCTCCAATGAGACCTTCGTCTTATTTATCTTGTCTCAATCATGTTAATACCTAGCTAAGTTAAATAAGCCTAGACTGTAGAATAAGTTATCGTCACTTACCCGAGTTTTCTACGACAAAAGTGTGAAAGAAATTATAAAACTCAGTTTTTTTTTTTTCAAAAATTTCTTCTGACTCAATAATCTGCGTGATATTAAATAAACCAATCGGTATGGAGTATATTGGTTTTTACACCTCATACGAAAAAACTTTGGCGATTGTATCCGGTTGAAACGATCACCATTCTATTTACGAAAATAAAGTTACGTAGTACTAAGACAAAAAAATGCATATTTTTTTTACTTTTGACGTTTGTTGTTTCAACAGGCAAACAATTTAAATTCGTCTCGACCGTTTTAAATCTTAACACATTAGTCAAATCAACAACAGAGCAAAAACTTGATCAGAATTTTAAATATATGCATCAATAAATCTATACACATTGTTATAATTATAACAAAAAGTCAATTTGAAAGTCGATGTGTATCGGCGCACTTACGCCGCGAGATCAGTGACAACGCGGACAAATAGCGGGGCGTCTGTTGGTCTATTGTCGAGGACTGCTTGACGGATGGCGGCCGCTACCAGCGCTGCGCCAAAATTTCGGAGAAGGTCGACCTTTTGATAACTAAAAAACGTCCCAGTCCCGTTGATACCTGGTACAGGGTAGATTTAGATTAATCGCGGTCCGACTACACGTGTTTTTATCTGATGTTCTTGGATCGCTTTTTATCACAAATACAGTTGGATTGTTTTTTAAGTAGAATTCCTTGTGAGGATCTGAGGATTCGGGTACGGCAGTCCGGGAAGGTGATAATTAAATGGTTGTTTAGTTTATTTCCCATATCTTGACATATTTATTAACTATTAGCCCAAGATTTCTATGATGATGGTGTTTGAATTTTATTAGAGTAACATGGAAACAAAACGGCCTCCGTTGAACAAAAATACATACCTTTTTTCCTAGTTTTTAGTTTCTCCTTTTTAAGGTTCCATAGCCGAATGGCAAAAAACGGAACCCTCATAGTTTCGTCAAATCTGTCTGTCTGTCTGTTTTTCTGTCCATCCGTATAACTTCTAAACTAAGCGAGTGTAAATTTTGAAAAAAATATAGAGAGTAGATCTTGACAAACACTTTCAACGAAAATTTATTTGGACGGGATCGAACGACATTAGTTTTTGAGATATAGCACATTTTCAACAAACGCAAACATAACTTTGTTCTTCATACAAACACTATGAAAAACAAAGTTATATTTGCTGTCAACAAAAAATGTGGTATTTTAGCTTAGTGAAAGTATGTGGATTCCCTAATTCTGTTAAAATTACCGATTCGCACTTAGCCGGTTTTCTAAAGTTGGTCAAAATAGTTACTTAAACCTTTCCTGAATGTTATAAATACCTCACTGTAAGTCACACCAATCGGTACAAGTATATCCACATACACATAAACATACAGGTCAAACTGTGAACCTCCTTTTTTGAAGTCGTTTAAAAAGAAAAAGTCTTAAAGAGGTAGGCAAGTATGCTGTGGACGTACGTTTACTGTACACAATGCATATTGTTGCGAGTAGAGCGACGTGGTTGCGCAGGCGCAGCGGGCCAACAACAGTCCTGGCCGTCCTCACCCTTTGCTGCCGACAGAACGCATTGCCACAAAAACACCATCCAGACTTCTTGACAGCCGCGATTTTTTCTCTTTCCCCGCGGACAAAAGACGTCAGTGATATATGGCGGTCTCTTTTGTCTCCGCTATGATTTATAGGCCGCTGCTGCCTGTTCCTCGGAGCAGGTCAGTAGTAGGTGGAACACAAAGCGTCCAGTAAATTGAATCGTGATTAATACATACGCCGCGATTGTGGAGCTGTGTGATTAGCCGCTAGATGCGGTAAATCAATGTTGTCTTACGTATTGCTCATCTCGATCTGTGATTACGTTGCAGAACCATCTACAGAGCTGATACAACAAATATTTTGCTGAAATGTCTTATAACTTTTACCGCTAATAACAATATCTGATGTGTAGAGTTTAAATGATTTTTTTATAATATAATTTTACCGTAAGGAGAATACGATCTTTTTTTTTGTCGTGTTGGTGCTGTAACTGCATATATTATTGGTTATTATTAACTATACTTTTATATTTTTTTTTGGGATTGATCCTTTAGAAATTGATTCTCTTAAAATCGACTCCTTACCCACAAAATAAGCTACCCACATTTCTTAATTTCTCTCTCCCTCTCTTCAGTAAGCTAGTCTAGCTGATTTTTTGGCTAGTATTTAAAAACTGTATGATAGTTAATTTATTTAATAACTAGCGGTCCCCCGCGACTTCGTCCGCGCGTTTTGAGTTTGCTCCCTCCTCTCCCGTCACAGCGTCATGTTTTATATCCTAAAGCCTTTCTCGATAAATAAGCTATCCAACACAGAAATATTTTTTCAAATCGGTCCAGCAGTTCCTGAGATAAGCGTGTTTAAACAAACAATGCTCGTGATGATGAATGTATTTATTTTGATAAGAATAAATACCTGTGTGTATAATACACCTCTAAAACTAATGCATTATTTTTTGACCAATTTAAGAACATAAAAAAGGTTGTAGTAAGTCAACCATAAAATATAGACATATGCTGTTGCGGACTTTATTATAGAACTCTTAATGCTGAACAATCCTGTAATACATGATTTTTGTGTAACTTAAGCGGTTTCCGCAACGTATGCAGCGGAAGCTCTCAAAAGGAATATCTTTCTCCTGTTTTCGCAACATTTTTCATTTCTGCTGTGGTCTTATGAGTCGTATCTTTATGTTATATAGCCTTATCGAGGAAGGCTCCTCGATAAATGGACTATCCAACGTAAAAATAATTTTCTAAATCGGACCAGTAGTTTTTGAGATTAGCGCGTTCAAACAAACAAACAAACTCTTCAGCTTTATAATATATTTATATTATATTTATATTATATATTATATTATATTTATATTATATTATATTTATATTATATTATAAACGTATTTGTCAAATCGCGAGGAGAATCATTCAGTCATTGAATTTAAAACCGCTAAAGTTACACAAAAATCATGTATGACAGGATTGTTCAGCATTAAGAGTTCTATAATAAAGTCTGCGACAGCATAAGTCTATCTTTTATGGTTGACTTACTACAACCTTTATTATGTTAATAAATTTGTAAAAAAATAATGCATCATTTTTAGAGGTGTATTATAGACACAGGTATTTATACTTATCAAAATAAATACATTCATCATCAAGAGCATTTCATTTAAAACAAAGTTGCCCTTTTTATCATTTGATTCCAATAAATATCTTAGGAGCTATCACAGTTTTAACATCACAACGTGCGCTTGCGCTAATCTATACTAATATTATAAAGCTGAAGAGTTTGTTTGTTTGTTTGAACGCGCTAATCTCAAAAACTACTGGCCCGATTTGAAAAATTATTTTGACGTTGAATTGTCCATTTATCGAGGAAGGCTTTAGGCTATATAACATAAAGACACGACTCATAAGACCACAGCAGAAATGAAAAATGTTGCGAAAACGGGAGAATGATACTCCTTTTGAGAGCTTCCGCTGCATACACTGCGGAAACCGCTTAAGTTACACAAAAATCGTGTATGACAGGATTGTTCAGCATTAAAAGTTCTATAATAAAGTCCGCGACAGCATATGTCTATCTTTTATGGTTGACTTACAACAACCTTTTTTATGTTAATAAATTTGTAAAAAAATAATGCATTATTTTTAGAGGTGTATTATACACACAGGTATTTATTCTTATCAAAATAAATACATTCATCATCACGAGCATTTCATTTAGAACAAAGTTGCCTTATGTATCATTTGATTTCAATAAATATCTTAGGAGCTATCACAGTTTTAACATAACTCCGCACAAAAATAATGTTCGCAGCTTAAGAACAAAGTGCGCTTGCGCTAATATATTATAAAGCTGAAGAGTTTGTTTGTTTGAACGCGCCTATCTTAGGAACTGCTGGACCGATTTGAAAAAATATTTCTGTGTTGGATAGCTTATTTATCGAGAAAGGCTTAAGGATATAAAACATGACGCTGCGACGGGAGGGGAGGGAGCTAACTCAAAACGCGCGGACGAAGTCGCGGGGGACCGCTAGTACGTTTATAAATACGAGGTGGGCTATTATTATCTGAAGTAAAGAAGGTTTTCTTAATTATAATGATACTTATTTTTGGTTTCAAACAATTCCTTATTTTTTTCATTCCGTAATGAAACTTCGGAATTGACATTTACAACGCTTACGCAAAAAAATTGTCGGTTCATTCGACCCCTAAGATCCCTTACACACTGCGACTTTTAGCATCAATGCTGATCGCGCGTTTCCTTAGGACGCTTACTGGCATGCAATGTACGGAAGGGGACGCGGGGAGGCTCCAAAACTGGCGCGTGTAAATATCAATAGTATACAAGGTGGCCCAAACAGAGACGCCCAAAAACTTTTTTTTTATTCTTTACATCCAGGGCTTTCCAAATATATATTATGATAGCTAATTCTTTCTAGTTTTCGAGGTTTCTTTTTCAATTTTAAAAACGCGTTTCAGCATAGTGACTTACGCAATGAACAGATTTAATTAAGCATATATGCAGTCGCGCGTTAGCATCGATGCAGTCGCCAAAATTTGGTACAAAAGGGGAATGCCAGACGGCCATAGTAATTTAGGCCCTTAGTGCACACGTATGAAACTATTATGGGATTATTGTATTTAATACTAATAACCAATTATGATAAGATAGGGTTTTATAAAACTTGGGGTTGGGTTTAAGAAATTGATTTCTTGCTTGCTTCTTCTTCAGTAATAGCCGAATCTATTCTAAAACTTAATGTCAGTGAATGTAATTCTCAACTGCACTTTAGGCATGTAGGACCTGAAGTAATAATAAAAACATTTCGAGAGTTAAATATGAAAAAAACGGAGGATCTTTGGGGACTATCTGTGCATATTATTAAGTCAATTATTAACATAATAGCCCCTCAACTAGCATTAATTTTTAACAAGTGTATTGATGACGGCCAGTTTCCTTGTTTAATGAAGATTAGTAAAATAATACCGCTTTTCAAAGCGGGTGACAAAAGTGACCCCTCAAACTTCCGGCCAATATCGATTCTGCCAGTCCTGAGTAAAATATATGAAAAGATTATATTCAATCAAATTTTAGCACACTTTTCATCGAACAAGTTATTACATAACAAACAATTCGGTTTTACTAAAGGAAGAAGCACCACGGATGCAGGAGTTGCTCTTTTAACACATATATTCGATGCTTATGATAATAGGCATGATGCTTTAGGGATTTTCTGTGATCTATCGAAAGCGTTTGATTGTGTGGATCATGAAACATTACTTAAAAAAATATGTCACTATGGGGCATCATTGAACTCGTTAAATTTAATTAATTCATATCTTTCAGGTAGAATGCAAAAAGTGTGTATAAACGGAACTGAGTCTTCTGGAGCACCTCTAACAATGGGTGTGCCCCAAGGATCTATATTAGGACCTCTTTTATTTTTAATATATATAAATGACCTCCCGCATTTTGTAGGGAATATTTGTGATATAGTATTGTTTGCTGATGATACTTCACTTATATTTAAAATTCCAAGAGGTGAAGGAAATTTTGACGATGTAAATAATACTCTTTCACAAGTATTACATTGGTTTACTGTTAACAATCTTCTTCTTAATGGAAGTAAAACTAAATGTGTAAAGTTTACGATGCCTAATGTCCGACAGGCATCAACTCAGGTTAAGATAAAAGACAAACCGCTTGATACTATTGATTCCACAACATTCTTGGGAATCACTTTAGACTCCAAACTACAATGGGGTCCTCATATAGAGGCCTTGTCAGGGAAACTAAGCTCAGCTGCTTTTGCTGTAAGGAAGATACGACGTTTAACTGATGTAGAAACAGCTAGGTTAGTTTATTTTAGTTATTTCCATAGCTTGATGTCCTACGGCATTTTACTGTGGGGCGCGGCTGCTGATGTAGAGACAATTTTTGTGTTACAAAAAAGAGCCGTGCGAGCTATTTATAATCTTAAACCTCAAGATTCCTTACGAGAGGTGTTTAAAAAAATTAGAATATTAACTCTAGCCTCTCAGTATATTTACGAAAATTTAATGTATGTACGGAAAAATTTTCATTTATTCACGAAAAATAGTGACATACACAAATATAATACTAGAAATAAGGATAAGCTTGCTATTCCACAATTTAGGCTTCGAAAGGTTGGTAATTCTTTCATGGGGAAAGGTATAAAATTTTTCAATAAACTACCAGAACACATTATTAACTTACCGGTTAATAAATTTAAAACTGTTATTAAAGAAACCCTTATGACGAAAGGGTATTATAAAGTAGATGATTATTTAAATGATAATAATGTATGGACTTGCATGATCACTACAAACATTGTAAACCTTTTGAAAAGAGGCATTGACAATAGTGACTGAGTTTCTTGCGCAGCTTCTTCTCAGCACTAGCCCACAATTGTCCCGAAGCTGTGGTAGGGTTTATATTGGGACGTGTAAAAGTGCCCCCAGAGGGCCTATTTGCATAAATAAATGACTTTTATGACTTTTATGACTTTTTATTGATTTTTTGATTAATTGCCGGGGTCATCAGTAGTTGCTTGCATCGAAACCGAGGTATTGCTGGAGTCTCTGTTAATAGCGGGAGCGGAATCCGTGTTTAGGCCATGTTCGTCGAGAATAGAAGGATCGTCGGAGTCAGAATTCATGCTAAATCAGTAAAAAAAAACGCAAAGAAACACACACAAGTCACAATGGCGCAAACGCCGCAAGGACTATAGAGAATGTTTTGTTTTGACAAATGTCAGCCGGCTGTCATTTGTTGACTTTTTTTAAGCCACTCGGTGTTGCTATTTTATAAATAATATAACTATAATGTTCATGAATAAAAAACTGCATTATGCATCTTTTAATAATAATAATGAATTTATAGGGACATAGATAACGCTATATTATTTTATAAAAGGTTTATATTATACATATAATAACGATTACCAAAAATAACAGTCTGTATCCCTCGTTTTTTATATGGTAACTTGTTGATGCCGAAAAGTTACGGAAACGCAATACAAAAAAATATTGTAGTCGTTTTCATCGTATTTTTTTTTCAGTAAAACTATTCCCAAGTTATTTTGAAAAACGAACAGCGAGAATATTAAAAATAAAATATTTTGTGCTCATCCATAAAATTGAAAATGCTGTGCAATCAAGGCCAAATCTCGGCATTCCCCTTCGTCAATGTCCAGCTTCTGCATCGCGACTGCATCGATGCTAACGCAAGTTAGCATCGCGACTGCATCAATGCTAAAAGTAGCGCAGTGTTTAAAAGTTGACATTTTGCTAATGACATTGATGCTGCATCGCGACTGCATCGCTGCCAAATGCCGCAGTGTATAAAGGGTCTTACATCTACACAATATAGCGTCGCGTGGTGTCCCGTGCGAGCTGCGGGTAGACCGGCAAAAAACGCGCCATCTTGATGAGCTCCGACGTGATGAATTGATACATTGTTACTACTCGCTACACTGCGAATGCAATAGCAAAAACTACGCTACGAGTTCAAAATAAACAACGGATAATAACAGTGAAACGTTCTCACAATTCGTACGAATGATATTCTGTTATTCTTAAATATTAACTTGATCACATATATAGGTTTTAATTGTGGTATTTTCTGTTTAAGAAATACTTAATGACACATTTTGTCCTGTTTATCCATTTATGCACTGCTAAATTTTCAAGATATTTTAACAAGAATCTCTACCAGCTCTGTGTAGATGATTATTCAGAATGGCAGTTAACTGAGCGCATGTGTCACGCTACGAGACGCGAAGCGCAGTAACTGCCTAACTAACTATAAATTACAAGGTCACCAATTAAGATAACACGCCTCGGACACGGCCGCGTCACACCGCCCGCGCCGCGACGCAGCCCAGAGCTACGCGGTCTGCTACGATGCTACGAACTCATTAACGCTACGGTGCGAAAATTATATATACATATAGGTATATATTGGACACCAATCACATATATTGCTCCGATCCCAAAGTAAGTAGCCATGCACTTGTGTTATGGAAATCAGACACAACGGTGGTACCACAACACTCAGATCCGACACAATATAGAAAAGATCGTATTCTACATTGACCCGACCGGGAATCGAACCTGGAACCTCACGAGATGGCGACGCTTGAAACCAGCGTGCTAGCCACTCGACCACGGAGGTCGTCACTTTCGGCATATTAGAAGCTTCTTGACAAATTTTATACAATGACGAAACTGAAACATAGTGTAAAAGTTATAAGTTATTATTTCAACAACAACTTCTGCTTATAATGTTTGTCCCACGCGGTCGTTAGTTTCTCAGCTATACTAAGTCTTGCAGTCATAAGTAGGCTGCGGTTGCAAACAGTCGATATATAATATGAGAAAGTGACCGCTTGCGCATTATCCCGCGATCGGATAGTGTACCGGCGATAACGGCAGAGGGATATTTCGTACGAGTGGACAATCGACAATCGGGCGAAACAAAAGAGCGGCAGCGTCTGCGCAGGCCGCGGGCCATAAGTTACGCGCTATGAGCCGCGGAACAATGGCGCGGTCAATACGGTAGCCGCCATTTGCATATCGCGCATCGCCCGGACCCCGCACCCCGCGCACTCGACTGCGCCTGCGCAATGCAAGGTGTACACCCTTCAGGATTCCTGGGTACCGGACATAGCAGATTAGTAAATTTTTGCAAAAATATCTCGAAAATCATATTCAATCGATCATATTTTCGTTATCACTATGTGTTCCATGACTTTGCTTACTCCGACTTGCTCATAGAACATGCCATTTCTCAAACAGTATTATCGAAGTAAATATTTAAAAGTCCCCTAGTCCTTTAAAAAGGTGTTGAGGTAATGGGTTAAAACTCTGGGAACGGGGTCGGATCTTAGTTTGGGATGCAAATTGTGTCGATACTATGGCCTCTTCCAATCCTGGCTGAAAACACCAAGCGTCGCAAGTACTTACGTCTCACTTAGTTATTATGTGTTAGCAGCGTTTGGCGTTAAAACGTTTGGACCGAAATCTTCAGCGAAACTGCTGATTCGAAAAAATGATCCAAAATTAAATTCTGCTACGGCCAACACTAAAACTGGCTGATTCCTAGCTCAAAGGATTAGCATAGCTATCCAACGCTGCAACGCAGCCAGCATCATAGCCTCCTTGCTAAAAGGAATTGGTTTCGTTTTTGAATAGGTAGGTTTTCGTTTTTTCTTTCTTTGTATGATACATGCTTAGCTTTAATTTTTTACCGACTTCAAAAAGGAGGAGGTTATCAATTCCACTATGTTTTTTTTTAATATGCATGTTTCTTCATATCTGTCATTTGCAGACCGATTATATAAAAAAAACCCTAGGGTTTACTTTCTATTTGGTCCTATTGTTGCCAAGTCGGCATCTGGTAATAACATCTTAGTATAATCGAGGGAAACCTTCAATTTTTAAAGGTACGTATATTGTTTCTGGTTTTTGTCTTAATTTACGTTTGAAAGTCACTAATTTGGAGCTAAGTGGATGGTGGAACTCCTGCGAGATAAGTAGTTCAGTGATTATGACGCCAGACTGATGTGAGGCTTAGAGCTTTATTCCATCGACAGTTGTCTCGTTTGCTCCCTATGAACTGTTCCCTACCTGGAAAAATGCATTCTGTCAAGGATATATTATTGAATCCTTAGATACGTACTAAATGAATATTGCTCTGCTTTAGGCATCAAAAGACTATCGGAACCCAATGTTCCTAAGCTCATAAGTATTTCAATATGTAAATGGATGTCCCCCAATTTTCCTCCATAGTTACTTACTGACTTAACGTATTTTTATCCCGTCCTCTGACGCACTCGCGGTAGGTGCGGTCACGTGCAGCCACGTGACACATTAACATTCATTTGAATTGACTGACAGCGGTGGAGATTTTCCAGAATAATCGCATACATCGAGGCAGTCCTTCAGCTGTCCTATTTACAGCATCATGCCTACTCGCTGGGCAGCCGCTTTGCATAACTATATTCATACGCCATCATTGTTTGTCTTTAAATCTTTTGTTTAAACCGATGCTTTGCTAGATGCTCCAGAACCTACTTACAGCTTTACGAGTACGTCCGGATGCGCATCCACACTGAACGAGCACACGTTTCCATTGGAAGTGTGTGATTGTTGAATAACTTATTATATTTTATTTTAAGGTCTAAATAAAATATAAAAAAGCACCCTACTATAATGGTTAAACCGGGTCAGATTCGGATACGAACTGAATACGTGTCGGATACGAATGGGTGTAAAAGTGGCCTAAACTTATTACCTAAAAACTGCTGTCAGGAACAATTTCGTCACTTGTTCCTGACAAAGCATTTTTTCTTTGTTGTAATTATTAAACCAATACCGTGTACATTATACTCTGATTTTTAATTAGATAGACCAAAATAACATTTGGTGGGATGCCACTCTTTCGTAATTTAAAAATAGTGTTGTTCCTAAATAATCGGAAAGTTTAATTTATATTCAATCATTGTACTTGATCGATTGTAAAACTTAATAGTTGCAGTTTAAATTTGAGTTGCGCAGAACTTTCATAGCATGAATTATTACCAGTGTTATTACAAAATATCCTCAAAAATATAATCAGTTTTAAAACACATGTTCAATCTAATATTTTTATTATTTCTAATTAATTATTTATAAGAAGTAGTAAAAAGTCATAATAGGTATAATCATACAATAATATTGCTATTACAATAAGGAAAGTACCTTGATTTTTTTACTCTGTACAGGAACTGTTTTATGTATTACTTTTTTATAGCTTAGGATAACGTTTTACATGATTTTTAAGAAATGAGCCAAATCACATTATTGAAAATTCATATTACAAATTCAATTAATCACGTACTATTGAATTGTAACAACACTACTGATGCAACGCTAGGAACATTAAAAAAAATTGTTCTGGTCTATCTAATGAAAAACCAGAGTATACTTATCTAGTATGTATTACAAACTTCTATCGTGCCCATTATTGATATCCTTTTGTTAGAAAATGACAAAACAAACTTTATGTATGAGTTTACCAATAGCCGGAGAGAAAATCTAAATTGTGGTTGTTTTATTCAGCAGAAAACGTGGTCCCCTCTTGATAAGATAATGGATTGGGTTCCGCGGGGATGACAAATGTTGGCACGGGATGAGTCCCACTTACATTTCACTCACATTTAATTTTACACTAAGTATTTATCACACGCGTAGTGTATTGTTATGACATGTGTGACAGATTTGTGTAAAATTAACCAATCGTGACAGAAACTTTCCATGATAGACTAGGAGCACCGAAAAATACCTACTTTATTACTTATGATCCGGTTTATTCTAAAACAGAGTATTCTTTGTTGTGGCTAAAGAAGTAAAAAGGTAGGAAGGGTAAATATTTCTCATTTATTCAAACAAAAGTATTAAATTTACTTATCTTTTTTTTTACTTATCATGATTTATTGATAAGGGCTCTAAGTGCATAGTTACTTATTCATAAAACAAATAAATGTTTTGAATAGGTACCTAAGTAGGTACTTTGTGTCGTATATTACCCAGTAGTTTCGAACATTCGTAGTTCTGTGAGAACTGCGAATGCAGATGTCAAGTGCTTATATGGACAAGTCTTAAATACATTAGGAATAACGAACTTACGTAATACTTACCAACCTTTAATAATCGTAAAAAAAGTTATCGATGTACGATCAGAAAATTGTCGAGACGTATAGTCGCATAGTCGACTCCGCGGCAGCCGGCAGCTGCGCGTTTTTGCGCGAGTGTCCGGCGCAATCCCCGAAATGGCCGCTCTGATGTTTAATTCAATTGATTCCATTAGGAGTTCTTCAGCGGGTCACGATACATATGTATGGTGCTCTAATAAATTGGCCGGAGCCGTGTTTTTCGGCGTGTGCCGGAGCCCGCCGCGCCTGGTCCTCGCAGCAGGGCAATTAGAAAAAAACTATCACTTCATGTTTATAAATCTACAATACAAGCTCGACGTTGACGTCAAATCGTTGAGTACTACAACTGCCAATCTTTTTCTTTTTAACGTCGATTTTAGGTTTCAATCGCTTTCTTATACGTAGGATTTCAATATTTATATTCATTATAAGTTATACCTACTCGGACTCTAGCTACTTAGTTTGCAAATTGATAAATAGTTAGTGATTAGAAGTAAATGTTATTTATAGGTTCCGATGGTAACATTATTTTGCTCACCTCACCCTAAAGACGTCCATGCAGGTAGAATGCGCTTCTCCCATTTTTTTTTAAATATTCTTATACACACGGTGACTTATGTTTGATTTATATGAAATATGTGTAGATTCGCTTACGCGAACATAGAATAGATTTGTAGAAAACTGAATTTATTTTAAAATACTTGCTTCGTTGCTCAATTCATACAAATTATTATCAAATGGAAAATAAAACAATAATATTTTAAAAGTAAACTATTTCCTGTGGGCTTAAAGTATGGATCTCTATTTGATTTGTTCGGCATGGGGTCAGAATGTGCTTGTATTAGTGTTGTTCGCGCCGCGCCCGCTGCGCCCGCGGCGGGGGCCTGCGCCTGCGCACCTTCGTCGTGCTACACAAAATCTTATCCAAACACCATGCACTACGAACTATTTAGCGCTTGACATCCGAGTGGTGAGCGTACTAGACCATTGAAACGGCTGGCGAAGGCAATACTCTATTAGTCTATTGGTTTAGATTGGGAAGGTAGGGCTGTAACTCCGTATTTACAAAATAACATCTTTAGCCGCCAACCAAGATAAACTTCTAAAAGTTTGCAATCGGAATGATAATTTTTGTTAAAATTTTGTCACAATAGTTATCAGAAATGTAGGAAATAGGGGAATGCAGTAAATACCTACACTAAACTACTGCATTCCCCTATTTCCTACTTCCTTTATTTTATTAGACCGATTCATTAAAGCAACTCCTGTTCCTTCGTCTTTCACCAGATAACTCTATACACGGTGTGGCTTGTGTGTAATAAGCAATATATTAAAATATGGGCCATTTAAGTAAGGATTGAAGTTTCAATCAATTCTAAATATATAAGTTATATCACAAGTTATATAAGTTTATAAGGAACCAATCATTGTTATTTAGTTGAAAAGTTAGTTAACAAAAATTTGTAGCTATGATTTTATTAATCTCGTAGGTAGGTGTCATGTCATGTTTGAAGAAGTAAATAGTTACTTACAAAAAGCTTTTTATTTTAAACTTATTAAACTTAACTTATCTTTATCATCATTGTAAACAAACTAGTGCTATTTCGAAGTGCTTGTAACTTCTCCAGTTAGGTATACTAATTTTTAACTAGTAGGTATCCCTGTGATACGAAAATGAAAAATGTAGCCTTTATAGTTATTAATTATAATAGATCGCGCGATCTCATAACCATAATATAGACATAAGACACTTTCACCAATGTACACCAAGCTCTTAGGTTTTGTATTATATGTATTTAAAAAAAACTTATCAAAATCAATCGATTCTAAGTGGTTTTAATTTATATTAATTTTTTTTTTTGTTATTTTGCTTACAAAAAAAAAACGAGCCAGCAATGCATTGCAAACAAAAATTTCCAGACATAGACATTGTCATTGTCTACGAGTTAGCGATTTTGATATACAATGACGAGGGATTATAACTTACTATATCTCTGAGTTAAAGTATTTAAGAGCATGACTATGACTGGGTCAAGGTAACTACGTATACTCTGTAGAATCATTGAATGAAATTTTTGCAACGCAACGTCACTTCTGCATTCCTTAGACCCCTTCCACTCTGCGACTTTTAGCATCGATGCAGTCGCGCGTTTTGAAAACGTATTTCAGCATCGTGACTCACGAAATGAACAGATTTAATTTGGCATCGGTGGTGCAGTCGCGCGTTGGTATCGATGCAGAAGCGCGACTGCATCGATGCTAAAGCGCGTTAGTATCAATGCAGTTGCCAAAATTCAGTACATAATTTGTCAAATTTTCCAGCATCTGCATCGCGACTATATCGATGCTAACGCGCGTTAGCATGGCAACTGTATCGATGTTAAAAGCGCAGTGTGTAAAGGTTGCCATTTTGCGACTGCATCGATGCTAACGCGCGTAAGCATCGCGACTGCATCGCTGCTAAAAGTCGCAGTGTGTAAAAAATATTTTTAAATTCAAACCTCCTATTTCTCACTCTCTTCAATGATGTTGATATTATTGCTCACTATAGTCTTTCAACTCTTCTTAACGCCTTACGTTTATTTTTACATGTACCTAAATTGAAAACTTATCAAATAATCCAATGGAAGTGCAATTTGTGAATAATAACAAGTATTTTAATGGTTGATAGCCCTAAGTCGGCTCATTACCGAACCTGCGACCCCCGGCTGGCGGCACCGGGGTTTCAATCAACATTCCTGCCCAACACCCGCATATTTATCGCCCATATTATGTCCGAACTCCGTGGCCGTCGCTGCCCAAACTCTATTGAATTACAAAGTTGACGATACTCTATTGAAAGTCACTAGAGCCCTGTTTGACCCGCGTTTGATTCCTTACCATGAATGAAGTTGCCTACGGAAACAGCACGCCGTCTCTGTCATATGTTTATGATGATTGTTTGGTTTCAATTGTAAATTAATGGTACTGTTACAAAACCAATACTTGAAGAAAAAAAACATGCGCTCAATTTGTGTTGATGGTTATTTTAGACGTAAATTACATTGGATCTCCGCGTATCGGACGTTCAATGAGTTCTGTAGTGTAGTGGGAGGATACGAATGATATATGGCATACAAATACAAATATGTATTTTTTTGTAAAAAATGTAATGAAGATATCAAACAGGGTACGAAATATTTTCGTATAAATCATGTGTCAGGAAGTAATAATCGTTAAGCGCTCGTATCACTGCAAATCGATGGCCCGCGGGAATGAAGCGCGTAAAAAAGCGATCGCCGCGTGTGCGTCTGTCCCATTCTAGCTTCGCTCCATTTATTACCACTGAGCCTATTTTTTTATATAATTTAGTAGCAAATAATCGATTAATTAGTGTTAGTCACAGTCCGTCCGAAACACGGACAGTGTTCCCTAATCATTATCGTATTAAAACGTCATAATCTTGCCAGAAATAGACTCACATTATCACAAGTGTAATATAGTACAAGTGACGAGAGAGAATGGTCGAACATTTTTAGTTCATGAGAGCGTAAACTTTCAGAGCCATTACCTCTATAATATTTATTGACATGGGTCCCACTTTTGATATTTTCCTAAAAAATACCATTAGGAGCCGCGAGCGGAAAACAGCAATCGGTGCCACGCGGCCGGCGGAGTCATCCGGAGACTTTTTTACGGCGACAAAAGAGCGCGGAAGTTATGTTTCGGGGGCATTACACACAGATCATTAAACTCCATTCTGCTCTCCTAAGTGAAAGCACAACTATATTTATTGCTGTACGCTTTGACAACCCTGTCCGGCGGCGTCGTTTGAACTGTGACGCCCCCGCGCGGTGATGACAGCCAGACTTTACACTCTAGGCGTAGGAGTTACGATTGCTATTCATGTCGCGCAAACATGTATTTGTTGAGGGTTGTCACCCGAGAGAATTATCCCGTGGAAAGTTATATTGTCATTATTTTATGACATCTTCATCGAAAACGGGGAGCGGCATCGGCCACGCCGCGCGATCCAACCGTTAGGAAATGTGTAATTCATACTAGATTTGTTTCAAAGAGGGCATAACTAATTCACTGCGCACTTATTCTTGCTTTAATATTGGACCACTAGATATATGATCATCATCGTTATTAGTCAAGGTTGGTGACCGCAGAGGCGCAACTCTTTGTACCTGAGGGTGACGCTGCTGCCATTACAGCTCGTCACTTAGCTGCGCCATTTTACCCAACTACGGCAAAGCAAAAGGCGGGTTATGATTTTGACAGCCTATGTATGTATGTGTGTATGTATGTTCATCTGTTCCCTCGTAACTTCTAAACTACTTTTCAGAATTCGACAAATGACATATCATTAGAAGCGTCTCAATTGTCCGCTGGTTATAGGCTATATAGGGTTTCACAAAATCTAATGTAGCGCCCTCTAGCGGACAAAACATACAGAGTAAAAAAATAAAGTTAAGATAAATATGCCGTGTTTGGTATCATTTGTCAAAGTCAAAGTCAAAGTCAAAAATAATTTATTCAATTTAGGACACAAAATGCCACTTATGAACGTCAATTGAAAGCACTTTACTTGTCAAGCGCTTTATTTGGAAAGGCGTAGTCACACGGTACATATACCTACCTACCGAAGCACTTTGACAACGTGTGACTGCGGTTTTCCAAACATGAAAATTTATGCTTTAGAATGTTTTTAACACTTACAGTGTCATATTTTATATTCATAAAGATGAAATAAGAAACCAAAAATTTGCGCACGGGCGGGACTTGAACCAGCAACCTTTTGGCAAACCGGGCCAAACGCTCTTACCAATTGAGCTACCGTGCTGTTAGTCCGACCCTGCGAAATTTGTGGTTTCCTACGAAAACGTCAATTACGTGACGCTTAGCGCCATCTAGCCGTCTGTTCATGAAACAGATGGCCCAAGCAGTTATTCTTTACAGAATAAATTCAACTTGGAAATTGATGTCGCTTCGCTATCTAATGCTTAAGAATGTTTCATGAACAGACGGCTAGATGGCGCTAAGCGTCACGTAATTGACGTTTTCGTAGGAAACCACAAATTTCGCAGGGTCGGACTAACAGCACGGTAGCTCAATTGGTAAGAGCG
Source organism: Pyrausta purpuralis (assembly GCA_963924145.1). Lineage (NCBI taxonomy): Eukaryota > Metazoa > Arthropoda > Insecta > Lepidoptera > Crambidae > Pyrausta > Pyrausta purpuralis. The sequence continues at coordinate 347,581 of OZ001648.1, read as the reverse complement.
TTTGGCCCGGTTTGCCAAAAGGTTGCTGGTTCAAGTCCCGCCCGTGCGCAAATTTTTGGTTTCTTATTTCATCTTTATGAATATAAAATATGACACTGTAAGTGTTAAAAACATTCTAAAGCATTAGATAGCGAAGCGACATCAATTTCCAAGTTGAATTTATTCTGTAAAGAATAACTGCTTGGGCCATCTGTTTCATGAACAGACGGCTAGATGGCGCTAAGCGTCACGTAATTGACGTTTTCGTAGGAAACCACAAATTTCGCAGGGTCGGACTAACAGCACGGTAGCTCAATTGGTAAGAGCGTTTGGCCCGGTTTGCCAAAAGGTTGCTGGTTCAAGTCCCGCCCGTGCGAAAATTTTTGGTTTCTTATTTCATCTTTATGAATATAAAATATGACACTGTAAGTGTTAAAAACATTCTAAAGCATTAGATAGCGAAGCGACATCAATTTCCAAGTTGAATTTATTCTGTAAAGAATAACTGCTTGGGCCATCTGTTTCATGAACAGACGGCTAGATGGCGCTAAGCGTCACGTAATTGACGTTTTCGTAGGAAACCACAAATTTCGCAGGGTCGGACTAACAGCACGGTAGCTCAATTGGTAAGAGCGTTTGGCCCGGTTTGCCAAAAGGTTGCTGGTTCTAGTCCCGCCCGTGCGCAAATTTTTGGTTTCTTATTTCATCTTTATGAATGAAAATTTATCTCTACATAGTGAATATTGCATACTTCAGAATAGTATAGTATGACATTATTGTCAATTTACAGCGAAGGCATCTTAGTAGAGCCTACTGTGTCCATTTACTTGTAACTATATTAGCAACTTTCTTCAGTTCAGTATTCTGAAAATCTTGTTTTATACTTTTTCAGCGTCGTTTTTTGTCGAAGTTTGGTTTTAGTTTTTTTACTTTTTGGACCACAGAATGCGGATTCCCAGTGAGAGTCTTTTTGAATCAGGTGCTCTGATGTGAAGTAGTTTTTATTTTATTTATTTCATCTTGTATTTTTGTTGTTGTCTATTTAGATTTTTTTAAATGTAATTGGATGTACTGATCTCAAGATCATTTTAATCGTAGAGCTACGTACATACGTTATAGTCATATACATACATCTACATAAACATAATTGTGCATTTGTGCTACCTACTATTATTTCGTTTTCATACTTTTGTGTTACGAAAATTCAGTTAAAAAGATGTATTTCAGGTGTATGTATGTGTCGTATGGCACCCTATGATCTTCTACATACAAGCCGTAGGTTCTGGTTAGGCTGGGACAAGCGTTAAACATAACAAAACTAAAAATACAGCCAGATCGAGTCGCGGTATATCATTTTGTACCGTTTTGAGTCGAGACATTAGGTCCGTGGGGGCAAAACGCTCTCTCTTTGCACAGGCAGACTACTTAGAGGCTAGCTGACATCAGTAATGACCCAAGATCTGGCAGCTACCTTGCACAGCATCTATCAGTGTCATTCTAATATGCATTTTCATTCAGGGAGGTAATGCCGCGTTGAATAGCTATGCTAATCCTTGGAACTAGGAAATAACATGCTTTGATGTGGTTTTGTCCATGTGATAATTCTCACACGAGGGTATAGAAATTTCTATTAGTTGTTTAAGTCTCATAAATGGTCGATACTGGTAAAGCTAGTATCCTTTCTATCGTAATTTATGTTTTTGTCAAATTAATTATTATTAATAATAAATATTATGAGCAAAAATAAGGTACATCTTTACTCTACCCCCCTACCCCTGTATATAAACTACTACTACACCAGTTTTTAAGATTGCGTGTAGGTACTACTAACAAGCTATGGTCCAAAGTCTGCAATATAAATATATTTAATTTAATTTAATTATTGGGCCTATATGTAGAGTTCCAGAAACCTCAGAAATTACAGGATCGACAAAGTTATTGTTTTTTTTATAGCAAATAAGGGAGTATAGATATGATATTTTCTAGGTATGATCTGTCTTATATTTTTATTTAATAGTTTATCATCTCCTAAAAATAATGAAAATGAAAGTAAAAAAAACAAGATTCTAACGAAATTGTGGGTAGACTTCGAAAAAAAAATGGTTAAATACATGTCAAGGATTATAAAAATAATCCTAACAAAATAAATCTCGGAAAAGGTAATATAACGCAAAAAGATTATCTACCTTAGAGGTGATGCAATCAGTGGTCAACTTTAAAAATACGATTCGTGAAACCCATCGTGTGTATACTTAATGCTATAGCTTGGGTTTTTTAAAAATAGTGATAATAATGGTAATAGTTTATGTTTATCACACCATTTTTTATGGTCGCTTGTTTAACCCATCTGGATGCCATGCTGGTTGGAAAATTCCACCAGCATGGAATCCAGTGCAAGCGAGCATCCAAGTCAGACCACTCACTGCAGGATCACAAGATACAGTTAGCTATTCCTGCTTGGGTAGGAACTTTGATTAATATTATTGAATGTGGTTTTGCCAGAGCGGGACGAAGTTTTCAGGGACTACTTGCGTTTGACTTAGAGTTCTTACACTACCCTGGATACACGCTGGAGCATAAATTTCTGGCTCAAGCGGGTGTATGTTTGTATGTCCGTGACGACATTTGTGTCAAACGCCTTAGGTGTCTCGAGGACCGCAAGTTTTCCGAGCTCTGGGTTCTGGTTGATACCGGCCAAGAACAGATACTATATGCAGGAATTTACCGATCGCACAGTGGAGACACTGAGACAACCCGACTTTTTGAACACCTCAGTGAATCAGCGGACAGAGCTCTGGCCCGTTACCCATCAGCACAGTTGGTATTTCTGGGGGACTTTAACGCCCACCACCAGGAGTGGCTATTCCCATTTGAAAAGACCGATCACGCTGGGAAGGAGGCTCGCAAATTTGCTCTAACACTGAACCTTTCCCAGCTAGTACAATGTGCAACCAGGGTTCCAGATGTCCACACTCACGCAGCTAATTGCTTGGACCTTCTGTTGACAACTGAACCAGACAGATATTCCATAACGGTCGCCGCCCCCTTGGGTACTTCAGATCACTGTTTAGTAAAATCAGTATCCACATATTCCCCGCCCCATCCTAAGTCTGGTGGTGTTAGACGCGTGTGGCGTTACAAGTCGGCAGATTGGGACGAGTTGCGGCACTATTTCGCTTCTTTCGCTTGGCGGCAGGTTTGCTTTTCTTTAAGGGATCCTTCTGTCTGTGCCGATGCTGTGACAGAGGTCACCAGACAGGGTATGGAGTTCTTTATCCCACATTCTAACGTCTGTTCTGGAACCAGAGCCCGCCCATGGTTCAACAAGGAATGCCTTCGAGCAGAAGCTCACAAACAATCCGCTTACCTTGCCTGGGCTAATGCTCGTAGAGACAAGACCTCAGACACCCGTGACCTGAAGAGAGCATATAACCATGCCTCCAAATCACACAAAAAGACACTGCGCCAGGCTCGATATAACCACATTGGTCGGATAGGCACAAAACTAGCCTCACATCCAGCTGGGAGCAAAGCGTTTTGGTCTCTTGCCAAGACCATCCAAACCAACTTTTGTCGCCCAAGTCTTCCGCCTCTGTTAAAAGCTGATGGCTCACTGGCCCACTCCGCGGGAGAAAAAGCTAATATTTTTGCCTCCCTTTTCGCAAAAAACTCCCACCTCGATACTACGGGTAAAAACCCACCAGTGCTCCCACCTGCCGAGACCGAGATGAGCGATGTTCGGATACGCCAGAAAGATGTCCTTAGGATGTTGCGGGGTCTTGATGTAAACAAAGCCAGTGGACCTGACGGCATTCCGGCAGTGGTTCTGCGGAATTGTGCACCCGAGTTGTCCCCTGTCCTAACACGCCTGTATCGACTCTCGCTGGAGACCGGACGAGTGCCTGATGCGTGGAAGCTGGCAAATGTCCAACCGGTACCGAAAAAAGGTAGCCGTGCCGACCCTGCGAATTACAGGCCCATCTCAGTTACGTCCTTGCTATGCAAAACTTTGGAACGAGTGTTAAATGGTAAGCTCCTTACATACCTTGAAGACAATGACCTTCTTAGTGATCGCCAGTATGGTTTTCGGTCAGGCAGATCCACTGGAGATCTTCTTGCGTATGCGACACATGTATGGAATGAAGCCATCGAAAAACACGGTGAAGCTCTTGCAATATCTCTGGACATATCTAAAGCATTCGATAGGGTCTGGCACGATGGCCTCATGAGCAAGCTGCCATCTTTTGGGATTGCCAGGAATCTATGCACCTGGATAGCAGACTTCCTCAAGGGACGGTCTATAAGAGTTGTTCTTGAGGGACACTCTTCTGACTTGTATGCGATTGACGCTGGAGTTCCCCAGGGCTCGGTCCTGTCTGCCACGCTGTTCCTACTGCACATCAACGATCTGCTTGCACCCGGTATCTTTGGGTACGCAGACGACAGTACGGTGTCAGCCAGATACTTGTCCAATGCAAACGCCAGCAGAGATGAAATCGAATCTCATAGAGACGCAATGATTGAAAAGTTAAATCTGGCCCTGCAGAGCGTCTCAAACTGGGGCGTTGCCAACCTCGTCCAGTTCAATGCCTCAAAAACACAGGCGTGCTTGTTCTCTGCCAAACGTACTCCATTCCATCGGAGCCCCACTTTTCAAGGTGTGCCGCTTTCAGTCACCGATCGGCTGCAACTCTTGGGTATCGAATTGTCCGCCACCCTGAACTTTGGCGAGTACATTGAGTCCATAGCTGAAACTGCTGCCAGGAAACTTGGAATCCTCTCAAGGGCTAAGCAATACTTCACACCCAAGCGAAGATTGCTCCTATATAAAGCACAGATCCGACCGTGCATTGAATATTGCTGCCACCTTTGGGATGGTTCAGCAAAGTGTCACCTGGCTGCTTTGGACTCAATCGAAAACCGGGCAAAGAGGATGATAGGTGACGCCACACTTGTTAAGAACTCGCTGCAAGAACTAGTACATCGCCGCAGAGTGGCATCCCTGTCGATCTTTTACAGACTGCACTTCGGTCACTGTGCAAGTGAACTGCACGATCTAGTCCCGCCAGCTCCTTTCCATCACAGGGGGACCAGACGTAGGCTAGCGTACCATCCCTATGTTGTCGACATTCCACCTACTCGTACAAAGCGCTTTGCGGACTCCTTTTTAATGCGTGCAGCTAGGGAGTGGAACTCGCTGCCTGCTGAAGTCTTCCCTCAGGAATATGACCTAAACACCTTTAAAGCAAGAGTGAATAGGTTGCTACTAAGCAGATATGCACCACCCTAGACCTCATCCACACCTGACATCAGGTGAGATCGAGGTCAAATATCTGCTTAGCTTCAAATAAATAAAAAAAAAAAAAAAAAAAAGTTCAAAGGAGGAACCCTCTTCTTCCTCTCGGCTTAAGAGGTACGGCCTGGGATATTAGATATGTTAACCTCCTAACTAGTCCAGACAAAGTAACAAAGTTCAAAATCGTGTTTCTTTCGTGAACTATTGGTGGTCGGTCTAAAAAAGAAACACAAATTACAATGTCGATTAAATAAAAAGTCTAAATCACGTAACCCTAAGTACTGAGAAAGCGCCATCTATTGCTAAGCAGAAATACCTCTATAGAACTTTTACCCTCGTCACCACATGCGTCGAAAAGCTACGTATTCAACCCACAATAGCATGCACGGGCGACACAAAGCACTCCATTCACGTAATAGGGGAAGGTTAATGAGTTGAAATATATCTGGTAGGTGGCGCTATGATATCAACAGGCTAAATAAAGTTTGGTGCCCACTAGCTTTACATTATAACTAGCGGTCCCCCGCGGTATCGCCCGCGTAAAATTCAGATTTCCCGTAGAATATAAATATTTCAACGTTCCCGTAAAATATCTCAACGCAAAACACACATTTTCATAGGAAGGAAGAGGCTAGAAGCTAGAAACAATAGCGGTTGGCGCAGGCGCGATTTTGGTGCGAAATTATTTTAAAACTGTGAAAGCTTCTAAGATAGGTATTTATTGAAATTAATGATGCAAAAGGTAATTTTCTTCTAAAGAAAATACTCGTGATGATGAATATGTTTATTTTGATAAGAATAATTACCCGTGTGCATCAAAACACACTATTTTTATAAAATTTATTAACAGAAAAATGTTTGTATTGAGTAAACCATACCAGAGAGATATATATGTCTATCTAGGTTAACTCACTACAAACTTTTTCATGTCGATAAATAATTATGTATGTACCATTTTCAAAAGAGTTTTTATGCACACGGATATTTATTATTAGCAAAATGAACGTATTCATCGTTACGAGCATTTCATTTAGAACGAAATTGCCCTTTACAATATTTAATTTCAATAAATATCTTAGAAGCTATCATAATTTTTACATAACTCCGCACCAAAATAATGCCTGCAACTTAAAAACAACACGCGCTTGCGATATGGTTTCTGGGCTTGAGCCAATGAAAATATTTATTTGAGTTGAAATATTTTACGGGAAATCCGAATTTCACGCGGCCGACGCTGCGGGGGACCGCTAGTCATTCAATCATTTTCGAAAATCCGGATAAAAATAACTGTCATCTTTGATCCGGAGTTTTTGTCTGTATTGGCGGCATGCACATCATTGTCATAGCTAGACTAAATACGTCGTCATGGCAACTGAATCCTCACTGTCACCGGCTGTTGACGCGTCGCCCCGGCAACGGGCTCATCGCCACCAAAATATAAACACTTAGGACACTGACTCCGCGCTTCGGACCATCCATTATTCAATGTCCGGTGACACCCGACTCATCGATTGATAGTGCCCAGTTCCATATTCGAATGTGCGGTGACGGCGATGACAGCGTCTCTGGTGACAGGAGTCGTCGACTAGCGTGGGCGAAGTGGTGTCGTTCCGTGGATCCAGCGGGTCCTATGTGCTGTTTCCTGCTGGCCGCAGTGGAGGAGTGCTACTTTCTGGTGGCGCAGCTGGTGGACCACAGCCATGAGCGTGTCGGTGCGCTCCGTGCTGGTCGAAGGGCCGCAGGCGCCAAAGCAGAAGGGGCCGTATACGTATGCTAGCACGCCGCGCGCGCTCTACAACAATGTCAAACTCAAGAGGGACCCGTCGTGGTGAGTACCACAACATTTTATTCCCGGAGTCCCTTATATTATTATTATTACACTCAGTCCTATAAAGTTATAAATATTAATTATTAATAAGTATTAGTCATAATGACGGGGTCCAAACGCGAATTAAAATATGAGGCATTGCAATGCAACGCAATAGTTTAAGATCTGAATATGAATCTGTGTTTTTATTAAAACCATTCACTGGCATTTTCCTGCTAATCAAAAAATCTGTACTTTGTTCATACTGTACGATGCTAATCATTGAATTCTTACAATGCTTACGTGGGTAGCTAATAAGTTTATGAGATTTATGAACCACAGGGTCAAGTACGGGTTCAAGGTTTCATGGAGACAGAAATTGAGCTCTTTATTTCTCGATTTCGAACTCCCGTACCTGCTGTTTAATAACCAAAATTTATAAGAAAGTATAACCAGTCTATAGCTTAGGCATGTAGACAACGATTGAAACTGTGATTTTATCACTGATTTGAAGTACTACTTATTGAGGTGCAACAGGGAAACATAGACATCGTCTTAGTAGCTGCGTAACAATTATTATTTTATAGTAGCGGACCCAGCGAAATTTGTTTCGCTCCCGGCCCCGTCCCGCCCCGGCCCCGAAATTTCAACAATTATTATCTTATTTCGGACGGTGACTAATGTGATAATGTAAAAATCATAAAAAACAGTTCACCCAATCAATTTTCTAAATATTACATTAGGCAATTTCAGCTCAGGCCAAAGGTATGACTGGTATAGAATGTCAAGTCCACCTTTTGTACAAATTTTGGTTGTTCAATAAAGTATAATAATTCAATAAGAGCTGTAAAAAATAAAAACCACCATCTACGGTACCATCTCACTGGGCAAAACAGTAAAGTGAAACTCAAATTCCAGCATATTAGGTTTTTGGAAACCAAACCCGAGTGTTTCTAAACTATAGAAGAAAAACAACTACTAGATTCTATTAACATCTAGCCATTCTAGCTGGATCTTATCTTCTTTTAAAGTGATATTATAAAAACACCGCGTGATTACAAGGTGACAATTTAAAACCATCAATTAGTAATCTATCGATTTATTGTAGACTGTACCGAATTTCATCTTTAGGGGCCGTCCATTAATCACGTGAGGTCGTTTTTCTCATTTTCCACTGGAAAAGAATATTAAAAAAATGGTGTTTCGAAAAACATATATATTTATTTGCAATAAAATTAATTAATGTTGTCTTCGTCCCACAAGTTGCAAGACTTTCATTTAAGGTTACAACTGGTAAGGCTTCTTCTTCACTGGCAGTTGTTATTGGCAAAGAGGTTTGTGACAACAAATCGTTCAAATTTTCGCGCTGTTCAAAATTTCGGTTCAGAAATAGCGCTTTTTGACAAAAATAAAATAAAAATAATTCACATGATGTCTAACGAGACCCCCCTCCCCCCCTTGTGATGTTTCGTGATGTTTTCCATACCCCCTCCCCCCCCCCCCTTTTGAGCTTCACGTGATTAATGGGCAGCCCCTTACTAATATTATAAAGCTGAAGAGTTTGTTTGAACGCGCTAATCTCATGAACCACTGGACCGATTTGAAAGATTATTTTGTGTTGGATAGCTTATATTTATCAAGGAAGGCTTAAGGCTTTAAAACATCACGCTGCGACGGGGGGAGGGAAGGGAGCAAACGCAAAACGCGCGGACGAAGTGTCGGAGGGAACGCTAGTTCATTATAATATAAACTGAAATGACGAATCACTGGGCAAAGTGGTGGGGCCTTGGTAGGTGAAGGATAAACGTTTATCCTTCATGTTAGGTTCACATGTACTCGTAAGTATCAAAAAAACCATAAATGATAAACCTTGCCGAAGTTTTCACAATAAATCGACAGATTACAATCTAACGCACCGTTAGATTATAAAATCACATCTTTTTTAACACGTTAGGGCCACGGTAATGTTATATAGATAACAGGGCTGTGTTTGTTTAGCGCTTCTTTTCCATCAAATTCCCATGATCACATAGGTAGGAGGTACTATATTCTTGATTGGCCTAACGAGCCCAGCGCTTGACCCCTGTTCCCCGGCTCCGTTCGCCACCGGCCCTAAGGTCAAACCTCGCCCTCGCGTGACTCTTACATAACCATCAGATTTCATACTATGAGAACCGCCCGATCGTTATAATAGGCAAGCCAACCGAACTATTAATCACTGACTGCCAGATTCATTACAACATAAAAGTGACATATAATAGCTAAAAATAATTAAATAAATTAAACCGACTTCAAAACACTGACTAAAATGCTAACTACTATCACTGTTCCATAAACAGACGGGTAGATGGAGCTAAACGTCACGCGTAATGACGTATCCGTAAGAAACCACAAATTTCGCAAGGGCGGACAGACGGCACGGTAGCTCAATTGGTAGAGTGTTTGGCCCGGTTAACCAGAAAGTTGCTGGTTCAAGTCCCGCCCATGCCCAAATTTTTGGTTTCTTATTTCATCTTTATGAATACCTCGTTTTTTTAAGTCGGTAATAACGATTACGAAGATACGATGACGAAAGACGAAGTAGGTATTTAATGCATTTTAAGTTTGTATTTCGTTCCTAAAAAAATAGTATTTAAAAGATAATGAGCACAATATTGTACCTCATTAATATTTATAATACGGATTCCAGAAAGAAAGAAAGAAAACATGTTTAATCAGTATCACATACTTTACAAAAAAACAATAGAGAAATACTTACATTTTTTCACTTGCACTATCTTAACTCCCATTTTTTGTAATTATGAGGTGTAGTTATCATAAAATGCATAATGAAATGGTATATCATGAGTTTATGTGCGGTTTTTTCTAATAATAATAATCACATTTACACCAATCCATTGAATGAAAAGACATTTTACGCGATAAAGATGAAATAAGAAACCAAACATTTGCGCACGGGCGGGGCTTAAACCAGCAACTTCTTGGCTACCCGGGCCAAACGCTCTACCAATGGAGCTACCGTGCCGTCTGTCCGAACTTGCAAAATTTATGATTTCTTACGGATATGTCATTACGCGTGACGTTTAGCGTCATCTATTTTTTGGTTTCTTATTTCATCTTTATATATATATATATATAAAATATAAAAACATTGTAAAACATTTTACGCGATTTGTATATTCATTGACGATCATCTGTGCTAGCGAAAACAAGCAAAAAGTTACATAGAAGCTACGTAGAAATTTGTAAGTATTCTTTTGATTTTCTACTTTAACTAACATGTTATATTTGAGTAGTACCTCCTGATTTCCAATCAAAGATACGTTACGTGCAATAAAAGTGCACACAAATATTACTGTATTACAATAATTAACTGTATAACAGTTTCAGATTTTAGTCTGCGTGATGGCGGCGCTGTCAGCTGTGACGGCTGCCGTAATCGGTGACGGCTGCCGTAGAAGGCTACGGCACTCATAGTCGCTACGGGCGCTACGGCGTCGGCTACGGGGCCTACGGCGGTTACGCATCTCCTCACTACGCCGACCCCGCCTACACTTACTTGTACGCGTATCCAGCCTACGCAAAACAGCTGTGCACAAATTATGTGAATTATTTTAAGTCTCTACTTAATCCTAGAACCTAACACTTCCTGGCGTATACAGTATTCCTACACAGGGGTGCCGAGGCACCCCAAAATAAAGTTGAAAATAAAATCAGTTTGAGGAATTTATACTTTTATTTATATCAATTGATGTCATGCAACCACGAATTAGCCATACAATTTAAAATAATAGATCTATAGAATAAAATTAATCTTTGCACTTGTTGAGCCCTACAGATTCCTGTTTTAAGTAAAAACCTAAAACGTGCCTGAAAGTGATTTTCAGATCCAGAAGGATCAACAGACATAAGTTTCTGGAAGATCACAGAGATACTCTTTTTTATATCCCTACTCTTGGAGTTTGTTTGCATAGGATTTGTATGGTCACGTCTATTGCTTCCCCCCTGTTTTACTATAAAGTTAGTTTATTTTTAAAGGTTTAACATCATAGTTGTTATTAACCGACTTAAAAAAAGGAGGAGGTTATCAATTCGTCTGTATGTTTTTTTTTTTTTTTGTATGTATGTTACCTCATATCTCAGTCGTTTGTCAACCGAATCGAAAATTTTTTTCACCTACTTAGAGGGTGTACCTTCTAGTTGGTCCCATTTTTTTCATTTTGGGATCTGATGATGGAATCTTGGTGTAATCGAGATGATCAAATTTTAAAGGCACGTATAGTATTTCTTAACTAGAATCTTAATGTTGACTGTTGTTACGTCTGATAGTCAACATCTTGTGGGGCTGAGCTGATGGTGGAACTCCTTAACGCTTAGGAGTACAGTAATTATAATGACGGAACTTATGATAGGTAATTTGTAGCTTCTAATAAAAATAGAATCAAAAGGTGCAACTCCCCCTCCCCCCTCCTATGTAATCACTAAAAATGAAGAAATAAAATAAACTTTTAAATAAAGTAAAAACCGACTTCAAAACCAAAATGCACTAAAAAGTCTTAAATAAACTCTTCACCATTGAAAGGAAAGGAATCCGTTTTAGGCAAACAATTTTTTTTTGGAGTCGGTGCCATCACTTTGACCATCAAGCATCAACTATCATAGCACCGACTCCAAAAAGAAATAGTTTGCCTAAAACGGATTCCTTTCCTTTCAATGGTGAAGAGTTTATTTAAGACTTTTTAGTGCATTTTGGTTTTGAAGTCGGTTTTTACTTTTTTTTTTGGGTAATCATAGATACTTGACAATTAAGTCAATGTGACAAAAAAGTTAGGACCATACGTTGTTACTACCCACGACACACGTGCACAAGTCTAGAACAGCCGGCCGTATCCCTGGCCAATCTGCAGTACGTGCCCTCAAAGTTAAAAACGCAGGGAGTTGAAAACATGCATTGCCAACCTACGAAACGAAGGATTAAAATAAACCTCGTGGGGTGCTCCAGCACCCCAAGTAGGGTTTTAGGGTTAACAGTGATAGATCCACAAAATTTATATTCCTATCGGAAGCAAAGGACAAGTGAATGCTGTCAAACGCAACCGATTTAAGATGTCAGTAGTTAAACTTAAGTAAGTACCATTTGTAGCTTAAAATGAGATTACCTTTCGTTCAGGTGATTTATATTAATCTTCCTAAGTCAATCATGTTAGTTTACCGCATGATAAACAGTCGACACAAAATATCGAACATGCAGCTCTAGTGTAAAACTAAATATTATTTCTTTATAAAAAAATATTCGTTGTTATGCATTACTTGTGTTATTCTGTCTTTACTTTTTATGTAAATTAACGTTTATAGAATAGAAATTTCAAAGTACGTACTTTAAATTTGAAGCGCATTGGTAAATATGTGTATTAGTAGATTAAAAGGCTTCGTTCGATTTGGATCAATTTACCTGTTGAACGATTATTTGTTAGGGTTATTTCGCTGTTGTAAGTCACCATGTTTCAGGAGAACTATTTCTTCTAAATGTACACAATTACACTTTTTTTTTTAAATCAAGTGAAATAAATTTTCAGCGAGCCTTCAAGGGCTTCCAAACTGACTGACATACGCCAAAAACGGCTCACAATCAAAAGGTCTAAATAGCAAAATGTTCAATAGCGCGAAACGCCTAATGAGCAATAAGGCTAATTAGGAAAAGGTCCAAGTAGCAAAACGTCCAACTCTCAGATGGTCCGTATAGCAGAACGTCTTCTTCGCGAATCGTCATACTCGCAAAATATCTGGATACTCAGCAACATAAAAATTACATCATTACTTGTTTAATTTGCTTCATCCAAGGCTAGAAAATTTTGATCCACTTTTTCGCTTTCATGCCAAGATTCCTAGCGAGAGGTTTCCACAAAAAGGTTTGGCGGGCTGCATTCGGCCCGTGGGCCGCAGAATGGGTATGGCTGCACTAGAAGAATGGTAGAGGCAGCTCCACATAAATATGAAATCGAAGCCAACCCTGATACATAACATAAAATAATAATTTGTGCCATACCATTCAAAAAATCATACGGCACAGGAAAATAACTGTATTCATGTATTGAATACTTTATTATTTAACTTAATCCAACGTAATAGTGACAAATTTGTGTTTTTTGACACACATAATTTTACTAACTACTCATTTTTGCTGACTGGCGGCTCTATACACCTGCCATATAGAATCAAAAAACTAATTGCTAATTTGTTAGAATATAACATAAATTGTATAATTAACAAAGCCATATCACATGGTTATCAACTTGTAAGTAATAATAGTAATGTTGATGTTATCAACCAGACAACCTCTGAGGCTTTAAACTAAGAGGCCAGACAAAGGCCAGGTCTAGTTTTAATGCTGTTCACCAAAATAAACAAGGCCTGGCTGGTAAAGAGCTTGAACTATCAGTAGTTCTACACGATTTAAGTGTTCATGTAATGTGTGGAACAGAGCATTGGTATAGAAAATGTGAAATAACGGTTAGTATTGAAAACTATACAGTCAGTAGTTCGTTTTAAGAGAGACCACAACTAGAGGGGGGGTCACTCATACTTGTAAATAATGTATTAAATTGTAAAGATCGCAGGGACATTGTGTCACTCTTTTTAGAACGTACCATCGAATTAGCGTGTAAATTAAATTTTAAATAGCTCGAAAATTATATAAATTTATCTGTGTATAGCCCCCCCCGACGCTAATTACCAACTTTTTGAACCAATTATGGAATCAGCGCTAGAAAAGGTTTCAAAATCTAATGAAAATAATAGTATGTGGAGATTTTAACTTTGATATTTTAAAGGAATGGAATACCGCCGATTTCTTACTCTTTTCAAATCTTTTAATTTAAAAAATCCCTTTTGTGAACCTACAAGGGTAACTCCCACCACGGCCACTTGCTTAGATAATATTTTTTGTGACAGAAACGCAAGTGTCATTGATAAAGGTATTTTAATTGGCCTCAGTTCTGATCATTTAGGTCAAACGGTTTTATTTGAACACAATCATACCGCAAGTTTACCTGTGGAAACTATGTATAGGCCTGTCACAGAAAATAGGTTAGATAGATTTAGGGATACAATTAACGATACACTATATTCAGTGAAACAAAATACTAGTGTAAGTGTAGATAAACAATGTGACAACCTTTTTAACTTAATTAAAAACGAATTTAATGAAATATTTCCCATGAAATAGACTAAATCAAATGAGGTCAAATGTCAATTTAATAATTGGGCCACGCCAGGAATTCATAAAAGTAGGATTAAATTATATGAATTATATAGTCTACGAGAAAACTCTCAAGACCAAAACTTTATTAAATACGTTAGAAATTATTCAAAAATATTTAAAAAAGTTTAAATCAAATCAAAAAATCCCATTACCTTCGTAAAATAGTCTCTAGCTCCAAAAATAAAGCAAAAGCTACATGGAGCATCATAAATAAAGAAACTTGTAAAAATAAATTGAGAGATGGTAAATTTGCATTAAAAATCAATAATACAACAATAAATTCAAATTTAGAAATTGCAACTGCTTTTGAGTCGTTTTTTTCACATATTGCATCAACAATAACGAAAGAACTTGCTTCTTCTTCAGTAATAGCCGAATCTATTCTAAAACTTAATGTCAGTGAATGTAATTCTCAACTGCACTTTAGGCATGTAAGACCTGAAGTAATAATAAAAATATTTTTAGAGTTGAATATGAAAAAAACGGATTATCTGTGGGGACTATCTGTGCATATTATTAAATCAATTATTAACATAATAGCCCATCAACTAGAATTATTTTTTAACAAGTGTATTGATGACGGCCAGTTTCCTTGTTTAATGAAGATTAGTAAAATAATACCGCTTTTCAAAGCGGGTGACAAAAGTGACCCCTCGAACTTCCGGCCAATATCGATTCTGCCAGTCTTGAGTAAAATATATGAAAAGATTATATTCAATCAAAAGTTAGCATACTTTTCATCAAACAAGTTATTACATAACAAAAAATTCGGGTTTACTAAAGGAAGAAGCACCACGGATGCAGGAGTTGCTCTTTTAACACATATATTTGATGCTTATGCGCTTTTGATCTATCGAAAGCGTTTGATTGTGTGTATCATGAAACATTACTTAGAAAAATATGTCACTATGGGGCATCATTAAACTCGTTAAACTTAATTAATTCATATCTCTTAGGTAGAATGCAAAAAGTATTTATAAACGGAACTGAGTCTTCTGGAGCACCTCTAACAATGGGTGTGCCCCAGGGATCTATATAAGGACTACTTTTATTTTAAATATGTATAAATGACCTCCCGCATTTTGTAGAAAATCTTTGTGATATAGTATTGTTTGCAGATGATACTTTACTTATATTTAAAATTCCAAGAGGTGGAGGAAATTTTGACGATGTAAATAATACTCTTCCACAAGTATTACATTGGTTTACTGTTAACCATCTCCTTCTTAATGGAAGTAAAACTAAATGTGTAAAGTTTACGATGCCTTATGTCCGACATGCATCAACTCAGGTTAAGATAAAAGACAAACCGCTTGATACTATAACTAAGCTCAGCTGCTTTTACTGTACGGAAGACTAGACGTTTGACTGATGTAGAAACAGCTAGGTTAGTTTATTTTAGTTTTTTCCATAGCTTGATGTCCTACGGCATTCATTGTCGCGCGCGGCTGCTGATGTAGAGACAATTTTTAGGGTTACGTAGCCGAATCTGTCTGTCTGTCCGTCCGTCCGTATGTCACAGCCATTTTATTATGTAACTATAAGCATTACACAATTGAAATTTGGTAGGAAGATGTATCTTGTTAACCGATTCTCATACAAAAAATAAAAAATAATGTCAGTTACAGGGGGCCTCTCATACATGAAACTAAAACCAAAAAAATTTTTTTGTCAAACCTATGCGTGTGGTATGTCCATGGATAGGTCTTTTAAAATAACATAGAGGTTCGTAAAACCATTTTCTTTTAAAGTCTAACGTTTCATAGTTAGACGCTTCCAAAGTGGTAAAATGGGCGTCCCCCCCCCCATCTAATTTCTAAACCAAGCAAGTGTAAATTTTGAAAAAAACATATGATGTAGATTTTAATAAATACTTTCAACTAAAATTGGTTCGAATGGGATCGAACGCGTAGTTTTTGAGATATAGCACATTTTCAACAACCGCAAACGATATTTTGTACTTCATACAAACACTATGAAAAACAAAGTTATAATTGCAGTCAACAAAATATTGTGGTATTTTACTAAGTAGAAGTAAATGGATTCCCTAATTCAGTTAAATTTGGCACGGAACTCTCAGTGCGCGAGTCCGACTCGCACTTGGCCGGTTTTTGTGTTACAATAAAGAGCCGTGCGAGCTATTTATAATCTTAAACCTCAAGATTCCTTACGAGAGGTGTTTAAAGAAATTAGAATATTAACTTTAACCTCTCAGTAAATTTACGAAAATTTAATGTATGTGCGGGAAAAAAATACATTTATTCACGAAAAATAGTGACAAACACAAATATAATACTAGAAATAAGGATAAGCTTGCTATTCCACAATTTAGGCTTCGAAAGGTTGGTAATTCTTTCATAGGGAAAGGTATATTTTTTTTCAATAAACTACCAGAACACATTATAAACTTACCGGTTAATAAATTTAAAACTGTTATTAAAGAAACCCTTATGACGAAAGGGTATTATAAAGAAGATGAATATTTAAAAGATAATAATGTATGGACTTGCATCATCACTAAACACATTATAAACCATTTGAAAAGAGGCATTGACAATAGTGACTGAGTTGGTTGCGCAGCTTCTTTTCAGCACTAGCCCACAATTGTCCCGAAGCTGTGGTAGGGTTTATATTGGGACGTGTAAAAGTGCCCCCAGTGGGCCTATTGGCATAAATAAATGACGTTTATGACTTTTCTGTGGCTAAATGGACAAATTAGTAGGTACGTACAGACTGCTTGGTCAATTCAATAGTAACGTTTAACCGACCGTTTAAAAAAGGAGGAGCTTCTCAATTTGACTGCATGTTTTTTTAAATCTTTGTTACCTCATATCTTAGTAATAATAATTTTAATCCCTTTTTATTTAACTATAATTTAACCTCCATTTACATACTGTTCGAAACAACTGTGACTTGGCGATTCGACATATGCGATTGTGCTTGTTTAATCAATTTTAAATTGTAGCGCGCTTTCGTAAAAATAATTATGCTGAAAGCGACGAAACTATAATGTGAACGCGAGCGTAGCGAGCGCGAAAATTTTGATCCACTCTTTCGTCTCATGCCAAGATTCCTATAACGAGAGGTTTCCACAAAAAGGTTTGGCGGGCTGCATTCGGCCCGTGGGCCGCAGAATGGCTGCACTAGAAGGATGGTAGTGGCGGCTCATCATAAATATGAAATCGAAGCCAACCCTGCTACTATTCCTCAAAGCTATTAGAAAAGAAGCCCTATGGCAAGATCGCTAACACAAAAATGTACATGTCAATTGAAGAAAAATGCGCAGAAATATCGATATAATGTTTAATGCCAAGAACAAGAGGGAGCTGCAAAAGCTAGAAACCTTTGAATTTTTGGTACATATTTGGCCATATCAAAAGGATATTAGGTGCATAAAATTTTGGGGACATTTTGCTTCATGGCATCCTTATAATTCTAAAAAAAAATGTGCTTTATAACAAATTTATAAAAAAATTAACTTAAAGTATTAAACAAATGATTTCATTATCTATTATGAGTGTACACCTTTTATAATAGTCGAACTACGAAATAGACCTTATGCTTTATGGACCATCTGAGAGTTGGACGTTTTTTATACATGGAACTAGGCTAGGCTAATTAGGCTTACTGCTCATTAGGCGTTTCGCGATATAGGACGTTTTGCTGTTTAGACCTTCTGATCGGGAGGGCCAGAAACGGTTCTGCTACATCGCATATCCCATCTATTTTTATCACACAGTTTGCTGCTAGTGACATCTCGCTCTTGTCGTTCTATTCCAAAGGGATGATAATTTTATGGATAGATCATCAATAATACACTCGTGATGAAACTATTGTTAGAGTTTTTATAAACTATTCTTAAAACGCACTATCCACACTTTCTTTCAAAGTTAACACATTGAGCGCCATGGTGGTCACCGGTGACCCCCAACCAATATTTTTCTATTGTGTCTAGTTTTGTGGCATTTTAAGCCTTATCTACGTAATATCACTCCTTTTTTCCTTAGAAGCTTTTCACTGCACCCGTTGACACCTTTCTGCATGACCTAATGGTTTGACTGGTAGAGAATGCTTTTAGCATTAAGTCCACCTTTGTACACTAAATTTGTGCAATAAAGTCTTTAAATAAATAAATATCACAGCAAATACATGTGACCTTATGGAAATAGCTTTAAACGAAACTTGGTTTCATGTAACAACCGCTATATCGCAATAGTCAGGGTAATAAAACGTATCAGATGCAGACACGTGCATAGTCAAACGCGATTAGATTGCGCTGGTCAGCACTCGGTGTCACTGCAGTGGCAAGGCAACGCTGCGAACTGTTTTTTTTTTAATTATCCCTCCCTTCTTTTCACCTATGCACCCGCCAACGCCAAGCGAAGCTATCATCATCATCATCATTATCAGCCAAAGGACGTCCACTGCTGAACATAGGCCTCCCCCACGGCTTTCCACAGCGACCGATTACTAGCGTTCTGCATCCAGTTTGATCCTGCAATCTTTATAAGGTCGTCTGTCCATCTTGTTGGTGGACGTCCTACGCTGCGTCTTTGGTCAAAGGGTCTCCAATCTCGAACTTTTCTGCCCCAACGGCCATCAGTTCTTCACGCTATGTGCCCTGCCCATTGCCACTTGAGCTTACTGATTCTCAAGGCTATGTCCGTTACCTTAGTTCTTCTACGTGAGGAGATCCTCATTTCTGATTCGATCACGTAGAGAAACACCCAGCATAGCCCTCTCCATCGCTCGTTGCGTAACTTTAAGCTTCTTTATAAGGCCCATAGTTAGAGACCATGTTTCGGATCCGTATGGCATCACTGGTAACTCACACTGGTTGAAGACTTTCGTCTTTTGACACTGAGGTAAATGAGACGAGAAGACACTATTGCGTAATTTCCCGAACGCTGCCCAGCCGAGTTGGATTCGTCGATTGACCTCTTTCTCGAAGTTGGACCTACCCAATTGGATCACTTGTCCCAGGTGGACGTACTCGTCGACAACTTCGAGAGTTGAGTTCCCAATGGATACTGGAGTGGGTACAACAAGGGAACTTGACATAATTTTCGTCTTCTCCATGTTCATTTTAAGACCCACTTGTTGGGAGACTCGGTCAAGGTCTTCGAGCATAGTGCCAAGATCGTCCAGCGTTTTTGCCACAACGACGAAATCGGAGGTGTATGATGTATTCGCCATTGACATTGATGCCGATTCCTTCCCATTCCAGAAGTTTGAAGGCGTCTTCCAATGCCGCTGTGAACAGTTTCGGAGATATAACATCTCCCTGTCTCACACCTCTCCGCAGTGGAATCGCCCTCGTATTTTGCTCCTGTACTCGGACCGACATGGTGGCGTTATTGTAAAGGCACTTTAACACCTATATATACCTATAGTCAATGTGGCACCGCTGCAGAGACTGAAGCACCGCCCAAGTTTCGATCGAATCAAAGGCCTTTTCATAGTCCACAAACGCTAAGCATAGAGGCATATTATACTCCTCTGACTTCTGTATAATTTGCCTAAGCGTATGGATGTGGTCTATGGTGTACTATAGCCTTTTCGGAAACCGGCTTGTTCGGGAGGCTGGAAGTCATCAAACCTACGTGCGAGACGATTCGTGATGACCCTTGAAAACAGCTTGTAGACATGGCTCAGGAGTGAGATGGGTCTATAGTTCTTCAATAAGGTTTTGTCACCTTTTTTGTAGTAGTAGTATTTTGGATATGGGCACGAGTAGGTCGGAGCGTAGACTTCATCAGGCGGGATCTTTCGAATTTGACATTTATATTCAATATGCGATCACCGAATGGTTCGAGGGTGAACCTGTTGATCACGGAGACATCATTGAATAACCGTCTCTTGGAAGTCATGATGAAGTCAATCTCGTTTCTCGTAAAGCCGTTGGGACTCAACCAGGTCCACTTCCTTTGAGGCGGCTTCTGGAAGAAAGAGTTCATCGCAAAGAGTCCCTCCTTCTCCAGAAAGTCGGCCAGCCTCTGTCCCCTGGCGTTCCTTTGCCCGTATCCAAAGGGTCCCACCTTCAACTCATTCTCGCCTCGCTTGCCCAGTTTTGCGTTGAAGTCCCCCATTACAACAGTAAAATAGGTTTTGACACTATGTATGGCTCTACTTACGTCCTCATACATTTCCTCCACCTCTTCATCCGGGTGTTTCGAGGTCGGTGCATATACCTGTATGACCTTCAGCGAATACCTCTTAGATATTCTGAGTATAAGGTATATCACCCTGCTCGACACACTCAATGGTCACGATATTGTTGACGAGGGACTTGTGAACGAGAAACCCGACACCGCCTTGGGACTTTTGGTCACCCTCCCGGTAGAAGAGCAGGTTGCCGGACTGAAAAGTTATCGTGTCCTCGCCCTCTCTACGGACTCTGATAAGCCCATTATGTCCCAGTTTAACCTGCTCATTTCTTCCTCCAGCTCGAGCAACTTCTCGTCTGTCCTCAGTGTGCACGCGTTATAAGTTACCAGGGCCAGTTGTCGTCGGGGGTGGCAGCGCGATCGTCTCCGGGGATTCTTAGCACCCCCTGCCCCGCCGTTACCATGACCGCTACCAAAGTCAGGAATAGCGGGGCTGCCGGAGACTGGGGGCCTGGTTTTCTGGTGTACTAACATTGAGGGGATTTTGCCAATACTCGCCACGCTTGGCAGGCGGGTTGGCGAGCGCAGAGACGCAGCCCCTTGCAGCTGTGACGCTGCTGCCCATCACAGTCCAACATTTAGCTGCGCCTAATATTGGATGGTTATACCGCCATCGGTCGGTCGCCAGAGCCTCGTCTGTATAAACAGGACGCACCACGTGAAGGTGAGGTTGGCTTGGAGCTTTAGGTTTTGGTTAAGCTCCCTTACGTCCCCGAAGCGAAGCTATGCTATCGCCAAATGACAACATGTAATGGAATCATGTTCGCTAGCAAACAATTGCTTTCATAACAAGAATCGGCACGCATCGATGGTATTTAGTATTTTTTTGGTGACAAGAATGACCTATATCATTTTAACGGTATTGTCATTTCCTTTAACTTACTCGTGACTAATACAATATTTATTCTGTTTTCATTATTTATGCTATTCCTTACCTGAAAGTTGTCTGGAAGAAATTAGGTTAGGGTTCCTTAGCCGAATGGCAAAAAACGTAACCATTATAGTTTCGTCAAATCTATCTGTATGTCTGTTTGTCTGTTTGTCTGTCTTTCTGTCCGTCGGTATATCACAGCCAATTTATTCTGTAACCATAAGCATCACACTGTTGAAATTTGGTAGGAAGTTGTATTGTTATCTTACTTCTAAACTAAGACCAATCGTGTGGTATTTAAGCTAAGTGGAAGTAAGTGGATTCCCTTATTCAGTTAAAGTTGTCACGGAACCCTCAGTGCGCGAGTCCGACTCGCACTTGGCCGTTTTTTTTATTTCTCGAACAAACAAAATATTATTATAAAACCAGCACCCTGATGGATTTAAAAGTTGTCTACATCATGGGCTTACCTTTCTCAATTCAATGACCAATCCTCCTTTTTCTCTTATCTTAACCTTCATTAATAAAAAAATAAAATCAAAAAAAAAAACTTATTCTCTAATTTTCTCAAAACCTAGCGTAGCAATCCCCTAAGTGTTACAACAAAAAATGATTCATTTATTGTGGTAAATCGGCTCTTTAAATATTGTCACTAAAAACGAGGTCACACCTCACCTCTAAACAAAACAAATTTAAATCTTTCGGTGGTCATTTAATCTCGCTTATTTTTCATTGTTTGTAGCACACATCCGAAACATACTCTACATACCCTTATTTGAAAATTGTTTTTTTCTTCCATTCAACCAATCCAAAACACATTATAAAACGGGGATAAAAAATAATATTAATAGCTAATACGATGGTCTAAACCCAAGATTACCTAGATAGATTAAACAAGTAGTTCCATATGTGTAGTTCGTAGGTCGCAATCACCCTGCCAAAATCTACAGGCGATGCAGTAGCCAGGCCTTGACCGGACCGTGCCGACTGTTTTATCTCGATCAATCAGACATATACTAAATGTATTCAGGGTACATAGGTACTTTAAGTCTATTTGGTAGATACCTACGTCTGCACTCTTACGTTGTTAATCTTTTGTGATAAGAATAATCGGTTTGGGCGTCGAAAGTTGTTTAAAATACTTTGGTTCGTCAGAGGAAATCGATTCGTTTTATTATGTTACTTCTTCTGTAGCTATTCATTCACACTCAGTGCGGCTTCACATTAGAGCGACAGCAGCACGGCAGCAGCGGATGCCCATACATATAAAACAGCGGCGCTGCTGCCTCGCGACTGTCGCGCGCCGCTGCTGGCATTTATGTATGAAATTCTCAGCAGTGTGAATGTCGCGCGACCCTCGCTCTGCTAAAGTCGCCTAAATGTGAAAGCGCTCTAATACATTTACAAATCTACATAACTATTCACGATAAAACATTTTGAAAGTAATTAAACGTCATCGATAAGTCGCTGACGTTAGACGAAGGCGTCAAGGCCCTCTAGATTAACATGAGTGGTTGGTGCCCTGAGGTGCATTGACCTTAACCTTGGGTTCTGCTGACCGGTGGGGTGGGGGGGGTGATAGGGCAGCGCGGACGATGGACGCGCGCGCCGCCCGTCGCCATGGCTACCGCCCAACAACTTCCGGACACGGTTTTAATTCCACTTTTATTCTCTTTCAAATATATCACGCTCAGCTTTACTCGCTACCTTCGCCACTTATCTTTTTGTAAAGGGGTTCTTAAAACGACGTTTTTATAAAAAAAAAACTATCAGATCATATTACCAGCTTTCTTGTATTATTTAACAAGTGTACATGTATACTTCTTCTACGGAAAAAATATGTTCCAGCAATAGTAATAAAAAACAAAATCTTTAGTTAGGTATTTTGGGTATCAAGAAGATTAAAATAAAATAAAAACATAATTGCAATGTAATGTATATCGCTATCGAGCGAATTTTGAAACGGTGCCGCAAATCTCTGTCTCAAAAGACGCATTGTCCGTTAAACTAGTAACTAACTTCTTCTCAACGCATCAATTTCCATACATTTAGATAAATATCTTCTTCTTGTTTAATTTAAGATCATGAAGGAGCAATTTCTAAAAATCAAACCTTGATATATTGCGTCAGCGAAAAGAGTCATCAAAATGCGTAATGGGCTATTATAACGTTAAAGGAGGCGATTTTTCACTAATATATATTTAGCGTAAAACTAGATCGTGATAAGGCTCCAAGGCCGCAAGGCCTCGCTCCACGCAGCTTGACGCGAAACGAAATAATCACCGGGTACCGAATAATAATGCGTAATACACTGAAAATTCTGCCGAGCTGCCTGCCGTATTGCGTGACGGCTGCGGCAAGAATCGAAGGAACATCGGCATCGCTGAAGATAAAAAATCAAATATTTGCTGATGTCAACATAAAAGACATACGTATGTTTTAAGTTTATCTTGGGTTGTTAATATGTCAGTCTTATTAAATAATAATTACTGCGGGTAAAAATTTCATCATCATTCATCGCAATTTTGACCAATGGGTGATTTCGGAATTATGTGAACACCCTTTGGTGAAAATATCAGTGCAGCCTTTTTACCGACTTCGAAAAAAGGAAGTATTCTATTTAATGTGTATGTATGTGATATCGTTGGAATTTTATAATATTTTATTATGTTGATCTAGTAGGTACACCTTCCAAACACGTGTGCAAAATTTCGTAATTATGAATGTTAGTCTACAGATTTCGCGAAAACGAAAGGTCACAGGGAGACTCTTTTTAGTTCAATTATGTATATACCAACTTATGGTACAGTGTAAGTTTCATCGAAATCGGTCCAGTAGTTTTTTAGATACTGACCATACCTTCCTATTGTAACTAAAAAAATTGAAAACAATGTATATGCATGATGTCCAGTTTACTTACGTACACCAACAGTTCACGCACATCATGTATCGACTCCAAAACTGTTTGTTTTATCTAAATAGAAGATAAATGCATTATTTTAAGCTTTGTAATCTTTTTTTTCGTTGGCGATTATTTATTCAAATTATTATTACTTATATAGGGTTTAACAAAATGTATTAGGTATAGGTATTTCACCAGGTAGGTAGGTAAAAATCAGGAGATTATATCAAATGGTATTAACTCCGGTAGATTGTAATCTGTCGATTTAAGGCTGATTCACGCTACACCATACCGGGGCACCGTCATACTTTATTGTATACATTTTGTATGAAGTGATTCATGCCTGACCGTGCTCCGCCCGGGTCCGGAGGGGGCACGGCGTTGGAATGTCGGTGGGAATTTAACCCGGCTCCGGCACGGTTCGGCCCGGGCACGTTGTAGCGGTAATCATCCTTTATTGTGAACAAGCTCGATGAGGATTGATTTTACGCTTTTATTGGTATTTACATATCAACCTAAGACGATCTGGGATTCGCTTATCCTTCGTCTAGGTATCCTGACCCAACACTTTGCCCAGTGATTGATTCGTTATTTCAGATTACGGTATAATGTACGAAGTTCGGTACAGACAGTTCACAATTAATCGATATATTACAATTTAATAACGTTAGATTAATTTTTGCAATATGACGGTGACATAAAGAGGTAGAGTAAATTTTTCTTTGCTAGTCGAATATTGTAAACAATCTTCACCTTTTTATTGATTCTGATCTTGATCTTGTTTTAAAAGTAATGAAAATATTGTTTACAATATTCGACAAGCAAAGATAAATGGATTTTATAAAAACTAACACAAAATATGCAAACGTACTTTTGGATGTATTAGGATTTTTGATTGAAATACTTTTAATACCTACCAGCTCTCAAAAGAATCAGAATACTTTTCGAAGAGTCAGTATTTCATTATCACATTTGCGCTGACGTCAGCTCGTGTCACTGCTCTAATGGCTGCACGAAGCCGTACATGCACGTATGCATGTAAGGCTTACACATATCACGATGATGTATCACCTGCTAACTAACATGTTTATGAAAATATCTTACTCGACACTCAAACGGAACGTATTATAACGTGTTATTAACTTGTTATTATTTGTATGCGCTGCTAAATCAACTTACACCAACAACATGCTGCGGCTGTTAATTAATAACGTAAACGCCATAGAGACGTCGCTGGCTACGTATCCAAGCAGATTTAATTAAATATATGGTTTCCAAGTGAGTTAGAAAAACTCTAAATTTTGATCAATTGCTTCTATGGAAGTGAAATGGAGTTAAGCTATAACGAGATGTTGGTGTGGATATTATATTGGAGAAGTTCAAAAATAAAGAAAAAAAACAGTCAAATAAAATACAGTAAGAATTTGAGGATCGAAAATGGAAATATTTTCTTCATGTTTTATTTTACCAAAATATCACCAGTTTGTTCGGAAATGGTAAAAGCACTTTGTGTATTACGCAGCGATCTACTTCATTGTTTGAACAGTGACGCACATGGCTCCAAGTTCGCGGAATCATAAAGAAATTATAGGGTCAGCAAGGAGCGCGCTGTATTCCAGATACTGCTCGTTTTTAGGGTTCCGTAGCCGAATGGCAAAAAACGGAACCCTTATAGTTTCGTCAAGTCTGTCTGTCTGTCTGTCTGTCCGTCCGTATGTCACACCCATTTTATTCTGTAACTTTAGGCATTACACAATTGAAATTTGGTAGGAAGATGTATCTTGTTAACCGCTTACCGATTCTCATACAAAAAATAAAAAATAATGACAGTTAAGGGGGGGCTCTCATACATGAAACTAAAACCAAAAAAAATATTTTTTTTTGTCAAACCTATGCGTGTGGGGTGTCAATGGATAGGTCTTTTAAAATAACATAGAGGTTTCTAAAACCATTTTCTTTTAAAGTCAAACGTTTCATAGCTAGACGCTTCCAAAGTGGTAAAATGGGCGTCCCCCCCCCCCCATCTAATTTCTAAACCAAGCAAGTGTAAACTTAGAAAAAAATATATAATGTAGATCTTAATAAAAACTTTCAATCGAAATTGGTTTGGACGGGATCGAACAAGTAGTTTTTGAGGTATAGCACATTTTCAACAACCGCAAACATAACTTTGTACTTCATACAAACACTATGAAAAACAAAGTTATATTTGTAGTCAACACAATATTGTGGTATTTTACTAAGTAGAAGTAAATGGATTCCCTAATTCAGTTAAAGTTGGCACGGAACCCTCAGTGCGCGAGTCCGACTCGCACTTGGCCGGTTTTTTATACATAAAATGTTGGTACAGGAAAATTAACAAAGTCAGGGAGTCATCATTTCCATTTATTTTAGAATTTCCATTCTCTGAGCTGCTGAATTTATAAGTAATAATAACTTACGTTCCATTTTAACTACATATTTTTCATTCCCATGTTGAAAACTGCCGCAGACGATAAAAAAAGAAAGGTAAAAGTAATGTCAATATCAATGAATTGATAAAAGCCACATAAATGAGCGGTAGGTGACAGTGAACGGTTAGTGTGTCAGTGAGACGGCGCGGCCGACACGTGCCGGTTCCCGCGCGACGCGGCCGCCGGCAGCTGTTGCCGAAACACTGCTCAAGTGTCACAATAATTACGCAGTGGATTTACTTATCTCATCTACTAGTTGCCTGGCCTTTGGCTTACCGTATTTAAATTAATAAAGTGATAGAACTAACAAGTCTCATTTGGGAGAGTTTTTGAGTCGTAAAAAACAGTCTAATTGCATGTGATTTCAATTAGCATGAATGTTTTTTCTACATTTTTTTCAGTATGGTTGTGCCGCGTCAAGTTGATGCGTTAGCCTTATTCTACTTTTTAAAACTTCGTAACAATAGGGGAAAAGAATGGAGCCCTTCAATTTTGTAATGTTTACCCCAGTTACGACCACGTGGGCGCTTGCGCGATTAATATGCGGCAGCGGCGACGCCGGGGGCGAAAGGTAACAACCGCGCTGACCAGCGGCCGCCGCCGCCCAGTGCACGCCGCCCGCCCGCGCCGCGCGCCCACGCCGCACTACGCTCCGAGCCGGCCCGCGCCACGCGAGTTCACGCGACCTCATAACGGTTACAACTCTCACACGATGTAAGCAGGCTGCCATGTGATGCGACACGATGCCGGCTGCGGACATCTCCACGGAGGACTCGAGCGCGTTTACCGTCATCAACCATGAGGACGAGGAGCGCGAGCGGCACGAGCAGCGCGACGTGACCCTCGTCGAACGAGTGCTGCCGCGAAACGTGAACGTTGTGAAGCCGCTGCAGCGCGCCGCCGAGCCCGCGCCCGCACCCGGCATGGGCGCGCCACAGGGACCCCACACCATCCTTGACCCCAAGTTCTCGCGAGCGCTCGACTTCAAGCTTCGGCGGCTCAAGGAGAAGGAGATCTTGCAGGCGAACCTGCGTCGACCGACCAAATTCCGTCCGACCAAGAACGGGCTCCTCGCCGCCTCCAACCCCAACATCAGCTCGAAAGAGCAACTGACTCCGGGAAAACTCGTCAGTCGATCCAATCCGCGGATCGACATCATCCCTCCGGATAACGATAAGAAAATATCACCTAAAATGTACAAATCGCCTTCACCGGGGCGCAAAAGTCGCACGCGCAAAATATCCGGTTCAAAAGACGGGGAGAAGCCTCGCTTTATCACAACCGTGAAAACGGGTCAATTCTTGCTGCCGCCGCCGGAGGTGGCTAGCCTTTTGGGATTGCAGACTTTGTATCCACCTCAGGAGCGGGAGAAAATCGTGTACTCATACGCCAGCAAGCCCAAGGCCGTCCCGATGCGTTCCAAGCGCTCAGTGCCTGACAAGAAGGAAGGTATTCCGAACGGTGGGAGCCGCATCAGCGCTGACGAGGCGGACCGCAGCCCCGGGCGCGCGCGCGTCGGGGACGTGTTCGGCGGCGTGCGCGCGCTCGTGGCCGGCGTGGTCGGCATGCGCCACGTGCTGGAGCAATCTGATAAATACGAGTATGTTCATGTCACGAGCAGATCGCTCAACCTTTCCGTGATGCTTTTAATGAGTTGCTTTCACGTCCATGCCAGTCGCGATCGATTTTAGATGAATACAGTTACACCCGTACCCGTATGCAATATTATCAATCGTTTTGTCGTCGCCGCCATTCGAGCTTATCGGCGTGGTTTATTGACTGCCGCTATGATTTTATTTCCCATATATTCCATTTAATGTTATCGTATAGTTATGTACAGGTTCAATGGCTCACTCAATTCAATCGAATCCATTATTATAGAGCATTGCTATATTGGGTCGGCCACTGGCCGGCGCGGCCCACTTCCCGCCGGTCGAACTTATCGGTCGAGGTCGTCACCATCAATTTCCCCATTCTTTGCCTTTCCTTATCTTATCTCTGATAGCCCTTGATGAGTGTGACTTGTGGATGGTCAGTGTAGTATCAATACTGATTGATTTATCATGTTAATCTTAACATTGGGTTGAATATCTATACATTTTCCTAAAATGACATAGGCAATAATATCCTATCTTCAGCATTTGACGTCCTTTGGCAGAACATGATGATGATGATGATAAAAAAACGGATGATTAAAGAATCAACTTACATTCTACAAAAGCTTAACCAGTCCTGGTAGTCTTTACTAAAGTTACCGCGGTACCGCCAAAAAGCCTTACAGACCTTGAGACCCTTAAACACGGCGATAATATCTCGATAGCAAAGTACCGATCTCTAGTAATCCAATGCACTAGGATAAGCATGGCAACACTGCTTATTGGATTTACCCCAAATAATTAAAAAACAACAACTCGCCAAAACAGTAGAAAACAGTAGGTGAATTTAAAAAGGCAGATTTAGTACATTTGCTCATATTATTAATTTATTTAGAAAAACTTGGCTATCATAACTCACATACATTCTTATACATGTTAATAATCATAACAACAGAAATCGAATTAAAATTATTTGCGAATAATACAATTTCAAATTAGAAACCTGTTGTTTGTGATTATAACACTCTGTGTCATTCAAAAACTGGGATTTCCCCATGCATAAAAATATGGAATCCCGACAAGAGAAGAGAAGTTACTGCCATCTGCTGCAAGGGGCAAATGTTTGTGTGCTAAGCACGAACATTTGTACCTGACGTTTAATATGTATTTAAATATTTATGGGCGACGCCCTTGTCATAATCGTCGTCTGGTATTCGTATCACAAGGAAGAAAATTCCTTACTTCGAAACCACGACAATTCGTGTGTTGTCTGGTGCATATTTATTATTATCTTGTGTCATTCATACCTAAACCTGTGGTTATTAATAAATGCATAGTGTAATAGATGGCGCTGAACGTTATTAGTTGAAAAACAGTAAACATTTTAAATGAAACTGAAAACATGGACATTAATGTGAAAACATCAAATCTACTGTAAAACGGTTTTTTCCTATGGGTTGGTAATACTGGAGGTAAGTCGATGATAAGTTTTTGAATGCGTGTGCGTTTGTCTGTTGCAGCGGCAGCATGGCGACGACGCAGTACTCCAACGTGATGCACGACAAGCGCGTCGTGCGCGGCAGCACCTTCGGCTCCCACCCACACGCTGCGGTACGGCACCTTTTATTTATTCAATGTCCACCGACAAGATTGGCAGACCTTGTAAGGTCGCAGGAGGATACTGGATGCAGACCGCTTGTGATCTGTCGCTGTGGAATACCGTGGGGGAGGCTTATACTCAGCTGTGGTGGTCCTTTGGGTGATAATGACGATGATGATGATTTATTTATCTCTATCTTTAGGTTTATCAACTGCAGATACAACAATGCATGCTTATCACTATACACTATACACACTATTTTTCGTTTCCATGTAGTAGTACGAGCAGTAGTCGATCCGAAGCCGATGCTTTTAATCTGATACTAATACTTGCATTTACACGAAAAATGCCCATTCCCCGTTCAATTTTTACTTGGCAATTATAAAACCAGATTGTGCAATGAGGTGTGCCTTGGGTTATTTCTCTTATGATGGTCCTCATTAGCCCTTGATGGTCTGATGGTGGTGCTTAACCCTAATACAACAATAATAATGTAATTTATTCCGGCTTCTAACTTCTGACACTTACGTTGGCGCTTTCCAACAAAAAATTTAGGCCAATATCCTTCAAAATACTGAAAATAAAGTACCTATGTACTTACCTAATTTCCTTGCGCGTTAACTAGGCCACTTGCCTTCTTAAAACTTGCAGTGTTGATAGTTATTACTTATTGCTTAGCAATTTCTTTTTAGTGTCGTCCATTATTAATCTATTTTAAGTATTATTTCTATTAGTACAGCTGTATTGCTTGATACACTTGTGTTTATTTAGTTGCAATCGTAACTTACGTCTTGCCTGAAATACTGAAGCCGTCGCATCCGTGGTTTTTCAGGCGTAATATTAAATGTTTATGATGTTGCGGCTCGGTCTGGCCTGGTCCCCGCAACCGAGTATATTACTTCCCGTACATACAGGGTGTCCAAAAAGAATGGATAAACTTGACAATTATCTCTGGGCAATCATCCCATTTATCATTGGTGAAACCAAAGAAACAATATTGAAAAAATATAATAATCATTTGTAAAAATGCCATGAAAAGAACTAATTGCAGGTTACAATTTTCTAAATAAAGAAAAAGTTGTAAATCTTGAAAACCGTGATATTTTTACTACGGTCAAAATTTGACATAAGATAGACCATGAGGAGGCCTATTAACAGTTACAAAGTTATCCACTCTTTTAAGGACACCCTATCTGTGAATACATAGGTACGTGCGTATACTCGTATGATAAGAGTCATATCTCTAAATCTACAATCTACCCTACAGCTATGTAATCAACGGACATTATTGTTTGGAATAATGAACGCCGTATACATTGGCTACTGCACGTGGGTTTTTTCAGCTTTCTATAATTTTTAGATAATTCACCTCTAGGTAGGCAACTAATGCAACAGACCTTCAACATCTACCCCTACATTAGGTAATAGTATTTATAGTGACCTCAGTTAAATAGTTTTCTCAATCTTATCGCAACAGTTCCCTAACTGGTTAATCAAAAAAATTACAATTAATTTAGGTAGTTATATATTTGTTTGCTTTAATCACCTCAGCAGAATTTTATGAATGCCAATGATGTTGTCAGTGTATTCTAAAAGTATTATTTCAACATATTACATACTAGGTTAACCTAAATACTCATATTTTAAATATTTCGGAGTTAGAAATTAGTTCATAAAGTGATAACCACGAACGTGCTCACGAGTCACGGCTCAGCTCTGCGGCCGCTACGGCGCCTTCGCTGCTGCTGCGGGTGGCTGCCCCACATGACGCGTCAGCTGTAATCGATCCCCCCACGGCAGCCCATTGTTCACCACGCGCCAGTCATATGTGTCACTCATTCCAACAAATATCCAAATATACCTTTCCACCCCAGCAATTTGAATAGCGACGAAAATACCACCATCGTAACGGTTTACGTGTCTATTTCCAATGAACTCCGATGACGGTTTATTACAGTAGTTGCAAGTAGCACTATAAAACATTGATTGCCACTTGAATTTTTGAATATAACCGAAAAAATACTTAAACAAATTGTTTCACATTACAAAGAAACCTGGATAATTTGAGCTGTAATATAAAGGACTTATAGCTGAAATAAGAATGACCGCAGACGCTTTCGACCCGTCCGCATGCAATTTGTGCATTTTGCATTAGCGCCACATTAGACTGAATTAAGGAACTATTTATGTACATAATTTATTATAAAATTCCTGTCTAAATAAGTGGCTCCACTTTCGTCCCCATTTAAAGGAAACTTTCAGACTAGTTCTTAAAAAAACATTACTACAATTAACTTAATCCATCCACAACAACCAAAGACGAAAACACACAATTTGTTAGAATACAAAGTAATTGTATCGAACCTAGATTAAAATGCGATCACGCAAGCCAGTGCAGTAGTGTCAGCAATCTCACTGGGCTGAACTAGCCCCATGCATATAACTAACTGCTTATACATGTCCATATTTCTTGATACGCGGCGTCGGCTGCGCGCAAACGAAAAGGCCCCGATTAAAGCTCTCGCCTACAGCCGGACACGCGAGCCCTTCGGACAGCACGGGCATTCAAACGTGCAACACCTTATTAACAGACACATAGGCTTCAAAATCGCTGTGACAATGAGCCACCCTGCCAATGGGAGCGTGTTGAATTTTGGGAATAGAGGTCGATATTGTAATAAGAAATCACCCCTCGTCTTGACGCTTTGTAATGTTGCTGTTCAATAATCTAACATAATGCATTTTACTTTTTTTATAAAACTACCATTACGTATAATATTTCGTTTAATTAATACTACGGACTACGAAAACGTCGTAGTCGCTACGGAGGAAGACAGGTGTAGCGTCGTAGTCGATGCTACGAGTTGCGAGGTAGCATCCGTAGCGCATAATGAGACAACTTGTCTGGCCGTTTACAAACATGGATTAACAAAAGTTCTACAAACATAAATACTTCGTATAAGTTCAGAACATTTTGTCAATGTACAAGCAACATGTTTTTGTATAATAGACACGTCAGTCATTATATTTATTATTATCTGTGTCATCCCACTGCTGAACGGCTGTGTCCCCAAAATTCTTCAATAATTCCTGCCATTATACGGTGGGCAGACTTGGCGCTGTGGTGAAGTCTTGAGGCGTAGAATTTCACTTCTTGTTTGAAAAAAGAAAAATTTCTTACGAATCAAAGAAGACAATACTACAGACGCGGATTGGTCTATGCGAATTTATTGCGTCATGTAGATTTTCGAGGATTACAGGGATATCACGTGATAAGAAGTAGGGTGGTGGTAGTAGGCGCAGGCTCCATAGATTGCACACGTTTATGTAAACAGTGCGGTATCTCATGCAGTTATAATGAGGGTTATCAATCTTTTTTTTGAAATGTTTATTGCACCGTGTTTTTTTTACACATCGCCATCTAGTCCCAAAGTAAGCTTACTCAAAGCTTGTGTTATGGGTGCCAGACAACAGATATAATACTTAAATACTTTTTTTTGTTTGTAAATACATACACGATATACATAGAAAACACCCAGACCAATACAAACAGACATGTTCTTGCACACAAATGTTTGTATTGTGCGGGAATCGAACCCGCAACCCGCTGCGTAGTAGGCGATTTCTCGACCACTGAACCAGACGGGTCGTCTTATACAGACAACAGCACGACAAGTAAAACACTGCGGTATCTTATGCAGTTGTAATAAGGGCTTGTTTGCTACAAAAGTGGGTAACCTGATGTGCTGGTGACTGTAAAATCGGCGAAAAATCTCTACAGGTCAATCGTTTGTGAATGCAGAAAGTTGAATCAGTGCCGGAAATTTTGTAAAATGTACTGTACCTGGTCAGTGCACATGTGTGTATACTTAATAATTATTAACCGATATAACTGTTTTTTTTTTAAATGGGGGAAAATTGCATTCCTTCAAAAATATACTGAAAGGCCTCCTAATACAAAAATGTTAGTGTATCATGTACACTAACATTTTTATTACATTAGTCTTAAATAAAAAATAATTATTTAGTTTTACTACGAGTATTTAACAATTTAAATTCTAAATAATAAAAAAAATATAATAACAATTTCATTTTATAACAATAATGTTACCAATATTACGTTAAGTATAACATAAATGATATTGATATTATTATATTACTTTTAGATAGGTAGCTTTTTAATGATATCGTTGCACCCTAACAGGGTATTGTACTATTAGTTTTCGAACTCAAAACATTTTCTTCTTGTTTGCATCAAATAAATGTTGAATCTTCTCACTTGAGTCTGTCACACTTGTTGCAGGGCGATGGAGGCGAGAGCGCGGCTGCGCGGGCGGCGCGCACGCGGCGGCGCGCGCTGGCCCGGCGGGCGGCCGCCGCGCGCCTGCGCCCCGGCACGCCCCCGCCCGCGCCCGGCCGCAGGCACCACCCCATCCAGACCGAGTACTATCTCGAGGAGGTTAGCCGAAATATTTCTTCCTATTACTGTTGCTGTTGCGGCTGCCGCGATTCTGCAGCGCGTCAGGAATGTTTGCCTGCATCCAGGCATAGATGGGTTTTCAGCCATCTTACGCAAAAGAACTGCGTCTCTGATGGGCAGACTTCGTGGCAGCGGTAACGGCCTCCTCACCGTTATTGCTGGTCGGGTCCAGGGTTCATTTTTTGAACACTGGACTAAATTACATGTTAACCCTAAACCTAGTGCGTATTTATAATTACTAACTTAAGTTAATAATTTATTTTGAGATACTAACCCATATGGATGTAATTTCTGAAATAAAATTATTATTATTACATTTATAGGAGAACATCACTTTTACTAACAACCCAAAAAATGCAGAAGCATAGCTTTAAATATAATCATCACGTACTCATTACAACTAGCTAACCCCGACATTAAAACTAGCACGATAACAAATTTCGAATCGATAGGTAGTCAGATCCCTTCATCAACTAGAAAAGAGCTGACAATCTTCAAACAGCTGGTCAAATTTTCATAAAACATTGCTAACAACATTCGGGGTCAAGTTATCTATGAAATAAAAAAACATAAAGGAAAATCGATTCATCCGTTTGGGATCTGCGATACCACAGACAAATTATCAAAACGTTCAACTTATTAAAACACCCCTCTTAGTGTGCGTCGGAGGTTACAATAGATTATGTTTAAAATGGTTCTGCATAGTTATCAGCAGTATTACCAATTGATAGTGATGGTTAAGTTATAATAATAAAACTGTTCCCGCAGCTGTTCGACAAAGGCGTGGAGATGGAGGTGGGCGTGCAGACCGACCTGTTCGTGGACCGGCCCGCCACGCCCGTGTACGTGCCTGCCAAGACCGGC
Organism: Pyrausta purpuralis; assembly: GCA_963924145.1. Taxonomy (NCBI): domain Eukaryota; kingdom Metazoa; phylum Arthropoda; class Insecta; order Lepidoptera; family Crambidae; genus Pyrausta; species Pyrausta purpuralis. Next base: position 312,306 of record OZ001648.1, on the reverse strand, counting down.
GCCGACGCCTGCACGCAGATATACCCTGGAGATGTAAACCACCTATTATTATTACTACGATATCGCCAATGACAGACAGTCTGTCGACCAATTTTGTAATTCCCATTTGTTAAGAAAGCGCGTCATAAGATTAAACATTGATTTATTGATTTCGTTGACTCAAATCACACTCTCAATTGAATGCTCTGCATTTAATAAACGGAAACTCCTTAATCTCAAATTCTTACATAATACTCTTGCTATCTTAAAGCTTGTTCAAGGTGTGATGTTTCCACCAAAGCAGTAGAGTAGGACGTCCACTGACAAGATGAACATACGACCTTTAAAAATCGTAGATTCACACTGGATGCATCCAGCTGTGCATCCCGCTCACAACCGTTCACCGTGGAAAACCATGGGGGAGGCCTATGCTCAGCAGTGGAAGTCTTTTGGCTGATACTGATGATGATGATGATAAAAGTGTAAAGTAGTAAGATCCAATAAAGATGGGTGTGTGATTGTGTCCACAGCTGTTCGACTTCGACCTGGAGGTGCAGCCGATCCTGGAGGTGCTAGTGGGCAAAACCACGGAGCAGGCGCTTGCGGAGGTAGCCCAAGAGGAGGAGCTGGCGGCGCTGCGCGAGCACCAGCGCCGCTATACCGAGCTGCGCGACGCCGAGCGCGCCGAGCGGCACCGCCTCGCCGCGCAGGACCTACGCCTGCACCAGGAGAAGGTAGGAACCACCGCAATAACGCGGGCGGTCAATATTCTTAGCTCGAGGACAACAGGTAAAGAGACAACAAATCAGAAAGTCGCACACACTCCTCAGGGGAGGAGTTAGAACAGCATCTCATGCGCCGATTCGGAGGCATGATGGATACCAGATTGGATGCCATCTCAGATCGGCTTTTCCCTGAGTCTCACCTTCGCTCGCCACTTGCTGCAAGGCTCAGGTTGAGCGCCCTTCTGCCACCACCGACAATGCAGCTAAAAAGCGCCGGCCGTAGGGCCATCGTCCTAAAGTGTCGACACTTCCCCGGACGGGAAAAACGCCGTCTAAGGTGTCCACCCCTGCGTCCACGACCGGACCGGTGCTTGCAAACACCACCAGCACTTACCTCTATTTCTGTATACAGGGTTTGGCGGAACGATGTAGATATTTCCGAGACCGACCGAGGACACCTATGCAATCATTTTAAGCCATAATCATTTTAATTGATGATAAGTGCGATAATTTTGCCAAAGTTACTCTAAACGTAATTATAACAACTCACTGGTTACTAATAATAAAGATGAAATAAGAAACCAAAAATTTAGCGTTTAGCCCGGTCAGCCAAGAGGTTGCTGGTTCAAGTCCCGCCCGAGCACAAATTTTTGGTTTCTTATTTCATCTTTATCATTATATAAAAAAGTAAAAACCGACTTCAAAACCAAAATGCACTAAAAAGTCTAAAATAAACTCTTCACCATTGAAAGGAAAGGAATCCGTTTTAGGCAAAGAATTTCTTTTTGGAGTCGGTGCTGTGATAGTTGATGCTGGATGGTCAAAGTGATGGAAAAATATGACACTGTGAGAGTTAAAAACATTCTAAATCACTGGTTACTACCTGGTTATCGTAAGTATGAACCTGTCACTGCCACTGCGCGGTGAGAAAAGTGTGCGTATTGACACGAACAGACGAGCGCGGGTGGGTGAGTGAGCGGGGAAGCGGGAGAAATGAGGCATGTTTGACAGTTCCATTCGTATAATAATCGGGTAGTTCGTTACGTGTCGGATAATGAGTTATGTGTGCGTGCGCAGGAGCGGCGCGTTGCGGAGGCGCGCGTGGCGCAGATCGCGGCGACGGAGGCGCGGGAGCGCGCGGCGGCCGCCGTGCTGGTGCAGGGCTACGTGGCCGAGCTGCTGCCCGCCGTGCTCGCCGGCCTGCGCGACCAGGGCTACCTCGTCGAGCGCATAGAGAGAGGTAATAACGTCCTTATGGCAGAATCTGAACGTGGCGGTCTATCTCAACTGAGGCTTCTTCTAGGTGAGCTTGCTCCATCGTCGACTCTGTCTATTTACAGTGTCAGAAGCGTTGACTATTCGGTGAAGTAGCACCTTTGTAGTATAATAGGTATATTTGAATATAATCTCGACCTAGCCGCCTTGATAGCGATTACTTCACACTAAATTACAGGCTAAGCGTGAATCCTCAAGGACGCATCGATTGACCCGATACGATACGGAAGGCAGTTGCATTCAGTGAATCTAATTATTAATTAATACGATAAGTTGCAATTAACGTAACCATGCCATCATTACCGACTTACGTGAGCGTTTGTTTTCAGGTGTGGACGAGGAGTTCATGCCGTGGCTGGTGCAAGAAGTCTCCGAGGAGATCGAGTCCATCATCACGAGCAGGGACGTCATCACGGGTACGGCTCATTTTTTTACAGTTTTTAGCGCGCTCTGTTTTCATATTCCAATATCATTGCAATGTCTACTCGGAAGGTAATTCAATGCATTTTTTTTCACCTAAAAAAAAAAGGCGTTAGAAGTAGACCAATTTGCTGTGCGTACAGAGTGAAACCATTGTGAATAACATCAAGGCGAGATGAACTGGGAATAAATTTCAATTAATTTATATAAGCCGGACAACACTCCATTGTCCGGTTTCGAAGTAAGGAATTGTCTTCCTTGTGTTATGAAGTACCAGACAATGTTCATGATGGGGGCGTCATCCATGACTTAGATTCAAATCGAATTAGATCGAACGTGTCAGGAGCGCTAGCCACTGCAGCAAACGTGTTGTGAACTGATAATGCGTGTGCGCAGAGATCGTGCGCGACGTGGTGGAGGCGCGCGCGGAGCTGTACCGCGCGGCGGGCGAGCGCGAGCTGCAGCGCGCCGAGCCCGAGGACTCCGTCACACCGCCCTCCGAGCTCGACCCCGAGCAGGAGCCGGAAGGTGAGTTAAAAGTCATAAAAGTCATTTATTTACGCAAATAGGCCCACTGGGGGCACTTTTACAAGTCCCAATATAAACCCTACCGCAGCTTCGAGACAATTGTGGGCTAGTGCTGAGAAGAAGCTGCGCAACAAACTCAGTCACTGTTGTCAATGCCTCTTTTTAAAAGATTTACAATGTTTGTAGTGATCATGCAAGTCCATACATTATTATCTTTTAAATAATCATCTACTTTATAATAACCTTTTGTCATAAGGGTTTCTTTAATTCAATTTCAATTAAAGTTATTTATTTCAGATTAAAATCCATATCCATACATTTAATAACGCTGCGAATCGTTTGCGATGCGCTTTTCGTTGATGTAGAATTGAGATGAGGATGTGAACTCTAGCCTCTTAGTATATTTACGAAAATTTAATGTATGTAAGAAAAAAATTACATTCACTCACGAATAATAATGATATACACAAATATAATACTAGGAATAAGGATAAGCTTGCTATTCCACAATTTAGGCTTAGAAAGGTTGGTTATTCTTTCATAGGGAAATGTATAACATTTTTCAATAAACTACCAGAACACATTGTAAACTTACCATAAAATTATTATCCCTTTGGAATAGAACGACAAAAGCGAGATGTCACTAGCAGCAAACTGTGTGATAAAAAGAGATGGGTAACAGAACCATTTTTGTCAGATGTCAAACAGTTGATCGCCCTGCAGAAGCTTGCTGAAAATTACGTGCATTTGATTTTTTATATTTAAAAGTGAAATTGTGTATATTTTGGAGAAATAATGCGTCTGAAACATGGTGACTTGATCGGTGATTGATTATTATGCATTAAAGCGGCATAACCCCAACAAATAATCATTTAACAGGTGGATTACTCCAAATCGAAGCCTCTTAATATACGACTTATATTTACCAATGCGCTTGAAATTTAAAGTACGCAGTTTGATTATTCTATTCTACAAACGTTAATTTACGTAAAAAATAAAGACAGAATAACACAGGGAATGTATATCGACGAATATTTTGTATAATGAAATAACATTTAGTTTTACACTAGAGCTGCATGTTCAATATTTTGTGTCGACTGTTTATCATGCAGTAAACTACTATATTTAACTTAGGAACATTGTTATAAATCACCTGATCGAAAGGTTATCTCATTTAAAGCTATAAATGTTACTTACTTATGTTAGTTACTGACATCTTAAAAATCGGTTTCGTTTGACAGCTTTGACTTGTCCTTCTATTCCGATAGGAATATTAATTTTATGAAACTTACCAATCAATAAATTTAAAACTGTCATTAAAGAAACCCTAATGACGAAAGCAGGGCTTGTTAACGATATCAAATTCACACTATTATTATCGTTAATTAACGATATTTTCATAAAGTTACAATTTTAACAGTTACCAGGGTAACGGTAGTTTAATATTGATTCCGGTATAATAATGTTAACAATTAACGTTAAAAGTATCGATACTTTTATCGTTACATAAAGCTATGCTGCCATCCGGCGCGGCGGCGTGCGCGATTCCACGCTACGCGGGTCGGCCGATCGGCAAAATGGCAACATCGTCAGCCAGTAGATAGATGCAAACACATGGTTTGGTTTCGCAAACACGTGCTTAGTGTTTGGTGGCAAAGTTTGTTGATTTTACTGTACTATACTTTATGATACCGGTAAGCTTAACGATACTTGTGGTGTACATTTGGTATCGTTATCAAGCCTACCGGTAGGTAACATAATCACTTACCGTTAAAATTGTCGATAACGTGAGGTCGATTTAACGGTAAAAGGTCATCCAAGGTATCGTTACCAACCATAACGTTATCTTTGCCATTAACGTTACCTTCGTCTGGCGTAGGTAACGATACCTGAATTTTAACGGTATTCAAAGCCCTGGACGAAAGGGTATTATAAAGTAGATGATTATTTAAAAGCTAATAATGTATGGATTCGCATGAATACTACAAACATTGTAAACCTTTTGAAAAGAGGCATTGACAATAGTGACTGAGTTTCTTGCGCAGCTTCTTCTCAGCACTAGCCCACAATTGTCCCGAAGCTGTGGTAGGGTTTTTATTGGGACGTGTAAAAGTGCCCCCAGAGCAGAGGGCCTATTTGCATAAATAAATGACTTTTAAGACTTTTACTTTTTACAAAATGCTTCGGATCCGCAAAACGATTATCGAATCGACGGATTTCGTTTTTCGTAGTATTAGAACCGTATTAGACACTGAAAGCATCAAGATACGCTCTACTATGCCTACAGTGTTGTGTCTCACTGTCATGGCGCGTATTTTGCAGGTGCTGACATGCCCCGTACATAAATCGCGACGGTGTTGATCGCAAACTGAACGATCTTGTGGGTACAGTGTCAGTTCTCAACACTAAATACATACGGTGTAGTGTACAGATACATTTCATCCACAAAAACCGCAATAGAGGGATAGCTTCGAATTTCATCATGCATGCATCTGTTGCGCGCCACAGTCACCACCACGCATAGAAAACATTTCATAACCTGCGCGCGCGTCAAAAGCACATGTTGCCGGCCCCTGCCCCGCCTGCCCCGAGCGGCGCGAATGTTTTCGTTGCGAATCGATTTGCGACACCTCGCCACGTGCCGCGGCTCCACCACCGACCATCCCGCTCCGACGATGAATGCAGTCATTACGCCACTATGCCATTCCTATTAACAAATTCACCAACAAAGAAATAGTCTTGTAACTGTGGAGTAAAATCGAAATTCGAGTAACAAGCCATTGTGGGCACCTGACGCTCATAGCCCTTGAATTTGCAACTCTATGACCGGGCAATAGAAGCGGGTGAGCGAGAGCACCTGCCGCGCGCGAATCCGAGGGGTCGCGGTCGCGAACAATTAAGATTGATACGGTGTGATGATATTATAATATGGTTTTGATGCGGGGCGCGCTTGTATGCGTTAGTTAAGAGTTTTATATTGTCGCACTAATCATTTAAACGGCGAGTCCACATCGAGAGTGCACGTGCGCGCGCGCAAAATTAAGCCGCTACAACAGCTATTGTGCTTTAATGCGTCTCGACGGGTTTCGTCGCCGACATGAGCTTTGACAAAATAAAATGACAGTTATTTTTTGAGTACTCAATACTTTTAAGAGTAGAACGCATTGAAGAATAATATAATAAAGTAAAATAAATACATAAATATTAAACCACCTTCAAAAAAACACCAAAAGGACTAAAATAACGCTAATAGGAGAAACATACTCATTTCAAGTCTGTGCATGATGTGCGTATGTAGACTGCTGCTGTCTGTTAAGGTTAACATAATGCACCGACGTTTTTAGTATTTGTTTAAGGTAAAATACAGTCTATCACATATACAATTACCGAAAACATCAGTTAGAATAATGATGCTATCTCTGCATGATCAGCTTACAAGTTGTAACAGTTTCCAATAACAGGTACAACTCATTGATCATCACCATCGCCACCTTTACATTTTTACAGGCTAGCATTATCCATTAACTATAACGAAATATTTATAAAAAAATAAAAAGTACGACTATCGCAAAGGACAGGCGTACTTACTACGGAAGTGGTTATTCTAATAAACATTAGTTGGGCGGCGCGTGCGCGTCGCGTGGCCGTTTGTCGCGGGCGGCGCCCTACACTTGTTCTGCATACCTCTACGACTCAGTCACCTGCTGCCACAACACGTGTGCATGTGTAATACTGTATCAATGACTCCATTCTATAAAGCCTAAGTTGTGGTAAAACCGATCAAATGACCGTTTTCATAGCCCTGTTATCATTAATTTTTTGTAAAAACAAAAATATAATTATAAATTGTCTTCCTTCATCTTAACCGATTGTTAAATATTCGTAAAATTCAACAGGCTTGCTAATGTGACGGTGGCCGAGTGGTATAGGCATACGCCCGGATATCTTAAGACACGGGGTTCGATTCCTCGTCTGTCACACAGCCAAAGTTGCTTTTTACAAGTGCAATTTATATTATTAAGTTTGTATAGTGACAAAGCAGTATAAAAACAAAGATGTAATGAAAACAGCTATGAAAACGCCTATTTGATTGGTTTTACCACAACTTAGGTTTTATAGACTAGATTCATTGATACAGTATTACACATGCACACGTGTTGTGGCAGCAGGTGACTGGTCGCAGAGGTATGTAGGACAAGTGAGGGGGCCGCCCGCGACTCGGGGCCACGCGACGCGCACGCGCCGCCCGAATAATGTTCATTAGGTAACCACTTCCGTAGTAAGTATCCCGTCCTTTGCGTCCTTTGCGTAGGCCCGGATAGCGTAATCGTAGCGAAGTCGTCTGTCACACAGCCAGAGTTGCTTTTTACAAGTGCAATTTATATTATTAAGCCCTGTTAACATCAACATACGTATTCTAAAAAAAAAATTTTGGTTTCCAAATCATCTAGAGTTCAAACAAAGTTTCCACAGTCAAATCCATCGTAAACAAATCTAATTTATCGCTACCCTAAATCACCCGATAGCTGACTGTGGTATAAATAACAATAAACAGATTTACTTCCAGCAGGCATTTTCAATTATTGGCAAAGTAGCCCAATGGTGCAGTTCTGGCGCACGTGCAGATCGCGGCCGATAAACGCCGGTCTGCGGCGATCTGATAACATCGCTGCATCGTCCCCACAGGCGGCCAAATACTAAGTGCTAACGCAACTAAACCATTACGATTTAACTGCTTAAATCATCTGAGTGACTAGGTTACGTCGGTTAAAACTGATTTTAAAGTAGTTTTTTACTGCAAAAAAAAAACTATTTCCCATCACGGACGAGTAAAAAAAGTAAGGACTCCGCGTCACCTACACAAAAAGTGAAGCACCCAAAGTAAGCCAGCATACGTGTAAATACGAACCTCCACGCACACACTGACGCAAAAGTAAGCCGATCGGCCGCCATTACCCTCTCTGCCATTGTCTGTGACAGTGCAAACCTTCGCGTATAAAAAATTGAAAAAAATTGCCGGCGTGTGTCGTTAAACAGTGTAAAAATATTACATTTCTACAAAAAAAGTGCCAAGGAATTACCTTTCACAGGCTACTCAGTACCTATTACATTAATTTCTGTTCTTTTTAAAATACAAAAAATATTTATTTGGAACACAAAACCTCCACTCCACGTGATTTGCCAGTGACAGTAACAGCCAGTGTGGCCGGGAAATAAATAGGGACTTTACCCGAAAAAACGGGTTAAGTGCGAGTCGGACTCGCGCACTGAAAAACTACAAGTTGGATATCGTTCAAACCAATTTTCATTGAAAGTTTTTGTCAAGTTCTACATCATGTTTTTTTTTTTCAAAATGTACACTGTTTAAAGATTAAAGGGGATGGGGGGACGCCCATTTTACCACTTTGGAAGCGTCTTTTGGTTAAGGAACCTTAATGTCATTTTAAAAGGCTTATGAGGTTAGACAAAAAAAAAATGGTTTTAGTTTCATGTGTGGGAAAGCCGTAAAGCAATTAACAGAATACATTTACCTACCAAGTTTCAACTGTGTAATGCTAATAGTTGCAGAATAAATTGACTGTGATATACGGACGGACAGACCGACAGCCAGACAATGAAACCATAAGGGTTCTGTTATTTGTCATTCGACTACGGAACCCTAAAAATGAGGTTTCGCTGTTGGTCCCATACAAAAAGCTGTGTTAAAGCAGTATTCTACTTCATAAACATAACTTTTTTTTACTTAATGATAAAATTTAATCAGTTCTTTATTTTTTGGCATTTAAATATATTGTAGTGTTTGTGTAACAGAAAATCAATCAAGTTTTTTTTTGTATTCGTAATAATAATTGAAAGAAGAATTGGCGACTTACATTATTTAAATTTTAATTGTGGTTTTGAAACGCACGTTACTTCAAATTTTACGCACATTGCTCACATGCATTAATCAGTAAAATTTACACCTACACAAAGCGCTGGGCGTCTCGCCCGTCACGCTACCCTTAATGACGCCATCAGAAGAGCTCTTGCCACCATTAATGTTCCTTCCACGTTGGAACCACGTGGTTTGGTCCGTGACGATGGCAAGAGACCCGATGGCCTCACGCTTATTCCCTGGGAACGGGGTCAGGCCTTAGTTTGGGATGCAACTTGTGTCGATACTTTGGTCCCATCCCATCTCAGAGAATCAGGCCTTAAAGCTGGAGCAGCAGCGGAGTTTGCTGAAAACGCCAAGCGTCGCAAGTACGTCTCACTTGCAAGTGATTATGTGTTTGCGCCGTTTGGTGTTGAAACATTTGGGCCGTGGGGACCCTCTGCTAAATTGCTGTTTGGTAAAATTGCGCCAAAATTAAATTCTGTCACAGCCAATAATAAAGCTGGCTGGTTCCTAGCTCAAAGGATTAGCATAGCTATTCAACGCGGCAACGCAGCCAGCATCATAGCCTCCTTGCCTCAAGGAAATGGTTTCGTTTTTGAATAGGCAGACTAAGTTTTTTTTTTATGTAGCATGTCTTAGTTTTATTTCTTCTTGTTTGTTATTAATAAAAACCTACACAATAAAAGGAGAAATATTTGTATCAACTGGTATCCCAGTAACGCACACACATACAGCATAAAAGTGGCTTCACTTGCTAATATCGCGGTGCGGAGTCCTTACTTTTTTTACTCGTCCGTGTTTCCCATATCCGATTTACCACAATACTAAGTTATTAACACTACATTGGAAACTATAACCATAACCTTTCTGTACAGTGGAATTTTTTATTGCAAATATCCTTTCGTTAATGCTATTATAAACCATCGCGGAGCTCAGAAGTACTGGAATTCTGAGTCCTGGAAGAGTTTCCTTATACGCTGGTTTGATACTCTGTGTAAGTCCTGGAAATGATGTTGTCCAGTCACTATTCAGCTAAATCTCAAGTACACATCAGCTGCGCGCCAGTGCGGCGGGTCCGCTTCGCAAAGCAAATATTTTTGCACCACTCAGTGCACATTAGCGCGGCAAAAACAATAATACAAATCTCGTCTCGTGCCTTCCTGCAACAGCATCGTCCGAAATCCACGCTAGCTACGCCATTTCGTGCTTTAACAGTTTATCATAGGACTGCAAATAGTTAACGATAATAAATTCTCTGACTGTACGAGTACGTATTTCCAAATGGACCACAAACGTATTTTACGAATCAGCGCCTTGTTGCGTTGGCTGCAGCGGTCAGTTTCCCGCGGCGGCGCGTGTTTACACAGCTGCTAGCTGCGCGCGTGCGCCACTTATTTGTCGTTTTTTTTTACATCGCCTATTCTGTACTAGTATAATAATAATGTAAAGAGCTTAAATGTTACAATATGGAGCACTTAATGAAAACACAATGCCAGTGGATTACTGACATGCTTTAGTGAGAAGAGGTAGATGGAGATTAGATACCACTATTTTAATGTTTGATATGAATCACAATTGATATGATGCATACGAGCAGTGAGCACTCTCTTTACTTATATTTCCTTAATTATTTTATGGATGGAGGAGGCTTCTCCTGTTTCAATGTCTTGAATAATAACTTCGTTAAGAATGGCGTTTGAATACACAACTTTTTTTTTAAAATAAAATACAGGGTGTCCAAAAAATGAAGGATAATCCTGTAACAGGGGACAGGTCACATTAAGGCCTATTATACGGCAAAAAAAAATTCAGGTAAAAGTCTCACCATTTTCAAGCTATGAATATTTTTAATTTTATTTCGGAATTTTTGTACTCGTTTAATATAATTTATGCCATTTTTACAAATGATGACTTTTTTGAGTCCTGTTTTTTTTGTAACCCTCACAAATGCTTGAGTCATCTAAAGCAATGTCCCTTTTAGTTTGGAAATGGTACGAAAACTAAAAAAAAATACATGTTTTGCAAATAATTTTAAAAAAAATATTCAATAGCTGACTTTCATAGCCTGTGGTGTAAAAAAAATGTACCAAGCGGATCGTGCCAATTACTTTAAAAAGTTGCTAGTTTACTGACAATTTGAGAAAGGTATTATTGTTTAGCAATTACTTTTAAATTAATTTTTTATTGTAATTCTAATGAACAAACGTCGTTATTTCGGACTCTTAAAAAAAGTTACATCGAAACGAAGTAACTATGCAAGTCTTTTGTCGTTGTGTGAGTCATGTACGGGCCAGGTAGGAACCTTATTTGCGATTTCATTGTTCATAATTATGAACAATGAAATCGCAAAAAGGGTTTCTACCTGGCCCGAGGTTGACCTTAAAATAGCTACCTGATTGGTAGAGCGCGGCGCTATCGCACTGGAAATGGAAGGGATCCGAATCTCAAATAAACAAAAAAATGTTTTAGTGTCCTGCTTGACTCTGCTCAGTTGTGACGCGCACGTGATTTTTTTGGGTTTTGATTAGTTTCTTTTACGTTTTGTGCTTTGAAATTGGACTTGTTGTGCTTTGTGATTTGGACTTTGATACTGGTGATCTCGACGACTTGGCTTTTCAACGGACATCTAACCTTCGAGGTTATTTTGGGCCACTATGCCTAGACACGTGTACACGGCTAGCGAGTATGCTGATATGCATTTAATTTATGGAGAATGCCGTTGCATCGCTACCGCAGCTGCTCAACTCTATCGTGAGAGGTAAGATAGTTTTTACTTAGCCTTCTCTATCAAGTCATATTAATCAGAGCAGTCTTACAAATCTTATTTGGACGTTAATTAAAAACTTTTTCTTTTTCAAACTACGTCTTGTTACGGGTTTTTATGCAAAAAACATCTTTAAACGGTAAATTTCCTTTTCCGACGATACAACGCACGTTGCACAAACATTAGTGTTATTTCTTTTTGTTGTAGGTATCCTAATCGACATTCTCCAGGCTACCGAGTGTTTATAAACGTCCATCGCACGTACTCGGAAGGACGGACTCCAGGAAGAGGAGGCAGCCAAGGAAGACCAAGAATGGATATCGATGATGAAGTGTTAGGTGAAGTGGAAGCAGACCCCTCTACTTCCGTAAGGAAAATACAACGCGCTACAGGAATTCCAAAAAGCACCGTACATAAAGTGTTAAAAAGATACGAATTGCACCCATATCACGTGCAGCGGGTGCAAACTTTATTACCTGCCGACCACCCGCGAAGAGTTCAGTTCTGTAGGACAATGCTTACTAAAATTAATGAAGACCCTACATTTTTGAGTAAGATTTTGTGGAGCGACGAGTCTTCGTGCCGAAAAGACGGATATTTAAATATGCACAATGTACATAGCTGGCAGATGGAAAATCCCCATGCCATAAGAGAAGACCACTCTCAGACACAATTTAAAATTAACTTGTGGACCGGAATAATAAATGGACAAGTGATTGGCCCGTACGAGCTGCCACCAAGCTTAACAGGAGAAATTTATTTAGACTTTTTACAAAACCAATTGGAAAGTCTCATGTTAGACGTGCCGCTTGCAACAAGGCATCGCATGTGGTTGCAAAATGATGGCTGCCCAGCCCATTACGCTCGAGTGGTTCGAGATTATCTCAACGAAAGGTACCCAAGAAGGTGGATCGGGCGCCTCGGCCCTATTGCATGGCCAGCAAGATCGCCGGACTTGAATCCTTTGGATTTTTTTTATTGGGGCTGCTTAAAAGATTTGGTGTACTCTAAAGAAATGACATCTATTACACAGCTGAGAACAAAAATTCGAGAAGCGGCGGAACACATTTCACGCGAGGGTTATGCTCGCCGTATAAATCGGTCTTGCATTAAAAGATTTAGGGCATGCATAAGGGCAAATGGCGGCCACTTTGAACATTTACTGTGATTTTAAGTGATTTTCTAAATTGTATTGGTTAAATTAAAAATTATTTTATAGTTATTCTGTATTTTTATTTGCATTTACACTATTACAAAACCAATTTTCAAAGAATTGTTTAAAATGCAGAAATACTTTTTAAGAACTTTAAATTTTAATAAAAAAATAATTAATAAAGGAACGTGAAAGAATTATAACATTTTAAAATTGTCACTAAACAAGCAACTTTTTAAACCAATTGGCACAATCTGCTTGGTACATTTTTTTTACACCACAGGCTATGAAAGTCAGCTATTGAATAATTTTTTTTAAAGTATTTGCAAAACATGTTTTTTTTTTTAGTTTTCGTACCATTTCCAAACTAAAAGGGACATTGCTTTAGATGACTCAAGCATTTGTGAGGGTTACAAAAAAAACAGGACTCAAAAAAGTCATCATTTGTAAAAATGGCATGAATTATAATAAACGAGTACAAAATTTCCAAAATAAAATTAAAAATATTCATAGCTTGAAAATGGTGAGACTTTTACCTGAATTTTTTTTTGCCGTATAATAGGCCTTAATGTGACCTGTCCCCTGTTACAGGATTATCCTTCATTTTTTGGACACCCTGTATAGTACTTCTTTCTCTTATCCTTGCATGCATACCTAGTTGGAGTCTTAGAGCCGTTTTTCCAAAGTCAGATAAGACTTATCAGACTCAATTAGTATAAATAAATGCATGACCTCAAACTTGCGTAGACAAACAGTCTACGCACATCATGCACCGACTCCAAATAAATTTGTTTCTTCTAAATAGAAGGCAAATGAATATTAAACTTTTTACTCAGTTTTTTGCATGCGGTTTAATTTAAATAGATTACCCTCCCTCCTCCCTTCTACAAACAACCGACACACACACACACTTTGACGACCAATTTTTCGTATAATAGCGCCACATGAAAGACGAGCCACAGCACAGACCACGGCAGGTCGGAGCTATGTTCTGAGATTCGACGAAGCGTCACATAAAATAGCCACATCTGGAAAAGTAACGTCTTACGTTGCTAAGTTTATTTGGGGTCGTGTACTGATGGGCCGGAGCTCTATGGCTTCGGCCCTGGCCCAGCCCTACTTGCACACCCGCTCGCTGTGCGACAGTGTATGTTAATCGCATCCATCCGCCCCTCCGACTCGCTGCACCGCCTGCACTTGCACAGTTTTCCTAATGGATTATAAGGGATTTGACAAAAGAGGTCAATTTAAAACTCGATCAGCACGAATAGAAACCGACCGATTAATATACAGTTTACTTTTAGATTTAAATGAACACTCTTTTGTTACAGAAGCGCCGGTTTAGCACCGGCGGGTACGCCGGCGTGGCGCGGCGGACGTTGTTGTGTTATGTATTTAAACTTGCTCTAAATTAGGAGTATATTTACATTAAATTACGTTAGTAGAGATATTTTTGGTAGGGGTAAACTAGTATACAATGGTCGTTGAAAATTAGGCCCCTACAGAAGAACAAAATTTGATGAAAGTAAAGTTTAACATGTACTTTCAGTAAATTAATGAACAGTGATAGGGTGGCTATAGTTAAAGAGGATCCTTGCTAAACTAACATAATGCATTGCGGCACGTATTTGGCTATCATGTTTAGAATTTCAAAGCTTTGAAAGTGTAATTTTTTATAAGATTCTACCAAATGTTTTATACGTAGTTGTATTAAATATACCTAGTACTTGCTCAAATACGTGCTCCCGTAGAGTCGTGCTACGCGCTACGCGCTACGAGCTACGAGGCACTACGAGAAAGTGGCAGGTCGACACCTGTCCGATAGATCACAGACAATACTGCGTATTTTCTGCTCTAGCCGTATAAGCTTGAGGAATACGCATGTCCGTTGATTTGCATTGTATTCGTAATACCTCCGAGCAGATTTAGCGTCGTATAGAACTAAATACTACACGACGCTGAATACGTTTTTGAAATTCAAACTTTGCCATAGTAAATCGGCCTTAATACTAAGTGTTGTTAATTTTGTATATTGCGTACCTAGTTTTATCTATAGTTTCATTTTTAAATTTACGTTATGTTGTTGGTATATAGCAATTAATTCTAAATAAAATTCTAATTAACATGCAATAGTTTTATTTGTTATCAATACAAATGCGACAGTTTCCTTTATACCCGAATTGTCAACGCGCACACTAGCGCCACTTTACAAAAATCATGACTCGTTAAATAAAAGACCAACCAAAAATATGGTATACACAAATTTAGAAACAGAAGACACAAAAGATCATTTTAAAATCTATTTCATATTCAAAACTATAAAAATACCAAAAAAAAGTATTTTTATCTAAAGGTTTACAACCCCTGCATAAATTACGAAAGAAACTTACCTTCTTCTTTATTTGATGGTTTTATTGCCATTTTTATGCGTGGAAATACACTATATCTACACTTGCCAAACTGTTTTTATATTAGTAAAGACGTTTCGGAGACCGCGACGGCCACAATACTAACAAATCATTAAGTATAAGTATAACTAAACATCATGCCAGTAAACTCGCCTAGCGAGTCCGTGTCAATCAGTATGCAGTGCCGGCGTCTCACCTGGCGAGTCCATCGTGAAATATAGGCGGCACATCTCAAGGAATTCAGAACATCGTAGTCGCATTAAACGTGTTAAAAAAACTGAAGCAATAAATAAATGACCACCAATTTTGTCTCAGCGTTATCCACGTGAAATGTCAAAAATTATGCTTCAGACCGTCCTGTTGCCTGATTTATAATTTCATGCACGATAAGCATTTTCTTACCCTAGGCGTATTTAATTGTTTTCTGCTCATTTTAATTTGAAGACGAAAATAATAAAATATAATAATATATGGTCTTTAAGGCCGCCGGTAAGTGTCCTGAATCTACACCTCCAATCTACCTCGGTGGAGTGGAGTTGAACCGAGTTTTCAAATTTAAATATCTAGGACACATACTCACCGACGACCTTAAGGACGATGTAGATATAGAAAGGGAGCGAAGAGCTTTGGCGGTCCGTGGTAACATGGAAGTCAAAATAATTCTCTTTAAGGCATATTGTCAGAATCTGTACACGGGCGGTCTGTGGATCTGTTGTACTAAAAGGTCGCTTAACACTCTCCGTATCCAATACAACAATATTTTCAGGATGATGTTGGGACTTCCTCGCTTCGGTAGTGCGTCTGAAATGTTTGCACAATACAATACAGACGGTTTTCAGGCTCTTATTCGAAAGAAGGTGGCGTCACTGATAAGTCGAGTGCGGGGAAGTGACAACAGCATCCTGAGGACTGTGGCAGATGATCCGCATGCGCCTATAATGAGGCACTTCATGCGAACGATGACCGAAGTCGCAACCAGTACAGTACCGGTACAGTAAAAAGTATTTTTTAAAAATCTATTATTCCCGCGTGAAAAAGTATTTACTAACCCCTATTTTTATAATGCTACTTATACTAACCCATGGACCTATGTAGTCTGTAATAAATAAATTTTGATTTTTTTTGATTTGATTTGTTAATACAAATATTTAACATTAAAAAAAAAACCCAAAATTTGGAGAACATAAAACTTTTACATGTATGTTATTGCACTTTTATAATAACCTACTTCAATAAAAGTAGCTACCTCGGTTTTTAGGGTTCCGTAGCCGAATGGCAAAAAACGGAACCCTTATAGTTTCGTCAAGTCTGTCTATCCGTCTGTATGTCACAGCTACTTTAGTCTGTAACTATAAGCATCACACTGTTGAAATTTGGTAGGAAAATGTATTCTGTTAAATAGGCATCTCCCTCACATCTAACTTTTAAACTAAGCGAGTGTAGAGATCATGACAAAGACTTTCAACGAAAATTGGTTCGAACGAGATCGAACTAGTAGCTTAAGAGATAGAGCACATTTTCAAGAACCGCAAACATAACTTTGTTATTCATACAAAGACTATTATAAACAATGTTATATTTGCTGTCAACAAAAATTGTGGTATTTTGGCTAAGTAAATGGATCTTTAATTTAGTTCAAATTGGCACGGAACCATAAGTCGGCGAATCCGACTCGCACTTGACCGGTTTTTTAAATAACCTTTTTTTATACAGATCACACAGTTCGGAGATCTAACACAAGCTATGTAAGGACAAAAATAAGTAATAGGGATGGGCCAGGGAGGGCTCGAACACAATCGCAAATTGTGAGCGGAGGGCGGTTGCAGTTTCGGCGGGCCGGACCCTCCGCCCTCGCAGAGTATAAATCGAGCGCGTCCCTCCCGGCGCTCACAGTACATATCCGGATGCGCCCGCGCCGCCCTCTCGTCTTCGACAGCGTCCGTACCCAGCCATGATCGCCGAGATCCGGACGTACTCGTCGGTGCCGGCGCCGGGCGAGTTCGTGCTGCCCCGCGGGTTCGAGTCGTGCGAGTTCACGGTGGAGCAGATGCGGGCGGCGCTGGAGGCGGGAGAAGTCGGGTTATGGGACGCGGATAGACTACGCAGCGCGGAGGGGGCTGCGGCGGCGGCAGCGGTGGCCCCGCTGGCGGCGGACGTGGCGTCGCGCGGCGCGGAGCTGGCGCTGGCAGGCGCGCGGCTGCGCCTGCGCCTGCTGGCCGACCTGCCCCCCGCGCGCCGCGCCCCGCCGCTCTGGTTCGACGAGGGCCTGCTCGCCGCCCTCGACATGCCCTTCCTCACGCTCGCGAATATCAAAGGTAATTGTTCTTTTTTACTACCCGTTTACTTACCTAAACGTACCGAGTAAGTACTTTATATTACAATATCAGAGAAGTTAGCTAAGGTGTAATATTTTTTTCTTAATTGATCTCAACTCATGGTATTCCCAAACTAAAAGTGATAACATGTTTTGATTTCATTAGGATGAATTGAGACCTAATTACAACAGATTTAACAACAACAAGCGGTTGACTGGTAGTGAATGCCAGAAAGCATTAAGTCCGCCAATTGTACAACTTACGGTGTACCATGTTTTGCCTCATTCAGATATTCTAGTTATGCAAATTGCCAGAAAGTGACAATCATTGAACTACTGTTCTTACCTTATTTAACGTTTATTAGTAACGGTGTAAGTCTGTATCTTACGGATACATCGACTACAAATAGTGTTATGTGACTACAGGCGGGCGGAGTTACGCGTGCCACGAGTGCGGCGCGCTGTTCGAGCGGCCCAACCCGCTCAAACTGCACCTGTTCATGGCCTGCGCGCCGCACGACGCGCCCGCCGTGTGGCGCCGCGCGCTGCGCCTGCTCGCCGCGCGCCTGCCCCGCGAGCCAGCAGCGCCCGCGCCCGCGCCGGAGGCCGGCCCCGACGCGGCCGCGCGGCTCGAGGCGCTCGCGGCCGAGTGGGGGCGCGCGCGCGGCGGCCACGTGTGCGTCTACTGCGGCAAGCTCTACTCGCGCAAGTACGGCCTCAAGATCCACATCCGCACGCACACCGGGTACAAGCCGCTGCGCTGCCGCTACTGCCTGCGCGCGTTCGGCGACCCCAGCAACCTGAACAAGCACGTGCGCCTGCACGCGGCCGCGTCGCCGACGCCCGGCGCCGCGCACGCCTGCGCCGTCTGCGGCAAGCGCCTCGTGCGCCGCCGCGACCTCGAGCGGCACCTCCGCGCGCGGCACGCGCTGTGCGCTGTGCCGTGAGCCGACAACTGCGCCTTCTATTCTATCGAAACCGGCGCAGCAGACAGTACTACCCGAAAAGGATACGTGAACTTCGTTGCAAACGGAGAATCCGACATTTTTTACTTAACTTCCCAATAGCCAACAGACCATTAACACTTTTAGGCTTAGAGGAATGTGCTTCCTAACACTGTCTTTTTATCACATTGTCATAGTTGAACTAGCAGGGTGCCTGTTTAGTGCAGATCCTATAGGTTAACTACGCCCCCTGAGTAACCCTTTAAAGAAAGGTACTCAGGCGCCGCACATTTTGTAATAGACAAAATGTCACAATACAGCCACAGATAAAACAATACCTAGATACGGCTCTCTCAGCCGGCTCCTAAAGAGACCTCACGTATTTAAGCTGGTAACGAATCGTAGGTACCAGCAATGTACCTAATCCAGTTTTCAACGTAGAACGCGCAACGGTCACCATTCACTGGGACCGGACAGCTAGTTCTTTTCGGGGTACAAACAACACTACCTTAAAACAATCATTCCGTGATAGTAATCAGTGAGACTGTTTATTAAAGTATAGTTTTTATAAAGTTACATAGTTATGTAAGGTAAGAACGAATAGTGTAAATACTTAGTTATATTTAAATTATTTAACTAAATCAAAGTGAACTACATAAATATTTTTGTAATATGATTTAAGTTGTAGCTAGCTAACATTTGTGGATACTTATTAAAAAATAAATAATTTTATACTTATTTACTGTCTTTAATATAAAACAATTTCCTCTACTATAATCTTAACTTAAATGTCTTTCCGTAGAGTCTCTACCTCTTTTTATGTTCCTCCCTTTCCCGCAAGCCCAAACTGAAACTGACTTTTTTACGACAGGAAAATGCATTACACATACCCGCTCGAGACCATCTAGGCGGGGCAGGTAGAGGGCATGAAGCCTCCTTCCGCGCCCAGGACGCTGAAGCCTCCCGCTCCCTCTCCGCCGCCTCCTGCAAGACTACGGCCTTACAGAGGGTAGTGCCACGCCTAGTGTTGTAAGTCTAACGCAGCCTACCAAAACGCACGGAATCTTTCCAGTAGGATATGGAATAATAGGAAGCTTTCGTAGATAACTTGTATTAAGGAACTTTCAAGATGAAGTACCAAATCGTTTTAAAGTTGGAAGAAATCCTCTTCTACTTCCTGTATAACTTTTTTTCTGTGACAATTTGTAAGAAAAGATTTTATTATTATTTTATGTTTAAAATTATTATTTTTTTAACTAAAAATAAATAATAATCACTTTTTAGTATAAATGACCATGCTTTTAATTTCAAAATCTGATTCAAGAACATTTATTTCTCACCAGCATATTTTGTGATACAATTAAATGAAATCTACGAAAGTTACCGCTACTGCTACTTTGGTAGGGATACATTGGACTTACAACTCTAGCTACACCTCCTCTTCGCCCCAATTGCGGTCAATGGATGAGTGCATCGCGCTCGAGAGCCAAGCCGGACAGTACTTCTATGCTAAGTATCTTCAACGGCTGGGCAGAGATGACATCTTGGTTCTAGCTAACAGTTGATGCGGTGCAGATATTTGCCAACAGCCAATATAAATCAGAAATGTCTGTTTCGGAAAGGAGTGCGCTGTTGTCACCGATTTGAGGTGTGCATGAATTTCAAGGAACACGAATATTGACTTCGTAACTGTTTCTACTAGTTAAATGGTCAACATATCATAGGTCCCAACCCAGGAGCAAGGAGAGGCTTTGAAGGTTATATTTAAGGTTTCCGCTTCTGAGCAAATCTTGCAGCAAATACCTACCTAGTAATAATAAATAGCTTCGATTTTGTAAAGGTCTCATGTCGCTAGGACAGTTTTTTTATTTTTTTTAAAGTATGGGACATAAATCACACATCTCTGATCCCAAAGTAAGTAGCTAATGCACTTGTGTTATGGGAATCAGACACAACGGTGGTACCACAACACCCAGACCCGAGACGATATAGAAAATTGATAAAAAAAATGACCCGATCGGGAATCGAATCCGGGATCTCGGAGCGACGACGCCTTGAAATAAATACATTAAGTACATTATATTTATTTATTACGTTATATTTTGTTGTTAATATATAGTAATACTCTAAAAATATTTTACGATTTACATCAAATTTCTTACTACATGCTAAGATTGAAAAATGATATTAACCCTTAGCCCCTTAGGCTGCGGGAGCATGCGCATATTTTTAAAATAGAGATATTAAATAAAATATAACACCTCCTCTATGTAGTAAAAAAAACGAAGTCAATAAATTGTGTTCCAAGAGATGCGTTCTGAAATATAGTAGGTTGTTAGGGTTATGTTTATATTATTTTACAAAATGAATCATTTTGTTAAAAAGGAATGTCAAGATTTTGTACTATATTCAACAAGCAAAGAAAAAAATTGTTTAAGTTAAGCTGTGGCTTACTCGATTACAAGATTACAGACCGTTTTTCTTTGCTAGTCCAATAATGTAAATCTTTTGATAACTTGTAAAATATTATCAGGAAATAAAATAAAATTGCTAATGCTTTTAGAATGTTTTCAACACTTACAGTGTCATATTTTATATTCATAAAGATGAAATAAGAAACCAAAAATTTGCGCACGGGCGGGACTTGATAAACAGACGGCTAGATGGCGCTAAGCGTCACGCAATTGACGTTTTCATAAACCACAAATTTCGCAGGGTCGGACTAACAGCACGGTAGCTCAATTGGTAAGAGCGTTTGGCCCGGTTTGCCAAAAGGTTGCTGGTTCAAGTCCCGCCCGTGCGCAAATTTTTGGTTTCTTATTTCATCTTTATAAATATAAAATTGCTATTTAATTTAAAAAGATCTCAGTGCTAACTGATAAGTTGCCTATGTAGTCGGTGAATATTGTGTTTATCTATATTTTAAAATAAATTATTTCGGTACAAAAGGCTGTCAAGATAGTTAACAATATTCGACTAACAAAGAGAAACCGGCCAAGTATGAGTCGGACTCGCGCAGTGAGGGTTCTGTGGCAACTAACTGAATAAGGCAAGCCTATATTACTTCTACTTAGCTAAAAGTACCTACCACAATATTTTGTAGACAGCAAAATATAAGTTGATATTACATATTTGCTGTTCTTGTGTGCTAATATCTCAAAGTAGCAGGTAGGGTACTTTGCTGTACCCTACCGGGTGTGAGTGGTATCACTTTTTTGTTGCTGCTTTGTAAGATTCTTGTACTTAGATCGTCGTAGCATTGGTGCTTTAAGTGGCCAATTTTACCAACAGCAGGCGGAACAAAGTCTTTAACTGAATAATGTTGGCAGGCATTTTATGACCTTTTGTAATACAAACGCAATTTCTAACATACGATACTTTGCTCTCATAATTTTAACAGGCACTGGGAATTTTTGAAGCTCGTACATATCTTAAAAAAGAACAGGGTTTAAATTTGTAATTGTGAAATAAGCAATCTTAAATCTTTGGTCCACGAAAATTTCAGTTATTTTTCATATTTACTGCTCTACGGACATTTACCAGCCAGTATAACTATTTTTTGTATAAGAATAGTAAAGCCGTTAACAGGATCATCTTTCTCCCAAATTTTAACAGTCTGTTGATTATAGTTACAAAATAAAGTGGCAGTGACATACGGACATACAGATAGACATTGACGAAATTATAAGTGTTCCGCTTTTGGCCATTCGACTACGGAACCCTAAAAACGGACTTCAAATAAAACTGCGAAATAGGATTTATCATTTTATTGGTCGTCTTAATACTAGTGCTACTGTCCGGCGACCTTCGCCGCGATGCGCTTGTCGCGCTCCTCGGCGATGGTGAGCCGCACGCCCTTGCCGCGCGGCAGCGAGATGTACGCCTTCGTGCCCTTGCCGATGATGAACACGTTGTTCAGTCTGCGGACAGAGTACAGCAAATCATTACACTTACTAATAATTACTAATACAGACATTTTTAAAATGACAATAAATAAGAAAATAAAAAATATGTTTTCTGGCCACGTAGCACTGGTTTAGGCACCAGACCATCCCTTCAAATCGAACAAACAAATTGCAGTTACAGGCATAAAAAGGGAAGTTCTAAGCTCGACTTGTCCGCGAATATCACGCGTTCGGCTGGACCGATTTTTTCACAGAATGCGAATTTCACAAGCGTTTTTCATAGAAGTATTTGTTACACTAGGAAGGTTTCAGTAACACAATACGAAAGCTTTGGTTAGTTAGTTCAATCAAGTACACTGTAACCTAAAACAAGAACTAAAAACGACAAAAAAAAACATACAATTTAAAGTTTTTACGTAACGAGTTTGTTTCTCCTATAAGTGTTATTTTTAGTCCTTTTAGTGTTGATTTTTGAAGGCTGTTCAATTTGTATAAAAAAAAAAAACAAGAGACTTCTACAAGCGAACACCCACAGATATTGCAACTTCCTCATCACTATGGCAAAAAAGTTTATAACCACTACAATAACGGTAATCGCGAGCGACACTTTTTATTTAAAAAGATCTCAGTGCTAACTAATCTATTTTATTCTTTATTGCACTGGCAAAAATTCAGTACAAATGGCGGACTTAAAGCATTCTCTACCAGTCAACCATTAGGGTGAAGCAGAAACGATTAAAGGGCTTAAAAGAACACAAAAACTGTATCCGCCGACCAGAGGTGGAATTGTGTAAGGCAATCTTTTTCAATGGACAGTTTAAAACATACGGTATGATCTGTCAAACGTTAAAGAACAAAGCGTTTGACAGATCATCTCGTACGTTTTGAACTGCAAATGAATACGATTGCTTTACACGGAGAGTTTTGCGCGGGAAACGAAAAGGGAAGGATGGACCTTATTTCTCCGCTTTAGTAATTGTTTTTTTTCGGGTCAATTATTGTGATTGTGTGGTGGAATTATCATGATAATTTGTGCTTTTGAAGCAAACAAAACAATACAATTAAAGTGGGTAATTAAGTGAAGCGATCGCGCCGTGTTAACCGGTTCCTGCGCTAAGCTTCCTTATTGAGCATTGAAATGCGAACCACCTCGCATTTCAATGAGTTAGGTTAAGATGGGCTAGTTTAGTGTTAGTTTAAGTCAATAAGTGTAAAAAATGAACATTATTTACTGAAGATTAGTCCGTATGGCATAGAGCCGAAGACGTAAAACTTGTATGAAAAAAAAATGCTTTACACGTGTCCACCTCAGATCAATGCCCTGTAAGACGTTCCAGATTAGGAAAATAATATACGTGCCTGGTGGCGAAGGTGTGTCCCGTGGTGTCGCGGATGTGCACGATGTCGAAGGAGCCGGGGTGCCGCTCGCGCGACACGATGGTGCCCACGCGGCCCAAGTTGCGCCCGCCCGTGATCATGCACAGGTTGCCTGCAAACACACGTGCAATGTGCAATTACACAAATGAATCAATCATTTATTTATCTTAAGTAACAGTGACTCATTTTTTTTAGTAAAACTTATAAACTATGTTAGTAGGTACCTAAATACAGTTTACATGGGACTAAGAGGTAAAAAAAATAAAATGAAAATATCTGATAATAACGGCCAGTTCTGTACCACTCCCGCCAAAATGGCACAAGAACGGTTCATATACATGCAGTTGAGCCTATCAGCAATAATCATATTATATAAAGAAAGAAATATACCAAATGTCTTGACTTCAGCATTTTGCAAAAAAAGAATTAAATAAGTGATACAAAATAATGTATTTACTTTGCTTCCATCTAGCGGGATTTGAAAATACAAATAATATCTATGAGATGTAACAATTTAATAGCACTTCCATTACCAGAAAATTGATTTGTTTGGTAGAAAGTAGCACATGCAAAGTGATGTTCGCTCATCAAAATGATGGGATGTGCCATTTAGCCTTTGTAAGAGCTAACATTTTTGCTTAGCTTTTTGTAGAGAAAAGGCAGAGTGAAGATTCGCTATGATTTACATTTGATTAACTAGATGGCGTTTATTCGAAATATTTACACTTAGGCCGCACTGATGGCGCTCGGGCAACTGGTACTTGGAAGTCGATTTTGCTAACAATCCTTGACACTAATATGGGCCAAACGTCAAAATTCTACCCCATTGAGATTTTGTCACAATAAATTAATGGAAGTGGGGCCCTAGTCAGTAAAGAGTTAAGAGATTATTGTTTGATTGAAATATTAAATGCGATGATGCGTTTTATGGAGTAAGACTCGCTCTGACTCGCACTACGGCCCCTGGTCAGATTTCCAAAATTCCAAGGTAAGATATCATTCATAAAGATGAAATAAGAAACCACAAATTTCATCTTTATGAATATAAAATATGACACAGTGGTAAAAACATTGGATAGTGAAGAGTTATTAATTTCCAAGTTGAATTTATTCTGTAATGAATAACTACTTGGCCCACTTCTGCTGTACAGTTGGGGTGGATAGCGCAGACGTCACGCGTAATGACGTAGGTATTCATAACAGACCAGAATTTTGCACGATCGGACTGACGGCACGGTAGCGAATTGGAAGAGCGTTTGGCCCAGTTAGCCAGAAAGTTGCTGGTTCGAGTCCCACCCGTGCGCAATTTTCGGTTCCTTATTTCATCTTTATGAATAAAAAATATGACACAGTGAGTGTTTAATACATTTTAAACCACCGTAAGATATCATCTCATCTGCCTACTAAATACTAGAATTCAAATTAATAATATCACTCGAATCCCATTTCCCAATAATGTCAACTCTTATGGCGATTGTCAGTGCATGTGCTTTGACTGTTCATGTACTTAAGCTTGACTCGTGCAGGAGTAGAGCACCATCTCTCAACAAAAAATTCTCCTAATGGAAGAACTTGATAAAAACCGGCCAAGTGATAGTTGGACTTGCACACTAAGGATTCTGTGCCAACTTTAACTGAATAGAAAATCCACTTACTTCCACTTAGCCAAAATACCACAATACTTTGTTGATAGCAAATATAACTTTGTTGCGGTTATTGAAAATGTGCACTATCTCAAAAACTACTAGTTTGATCTCGTTCAAACCAATTTTTTTGAAAGTCTTTGTCAAGATCTACATCACATATTTTTATCAAAATTTCAACGAGCACTTAGTTTAAGTTAGTTGGGGAGGACGGTCTATCTCTCAAACGTAAGACTTTGAGAAAAATGGTTTTAGGAACCTCAATTTTATTTAAACAGACCTATTGATAGGCACCCCATATGCATAAGTTTGTCAAAAAGTATTTTTTTACAGTTTTAGTTTCATGTATGGGATTTAGTTTTACTAAGGTTAATTTTTAGACCTAATTCTTTGCTTCTATCTTCTAATGTTTGTATCATTAATTCCAGGCTGGGTCCTCTTCCAAAATAATCAGATCATCAGCAAATCTCAATTTAATTCCATTTATGTTTAGCCCTAGATTGTCCCAGTCCAATTTTCAGAACATTTGTTTAAGTACTGCTGTAAATTGTTTTTTCCGAAACTGGAATACAGATCTAATAGTACTTTAAAAAGATTAAAAAACATACCAGACTCAAACTTGATGAAGTCCATGATCTTTGAGGTGGCAATGTCCAGCTGCACAGAGTCGTTCACTTTGATGAGCGGGTCGGGGTAGCGGATGGTGCGCCCGTCGTGCGTCACCAGGTACGGCACGTTCTTGGGCCCCGTGGCCACGCGCTTCACTTTGCACAGCTTGTACTGAAAAAAAGTTTACACCATAAGTAATCCATAGGGCAATTTTTAACCATTTATCATTTTTTTTCGATGAATATTTATATGGTGCATGGGAGAATGTTGTGCTGCATGATTTAAACTCTGCAAAGTGTAAAGACATAAATCCCTCAAGTGTATGTGAACGAGACACAATTGATATTTTATTGTTATGTGGTTGCCTGCAACCGTTTGAATATTGAAAAGTTAAACTGAAACATATGTCAAATACAGAATTCTAGTGTGTTGTCTGATTGATAAACTGCCCATTCAATTGTCTCCATAAAAAGAAAATTACATAACTTTTTCGGTCTCCGAATTCATTTCAATGAAATCACAGGGCTAACACTTTATTTCTAAATTACTATATCTAGAAGGAGTGTTAGAAAACAAAACTAGAGTTAAAGAATATTCACATAGCACCGCACCATACCATGACCCTGCTAGGACCCAGTTGACCACAAAAAGCAACAAAATACGCTCTACTTTGCTAACATTGGCAGAGTTCTGTCTCACTATTATATGGAGTGAGAGCACATTTTGCCGGTGTCTACACATTCCATAGAATGCTCTAGTGAGCCAAGTGTCATAATTTCATGCACAATCAGCACGGTCATGGTATGCTACCATGTACTGGGTAAAAAACATAAGGAGTACAACACTCAACACAATCAGGACAAAAAAAATTATTGAATGATTAGGAAACTTATTTCTTGCCAAGTGAAATTTTTGCAAGTGAAAGTAATTAGACAAACTTGACATGTTTAATAAATTGATATACTAAATCTGAAAATATTCAATAACCTGCCATGACAAAAAATACCTATTCCAGAATGATGTTTGCAAGCTCTAATTAACAGCACACTTAATAAGTTCCATTGAGCATTACCTTTTCATAAAATCATATGAAATGGTGTTTCAAATTTGGATAAGGGTACTAGGCCTTAAGGATACTTGTTGGAGTACAGGCAAAATTACACAATTTATTGATGTATGTAAGAAATACCTTAGCTTCTTCAGGGGTTATCCTGTGGATGGTGAATCTGCCCTTGACATCATAGATAAGTCGGAACAATTCATTTGTTTTTTCAATGGATACCACATCTGAAAAAAGACACCTCAATATCAATACATAAGAAGTTTTAAGTACTAACTGTTAGTACTTAACAAACTGTATAATAATACAGTAGAAAGTAATAACTTTCTACTTTCAAAACAAGCAACGATTATACACTTAAATTTAAATCATAAAAGATTGACAGTACATACCCATGAATCCAGCAGGGTAGGTCGGGTCCGTGCGCACTTTGCCGTCTACTTTGATGAGGCGCTGCTTCACGATCTTGAGCACCTCGTTGCCGGTGAGCGCGTACTTGAGCCGGTTGCGCAGGAAGATCACTAGCGGCAGGCACTCGCGCAGCTTGTGCGGGCCTGTGGACGGCCGTGGCGCGTACACGCCGCCCAGCTTGTCCAACATCCATGCTTTCGGAGCGTTTAAACGCTTCAAATGCTTCTTCGGTCCTCGAGCCTACACGAACAAAACCAACACATGAAAGCGGGCCTCTTCCCTGGCAACTCCAAATGGCCAATCAACTGTAGGAACCCTTATAAATTACTAGACAAGTTTAATTAATAAGTTTGGTCCGGGAATATTGAAACATATCTCGATTTGGTTAGTTCAAAAGAATAAGTTAAAATTGACAAATTACGGTTAGCAGTCCCGAAATACGCGGCTGCACAGAAATAAGTGCTATCAAGCATACAGAATTTTACCTAGGAAATGATAAAACTGTGAAAGAAGTAAGGATTTTAATGGATTACATCCTAAATATTCGCAGAAACTCACCATGTTGAACACTAAATTTTACAAGAAAGAAATGTCAGTAATGTCACTTGGGTTGTGATAGAAACGTCAAAACAAATGTTTTTTTTTTTTTTTTTTTTTTTTTTTTATTATAACTCTTTCCATCTGCAATCAGCCCTTTTTAGCTTTAATCAGATTTGCTAATCTTTGTAAGATGACTGTTGCGAGTACACATCCAATGATGTGTCATCTCGTATTTTTATAATAACAAAAGTTTTGTTTGGTGAGTGCTTCACTATACAGAATATACTATTATACAGAAGCTAGTCTCTTTCTTTTCAGCCGAGCTATGCAGTCACTCGTGTCCATGAGCTTTGCAGCTAGATGGTTTTGGTGCTTTTTAAGTCTCTGTTTATAGGGCTCTGAAGACCTTTTTATTTCTTCTTTAACAGTGGGCATTTCTAGGTATTCATGCAATTCTGTGTTTCGAATGAACCATGGTGCGTTGGTCAATATCTTCAATACTTTATTCTGGAAGCGTTGGAGAATTTCTACATTAGAATGACTCGCTGATCCCCATATCTGAATACCGTAAGTCCATACTGGTTTTATGATGGCTTTGTAAATCAGGATTTTGTTTTCAAGACTGAGTACTGATTGTCTACCTACTAGCCAGTACACATCTCTGAGCTTTTTATTGGCTTGTTCCTTTTTAGCCTCTATATGGTCACGCCAAGTTAGTCTTCTGTCTAGGTGGATGCCTAGGTATTTGACTGTTCTGTTTTGTGGTAGGATAGCATCGTTGAGTTTCACAGGTGGGTAGTCCCCTCTCTTTAAAGTGAAAGTTATGTGGACAGATTTTCCTGGACTAGCTTGTATTCTCCACTTTTTCAGCCACAGACCGATCTTGTCTAGGCATCCCTGTAGCTTTGAGGATGCAATATTTGGATCTTTATTGCAGGAGAGGATTGCAGTGTCATCTGCATACGTCGCAATCACCACCTCTTCAGAGTCAGGTAGGTCAGCGGTATATATGGTGTATAAGATTGGACCAAGCACCGAGCCCTGGGGAACTCCCGCTTCTATTTGGCCGAAGGAAGAAAGGTGGTCTTCACATTTAACTTGAAATATTCGGTTTTGTAGGTATGACTTTAAAATCATAAACAAAGTATTAGGCAGATGTAGCTTTAGCTTGTATATAAGGCCTTTGTGCCACACCCGATCAAAAGCTTGCTGTATGTCGAGGAACACAGCCGAGCAGTATTCCTTCCTCTCCAGAGCTTGACGGATTGTATGAGCTACTCGGTGTATTTGTTCCGTAGTTCCATGGTTTGCACGAAAGCCAAATTGGTGGTCCGGTATTATTTTCTGTTCTTCGAGTATTGGAAGTATGCGTTTCGTGATAACTTTTTCGAAAACTTTCGATAATAGCGGGAGAAGACTAATGGGCCTGTATGAGGTCACTTCAGTAGGAGGCTTTCCCGGTTTTGGAACCATATTAATTATGGACACTTTCCATAACGTTGGGAAGTGTTGTAATCTAATTATAGCATTGAATAAAATTGTAATCAGCAGTATGCCCTTTTTTGGTAGGTTTTTAAGAATCTCCGCGGTTATCAGATCATAACCTGGGGCTTTTTTATTCTTTAATTGCGAGATAATTTTTTTTACTTCTAGCGGTGTAACATGCTCTTGTGGTAATGTCATTTGTTGGTCGCTGTTTAAAAGTTGGTCAATTTCTTCATCTAATTGGCTAGGGTCTGGTTCGTTGGGTTTGAACACTTCTTGAAGGAAACTTGCAAACAGATCTGCTTTTTGCTGAGGTTTCCGTGTCCAGGTTCCATCACTTTGTCTTATTGGAGGCATGTGTTCTTTTGGCCTTTTCAAACATTTTGTCATTTTCCAGAGGGAGTAATCGTCTGCTTGGTACGGTGATAGCGTCTTTAGTTTATCTTGCATGGTTCTATTTGCAGTTTCCCGGAGCATTATTTTTAGACGTTTTTGTGCCTCATTGAGCTCTCTTTTATCTTGGCGATTTCTGCTGGTGTGCCATTGGCGTCTTAGTCTTCTTTTTTCCGCTATAAGCTCCCGTATTTCCTGGGTGAGATCTAGGTTTTGTGTTTTATATTCTTTGTAGGGAGTTGAGAGCCACGCCGCCTTTTGAATCACATTGGTGGCATATAATGTTGTTTCCTCAATTTCCTCCACTGTTTTAAGTGGTATGCACAAGTTAACTTTTTCGTCAATATAATCACGAAAGGCATTCCAGTCAGTTTTACAGTTATACAGGGTTTCACGGATCTCTTTCCAAAGAACTGTAGTACTGATGGTGCATATTATAGGTGTATGATCTGATGGGCCATCCAAGCTTGATTCAACTCTAGTGTAGATTTCTGACATACCTTTTGTGACAAAGAAATCAATGAGATCTGGAGTTTTTTTCGGGTCAGATGGAAAAATGAAAATCCACAGTGCACCAGGTGCCAGCAATACGGGCACACCAAAAATAATTGTATGCGTCCTTACAGATGTGTCAAATGTGCAGGAGGACACAAAACCACAGACTGCCCAAAAAAAGATAGAAGCACACCAGCTACCTGCTCCCTCTGCCACGGCGACCATCCAGCAAATTACAAAGGCTGCCAAGTATACAAAGAGATTCGAGCCCGAAAAATGAGAAAGACCGGAAACAGGAAATTACTGCCAGAAACAGAACAGAAACCACCGAAGCAATACTTACAGCCACCGCAGATACAGGATTTCCCTCCACTGAAACCTCCCAGCTATTTAAGACAACTGTCTGCAACTAGCCAGGAATCAAACACTGTACATAGACCTGAAAGCACATCAAATACAACGAATTCTGGCCACTGGAAAAAGAAAACAGAGAATGAACAATCTCAGCCCACAATCTCATTAGAGAAAATAATAATTAAACAATCTGAAAAGATAGATATCCTCATACAACAAATAGGGACCCTTATGGGTCTCCTAACGACGCTAATAGCCCAGAATCAACAGAAAAAAGGATAAAATTCCTCCGAATCGCGGCATGGAACATCAATGGCTTATCCCCGAATAAGCAAGAAGTCGAGCTTTTTATCAACCACAACAAAATAGACATCTTATTAGTTTCCGAAACTCACTTAACTGACCAAAAAGTGGTCAAAATCAAGGGATACAACATATGCTACGCTAACCACCCCGATGGCTCATCACATGCCGGTGCTGCTATATTAGTTAGGGAAAATATAAGACACCACATTTTGCCAAGCTATACTCTTCCACACATACAGGCCGCTGTAGTATCAGTTGATGATTGGCAGGGATCACTCAATGTGGCTTCATTGTACTGCCCTCCACGACATCGTGTAGACGAACAACAGTTTAATGACTTTCTTCAAACACTTGGCAATGGCAGATACATTGTTGGGGGAGATTGGAATTGTAAAAACACGGTCTGGGGCTCTAGATTAACGACGACAAGAGGACGAGAGCTCAAAAAGGCAATCGACAAGAACCACCTCAGCGTCATTTCCACAGGGAAACCAACCCATTTTCCGTCAAAACAAATGTCAAAACAAAATTCAAATCATAGACATTATTTTTTTTCATCTGACTGACCCGGCAAGAATACTCATTGCTGGCAAAAGACTTCATTTTAGCAACAGATTAGTAAGAGTATAAAGAGAAGCTGTTTTTCACCTGTTGTATGGTTTTCACCAGTTATATGTGTCAAAATCCCCTTAAAAAAATTCAGATACAATAATGTTGTTGTGGGATGAGGGACGGTTAACACTTGATAACACTTGGAGGCACTGTACTGAAAAATTGTCTGTATGGCTTTAACCCGAGGACGAGAATGTTAAGTTAGTTAAACTTAATTTTAAATAAAATGCAAAGTTTTTTTTTCTAACCTATAAGGGCGAGATGAGCTGCTTTCATCACTTTTTTGCTTTTTTCACGACTGCCGAACCAAAAAATAAAAAACGTAGTAGGAGAGAGAAAAAAAAGAGGAAAGAGTAAACAGTGCGTTTTCTGGCCTCCGGCAGTTGATGGCTACCTGGCAACCAATTTTAAGGTTTTTGCAAAATATTAAGGTTTTCACAAAAGAAATACTATTATTATTTGTGATTTCAAAAAAATAATAAACTACTAAACAACCTTTTTACGACATATCTTTCAGAGAACTCGAGCTAATTTGACGGCGAGTGGGCAGTGATAGTGATGTAAAATGAAAAAAAAAACAATTTGTTTTTTTTCAGTTTTTGAAAAACTAACATGAAATAAAACTTAGCACCGTTGTTTTTTTTCTGAATTTGGTTTTTTTTCTACCATACATTTTAGTTCAATGATAAATGAAATTTGTATAATAAATCAACTTATTTATTTAATTATAATTAACTTATAACAACTTCCGATTTCTCCGTGTGCAAATGTAATTGATTTGGGCATTTCCCTTTCGTTGATGTAAATGTCAATGAATGTTGCCAATATATTCATGAAATCTTGATACCACTCAACCAGAAAAGTATAGTAGAGTTAAAAATAGGCCGAAATTGTATTCTTAAGTATTAATCTTAAACGGTAACTGTCTTTTAAAAGTTTTGGATGAAATCCAATACTCTTGAAAAAAAACATGGTTTAGAAAAAAAAACAGTTTTTTTTCAGGTTCTTTTTCAACGCTTTTTTTCACACTAGAAAAAAAACGGTTTTTTTGCAACACTAGGCAGTGATCAATGATATTGTATTAAGAACTAGATCACCGGTGAGAGGCTAAAAGATGGCTCAGCTAAACAACACCTCACTTCAAATTGGGGTCATAATTTTGACTTAGTCTGTTTTTGATGGCGTCAGTGTCTCAATGCCTCAGTGCGCCCTTAAAACTGCAGAAACACCTAACTAAATAAATAAAAACAGTCCGAATATCATATTTTCGTTAAGTAAATTGTATTAATCCCTCAAGCGTATGTGAACGAGACACAATGCACATTCTATTGTTATGTGGTTGCCTGCAACCGCTCGGGTGTTGAAGCATTAAATGATGCCTATCATTAATGATTGAAGTATTTTCAATAAAATTAGTGAGTTTCGTTTATTAGCCAACCCACGGACTAACATGGTCGATATTCTAAGACAGTGCCATACATTGAGGAGATTAGTACTATATTTTTTTTAAATAAATTAACGACCGTCATAGTGTGGTGGTTTACGTTCCGAACTTCAAAGATAAGCAGTCGCCGGTTCGAATCCTACCCGCACGACCCTAACAAATATGTCTGTGGAAATGTATATTAATATGTCTGTTATATAACAATACATTACACCTTCAATTTGTTTAAAAGTAACAGCGTAGACGCTTACGGATTAAAAAGTCACTGGCACTTGCGTTAACAAAAGACTGTTGATAAACACATCAGTGAGGGATGATCCTCACGATTGTAGAAAAAAATATGTACGCTCACTAACTATGTACACTCACTTACGTATATAGTCTCTGCAAAAATATGTATCCTGTTAACATGATGCCAGATGACTATGGTGTATTAATAAATTTTTTTTTATTTATTTAAATAAGGACTATATTAACATTATATTACTAACTATTATTAGCAAAGACCTTGACAGTATTGATTGTATGATATCCAGTTCTCGAAACACTGATAAGTATTGATATCCAGTTCTCGAAAAGAAATGCTGAGGAATGCCTTGATATCTTTTATGAGACGTTATTTCAGATCATTCGAAATCGTATTCCATGCAAATTAACAAGATCTAGCACTCGATTTCCTATTTGGTTTGGTAATCCACTGATACAAATATTTAAAAATAAAAACAAAGCCTGGATAAACTAGAAAAAGTACAAAAATCAATCAGACTATTTAATATTTTCAATGTACCGAGAGAGGTTTAAAAAAGAGTGTAGTAAATGCTATAAAGCTTACATTACTCGTATTGAAGATAGTATCCAAAATAACGTGAAGTATTTCTGGACCTATATGAAGCATCGTAAAAACCAACCAGATATACCAGATAGTGTTACTTATTTAGACCAGGTTGCAAATAACCCTTGTGAAATATGTAACTTATTTTCAATGTTTTTTGAATCTGTCTTCCAGTCAAGTGATTTAAATGAATCTTACGAAATAGACGACATCAAGGACCTTGATATAAGGACACGCACTAGTAATCTAATTAGCAACATCAGCATAACCCCAGATTGTGTCCTCAAGGGTCTCGAATCTTTAGACACTACTAAGAGCGTGGGTACTGATAATATTCCACCACTATTCCTTAAACGCACTGCTAATTCTATTTTCGTTCCACTTCATGTAATATTTAATAAGTGTTTAAGTGAAGGGTACCTTTCCAGCTACCTGGAAGTCTGCCAGAATCACCCCAGTTCATAAGGGGGGCTCAAAAAGGGATGTTCAAAATTATCGGCCGATATCGATCCTTCCAGCTTTATCAAAGCTTTTTGAACGGCTCCTACATAACTGCCTGTACCCTCAATTACATAATTCTATACTGCCTCAACAGCATGGTTTTGTACGAAACCGCTCTACCTTGACTAACCTTATTGTTTACGATACAGAGCTTTTTACTAACATAGACTCTAACTTGCAGACTGACGTGTGTACACGGACTTCAGAAAAGCGTTTGATAGGGTAGACCACAAGATATTGCTAGAAAAGATTGCCTTTAATGGCATCCGTGGCAGCCTGTGGAGGTGGTTTAAATCATACATATCAAATCGGACACAAAAAGTAGTTATCAATGGGCATCAGTCAAATTTAATACTAATCACTTCTGGAGTGCCACAAGGCTCCATTCTTGGGCCATTACTGTTTATTTTGTTTATTAACGATATCGACGAATGCTTCAATCACTGTAAATACTTACTTTATGCTGATGATCTCAAATTATATCGTACTATCACTCATCGTTCCGATCATCTCAAGTTTCAAGAAGATTTGACCAGATTCTCTGAATATTGCATAAAAAATAAATTATCACTAAGCCTAGAAAAATGCAATTGTATAACTTTCACTAGAAAATTGACTCCCAGTTTTCATGATTATTTCTTATTTGGCTCCAATCTTACAAGGGTACAGACTATCAAGGATCTTGGGGTAACCCTAGACACGAAATTAACTCTAGATAATCAAATATTTGTAATAAAGCTTTAAAAATGTTCGGCCTCGTTATGCGCGCCAGTAATGACTTTAGACGCCCATCTACATTTGTTTGTTTATTTAAGTCCTTGAGTACGCTCTCAACTTGAGTATGCGGTGACTATCTGGGACCCGTTTTATGCGAAATACGTTGACAGCCTCGAAAGGGTACAAAAGAAATTCCTTAAAAGCATGCACTACAGGTGCTTTCACAGCCGTATCTCCTATGCTGCCGCCCTTGACAGATATAAGATGACGAACTTGAAAAAAAGACGTCTACAGCTGCAAGCTATCTTTCTATATGACCTTTGCCATAACAAATATGACTGTATAGATTTAATTAATAAGTTAATCTTCAGAGTGCCAGTTAGGCCGAATAGGCGAACTTGCCGCAGTTTTAAACTTTTTCTTAACTCGATTGCCCGTACCAACGCTGGCAAGCGCTCGCCTATGGTCCAGCTGACTAACACCTACAACACTCATTTTAATGATATAGATATTTTTGTACTAAGTCCACATTCATTTAAAAAATCTGTTTTAGACAAGCTGCTTGAAACAAACAACTAGCACACACTGTAATCCTTCTCTTTCGTATTTATATAGCTGTTCTTATCAATTAGCATTAACATGTATGTACATTCACATTAATGGTTGTTCCTACTATCTCTCAATTTTTTAAGTAATCCGTGGTTATCGTGGTTGATGTCATAGTTAGTAATACTTAGTTTTCTTAAGTCTTCAATTTATACTAACACTGTGATGTTGTTTGATAACCCAAATAAATGAAAAAAACAAAAAACAAATGTGAATATTTTAATTAATTTAATATGTAAAAAATATACATGTGGTCAAGTGATCGTGAATGCCTAGCAGTGAACATGATTCTGATATTGGCGCCATGGCATTTCAAGCATTTACGTGCGCATTCAAATTGCATTTATTAGATAATTAGTCAATATTTTAAATGTTAAATAGTTTGAAAGTAAAATGTTTTTGTTGATTAATATAAAACCGAGCTAAAGTGTGAACTCAATTTTAAAATTAGGCCAACGAGTCTATTGTAATGTACAGTGGCCAGCAAATCAGGTTATCTACGTTTGTTGCAAACTAGCTCTTATCAAAATAGAATAAGATGCCGCAGTTTACCTTGACGTGCTGTTGTCCGTACCTACATACTTTAAAAATATATTAAGAAAGCTACTCTATTAAGACTCTGTTCCGAAACTGATGTCTGATGTGATAGATGTCAATCCATTGATATCCATTAATCAGACGGTGCCATATTTGTGTACTCATTTAGTTCGCGAGGCGTCATCTACTTCTAAATTCAATATCATTGGCAGTGATAGTCTGTTTTGAGTTTTCAATTGGTGTTGATCACTAACGAAAACGTAAGCATAGCCTAAGGTTTTCGATGGTTTTATTTGTACCTGTACTGCATCCTAATAGAGAGTTGAAGAATAACATTATCGTTTTAGTTCTAAATGACCATTTAGTATGTTATTCATACAAAATACTTTAACAACATATCAAAAATAAAACCTGAAAGAACTTCAAAACTGAAGGCACCCGTATATTTTTTTTTTTAAAAAAACTATCAATTCTAAAAGAACGTAACAAGAGGTTGAATGTTATGAGGTCACGACTTTGCAATATTCAGAAAAAAAAACTTTTGCAGTTTGAAAAGTGGTTTGTGGCAATTTTATAAGAAAGACGTCGATATTAATGGTGTATTCATTACGTATTTACATTATTAAATAACATTACCTAATTTCAGTTACGCAAAAGCGTATGTAGCTTCGTTTCTTATTTAATATTACACTGTCCGTCCCTATGTCACAGCCACTTTATTCTGAAACTATTAGCATTACACAGATGGAATTTAGTAGGTAGAT
This sequence comes from Pyrausta purpuralis, assembly GCA_963924145.1. Lineage (NCBI taxonomy): Eukaryota > Metazoa > Arthropoda > Insecta > Lepidoptera > Crambidae > Pyrausta > Pyrausta purpuralis. The sequence continues at coordinate 275,327 of OZ001648.1, read as the reverse complement.
GTATTCCGTTAATCGCTTTATGATTCCCAAACTAAATCTAAAAAATAATGCCATTCGAAGGGGGTTCCTATACAAGGAACTAAATATATTTTTTTATCTATAAATTGCACTTGTAAACAGCAACTTTGGCTGTGACAGACGAGGAATCAAACCCCGTGTCTTACGCTATCTAGGCGTATGCCACTCGGCCACCGTCACATTAGTAAATCTGTTGAATTTTGCAAGCGCTTACTTTAACGCATAGGCTGCGTGACATTATCAATGTTGCCAGATTGCTCTCACAATATCCGAAGGAAATATTTTTACAAATATTTAACAATCGGTTAAGATGAAGGAAGCCAATTTTTTATTTACATTTTAGGTTTTATATCGTTTTGTCACTATAGAAACTAAATTATGTACAAATTGTATCTGTAAAAAGTAACTTTGGCTGTGATAAACGTGTAATCGAACCCCGTGTCTTATGCTATCCAGGCGTATGCCTATACCACTCGGCCAACGTCACATTAGCAAACCTGTTGAATTTTCCAAGCGCTTACTTTATCGCGTAGGCTGCGTGACATCATCAATTTTGCGAGATTGCTCTCACAATATCCGAAGGCAAAATTTGTACAAATATTTAACAATCGGTTAAGAGGAATCGGTTTGGATGAAGTTGAATTTTCTAAGGCAAATTATACAGAAGACTATAAGAACGCTTTTGATTCGATCGAAACTTGGGCGGTACTTCGGTCTCTTCAGCAGTGCCACATAGATTAGAGGTATATAGAGGTGTTTAAGTGTTTGTATAACAACGCCACCATGTCGGTCAGAGTACAAGAACAAAATACGAGGGCGATTACATTGCGAAAAGATGTAAGACAGGGAGGCGTTATTTTTCGGACGGCCGATAGACATATCCAAGGAAGCCGTCGAGAGTCTTCACATCTATAGTTCGAATTCACGAGACATCATGAAGACCCTGGAAGCCATAAAAAGTCATAAAAAAAAGTCATAAAAGTCATTTATTTATGCAAATAGGCCCTCTGGGGGCACTTTTACACGTCCCAATATAAACCCTACCACAGCTTCGGGACAATTGTGGGCTAGTGCTGAGAAGAAGCTGCGCAAGAAACTCAGTCACTATTGTCAATGCCTCTTTTCAAAAGGTTTACAATGTTTGTAGTGATCATGCAAGTCCATACATTATTATCATTTAAATAATCATCTACTTTATAATACCCTTTCGTCATAAGGGTTTCTTTAATAACAGTTTTAAATTTATTAACCGGTAAGTTAATAATGTGTTCTGGTAGTTTATTGAAAAATTTTATACCTTTCTCCATGAAAGAATTACCAACCTTTCGAAGCCTAAATTGTGGAATAGCAAGCTTATCCTTATTTCTAGTATTATATTTGTGTATGTCACTATTTTTCGTGAATAAATGAAATTTTTTCCGTACATACATTAAATTTTCGTAAATATACTGAGAGGCTAAAGTTAATATTCTATTTTTTTTAAACACCTCTCGTAAGGAATCTTGAGGTTGAAGATTATAAATAGCTCGCACGGCTCTTTTTTGTAACACAAAAATTGTCTCTACATCAGCAGCCGCGCCCCACAGTAAAATGCCGTAGGACATCAAGCTATGGAAATAACTAAAATAAACTAACCTAGCTTTTTCTACATCAGTTAAACGTCTTATCTTCCTTACAGCAAAAGCAGCTGAGCTTAGTTTCCCTGACAAGGCCGCTATATGAGGACCCCATTGTAGTTTGGAGTCTAAAGTGATTCCCAAGAATGTTGTGGAATCAATAGTATCAAGCGGTTTGTCTTTTATCTTAACCTGAGTTGATGCCTGTCGGACATTAGGCATCGTAAACTTTACACATTTAGTTTTACTTCCATTAAGAAGAAGATTGTTAACAGTAAACCAATGTAATACTTGTGAAAGAGTATTATTTACATCGTCAAAATTTCCTTCACCTCTTGGAATTTTAAATATAAGTGAAGTATCATCAGCAAACAATACTATATCATAAAGATTCCCTACAAAATGCGGGAGGTCATTTATATATATTAAAAATAAAAGAGGTCCTAATATAGATCCTTGGGGCACACCCATTGTTAGAGGTGCTCCAGAAGACTCAGTTCCGTTTATACACACTTTTTGCATTCTACCTGAAAGATATGAATTAATTAAATTTAACGAGTTCAATGATGCCCCATAGTGACATATTTTTTTAAGTAATGTTTCATGATCCACACAATCAAACGCTTTCGATAGATCACAGAAAATCCCTAAAGCATCATGCCTATTATCATAAGCATCAAATATATGTGTTAAAAGAGCAACTCCTGCATCCGTGGTGCTTCTTCCTTTAGTAAAACCGAATTGTTTGTTATGTAATAACTTGTTCGATGAAAAGTGTGCTAAAATTTGATTGAATATAATCTTTTCATATATTTTACTCAGGACTGGCAGAATCGATATTGGCCGGAAGTTTGAGGGGTCACTTTTGTCACCCGCTTTGAAAAGCGGTGTTATTTTACTAATCTTCTTTAAACAAGGAAACTGGCCGTCATCAATACACTTGTTAAAAATTAATGCTAGTTGAGGGGCTATTATGTTAATAATTGACTTAATAATATGCACACATAGTCCCCAAAGATCCTCCGTTTTTTTCATATTTAACTCTCAAAATGTTTTTATTATTACTTCAGGTCCTACATGCCTAAAGTGCAGTTGAGAATTACATTCACTGACATTAAGTTTTAGAATAGATTCGGCTATTACTGAAGAAGAAGCAAGTTCTTTCGTTGTTGTTGGTGCAATATGTGAAAAAAACGATTCAAAAGCAGTTGCAACCTCTAAATTCGAATTTATTGTTTTATCATTGATTTTTAATGCAAATTTACCATCTCTCAATTTATTTTTACAAGTTTCTTTATTTATGATGCTCCATGTAGCTTTTGCTTTATTTTTGGAGCTAGAGACTATTCTACGAAGGTAATGGGATTTTGCTGTAGCACAAACTTTTTTAAATATTTTTGAATAATTTCTAACATATTCAATAAAGTTTTGGTCTTGAGAGTTTTCTCGTAGACTATATAATTCATATAATTTAATCCTACTTTTATGAATTCCCGGCGTGGCCCAATTATTAAATTGACATTGGACCTTATTTATTTTAGTCTTTTTTATGGGAAATATTTCATTAAATTCGTTTTTAATTAAGTTAAAAAGGTCTTCATATTGTTTATCTACACTATCACTAGTATTTTGTTTCACTGAATATAGTGTATCGTTAATTGTATCCCTAAATCTATCTAACCTATTTTCTGTGACAGGCCTATTCATAGTTTCCACAGGTAAACTTGCGGTATGATTGTGTTCAAATAAAACTTTTTGACCTCTATGATCAGAACTGAGGCCAATTAAAATACCTTTATCAATGACACTTGCGTTTTTGTCACAAAAAATATTATCTAAGCAAGTGGCCGTGGTGGGAGTTACCCTTGTGGGTTCACAAAAGAGATTTTTTAAATTAAAAGATTTGAAAAGATTAAGAAATCGAATGGCGCTATTCCATTCCTTTAAAATATCAAAGTTAAAATCTCCACATACTATTATTTTCTTATTAGATTTTGAAACCTTTTCTAGCGCTGATTCCATAATTGGTTCAAAAAGTTGGTAAGTAGCGTCGGGGGGGCTATACACAGATAAAATTATATAATGTTCGAGCTCAATACACGCTAATTCGATAGTACGTTCTAAAGAGAGTGACACAATGTCCCTGCGATCTTTACAATTTAATTCATTATTTATAAGTATGAGTGACCCCCCTCTAGTTGTGGTCTCTCTTGAAAACGAACTACCGACTGTATAGTTTTCAATACTAATCATTATTTCACATTTTCTATACCAATGCTCTGTTACACACATTACATGAACACTTAAATCGTGTAGAACTAATGATAGTTCAAGCTCTTTGCCAGCCAGGCCTTGTATATTTTGGTGAACAACATTAAAACTAGACCTGGCCTTTGTCTGCCCTCTTAGTTTAAAGCCTCAGAGCAAGATTCGGAAGACCAGATGCGATAGCCATAGCAGAAATAGAGAAGATACGAAGCTTACCCCGCTTGACAGACGCGCCCAGGGTTTTATGCATATTTGCAAGCAAGGTCTCCAATATAGTAGCAACCCTGGGAGCCATCGGGAAGCATCAACACCTCTACAACCCAGAGGTGAGCAAGCTCACCATAGAAATGTTACCGCCAACTCTCAAGTATCGGTGGTACGAGTTCGCCGCCGGACAGCCAACAGAAGAGGCGGACATAGAAAAGCTGGCACGTTTTCTGAACAAAGAAGCGGAACTTTGTGGGCCATACGCACAGCCAGAAGGAGTACAGGAAGTCACCACTAATAGAAGAACACAGAAGACTTTCAATACTCAAGAGTCCACACAACAGAGAGAAGCACAACAGAGCAAGAACCCGGTATGCCCAGTTTGTGGAAGAACAGGACACAACGCGACGGGTTGCGAAGAATTTACCAACGCAGACTCCTCAGCAAGCTGGGACATAGCAAAACAGAAAAGCCTCTGTTTCCGTTGTCTTCGCTACCGAAATAGAACACAGCTGCCGAGGAAACAAATGCAACGCTGAAGGATGCAACAGTTGGCACCATAGAATGCTTCACTTCCAGAAAGAAGAGAAGAATGAAGGAATCAGCTCAACGTGGACGGGAAAAGGCACGCAAGCGTTCCTGAAAATAGTACCGATAAAGATTATTGGCCCCCAGAAGACGATAGACACGTACGCGCTGGTAGATGACGGATCAACCGTTACTTTGATTGATGAAGACTTAGCACAGCAAGCTGGTCTGCGCGGACCCAGGGAGCCAATCCACATAGAAGCAATCGGCGAAACGAATGTGGACACCTCATCGTCGAGAAGATTGAACGTCCTACCAGCGGGTCAGGCCAGAGACATAGAATACAAGCGAGGTCAATCAAGAACTTGAAGCTTTGGCCCGGTTTGCCAAAAGGTTGCTGGTTCAAGTCCCGCCCGTGCGCAAATTTTTGGTTTCTTATTTCATCTTTATGAACTTGAAGCTGTCACCGCAGTCTGTGAAAACAGAGGACATAGAAGGGTGTGAACATCTTCAAAACATCGCAAGAGCCATCAAGTACAATGGAGCAAGACCTCAAAACCACCTGATAGGCCAAGACAATTGGCAACTGCTCGCAAAAGACAGCAAAATAGGAAAGAAGAACCAGCCTATCGCGTCACTAACTCCGCTTGGCTGGGTTCTACATGGAGCCAGCTCACGCACCATAGGACACAGGGTACACTTCATACAACAAACAAAAGACAGTCACAACCTAGACTCAGAACTCAAGAACTTCTTTTCGTTGGAGGCCCTCACAATAGCACCGAAATTGCCTCGCAACGATCCAGAAGCCCAAGCCCTGAAGATATTAGAAGAAAAGACAACTAGGTTGGAAAATGGAACATTTCAGACAGCTCTCCTGTGGGAAAATGAAGACGTGATGTGAAGACAACATTGGCAGACAGCACAGAGACTAGCGGATATGTTCTGGGCAAGATGGCTGAAAGAATATTTGCCAGAATTGCAACACCGACGGGAGCCCCACGGCAGAGGACCTTCACTTAATCTCGGAGACATTGTCGTGATAGCAGACAATTCGTTACCTGGCAACACCTGGCCCCTGGGAAGAATCACAGCAGTATACCTAGGACCTGATGGAATAGTACGAACAGCAGACGTCCTTACCAAAGGTGGCACTTAGAAGACCGACCAAGTAGCTGGTGATTACAGACAGACTTACAGACAGTGGAACCAGAAGTAGCCGTCCTCCCCACGGAGTAATTCGTCGAGGGCTACACTGCGCCACGACGCACGGCGGGAGAATGTTCCGGACAGCCGATAGACATAGATAGATAGTTATAGAATAGATATAGGGAGCGCGGGCGCCGAAATACAATAGGCAACATTCTAGAAGCCGCAAATCCGCAGCCGAATACAAGCCTCGCGCTTAAAAGATTAAAGTCCACTTTCGCCTGACAGGTATCGCAATAAACACGCGCCGCGTTCCAGACTCCGCCGTCAGTCGACCGCCGAAAATAAACCGTATGTCTCGGAAGATAAGGACTAATATCGACTGGCAAAATATAACCACGAACTATACCGAAACTTCTATCGCATCCCGAAGGACGCGGCGGCGCGCGAGATTTCTAGAAAATAGTAAACAGGAGTCGCACCGGGTATAAAAGCCGAGCGTTTTGCCGCTCTTGCATTCAGTTCTCTAATTCAGTTCGCTCCAGGCAACAGAACAAGAAACAAGAAAACCTCGGAACACTCAAGCACTCGGAACAGCAACAATAGGAGCACATTCAAGATTGCCAAGTAAATCTCAATAGTGGAGTTTTATTGAAGAACACCCTTTCCGCTCCCGTCTTCGACTTCATAGTTATTCATCAGGTCGATCTACGGGCAACAAGACTTCAGCGCAATCCAGCGATAGGTGCAGAAGGGGCTATAGTCTGAACAGTCCCGCACACGTTAGATCATCCAAACTATTTACAGCGGCAATGGAAGACGCCTTCAAGCTCCTGGAATGGGAAGGATTCGGCTACTGCGTCAATGACGAATACAAAACACACCTCCGGTTTGCCGATGATATAGTCATTGTGGCAAAGACGCTGGATGATCTTGGCACAATGCTCGATGACCTCGACCAAGTATCCCAACAAGTGGGTCTTAAAATGAAAATGGAAAAGACGAAATTTACGTCAAGTTTCCGAGTTGTACCCACTCCAGTATCTGTTGGGATCTCAACTGTCGAAGTTGTCGTCGAGTACGTCTACCTAGGACGCAGCGTTCGGGAAACTGCGCTAGAGCGTCTTCTAGTCTAAATTACCTCAGTGTCTGAAGATGAAAGTCTTCAACCAGTGTGTGTTACCAGTGATGACATACGAATCCGAAACGTGGTTCCTAGCTAGTAAAGTAAAGTTAGCCTGTAACATCCCACTGCTGGGCAAAGGCCTTTCCTCAACTATGAGATAGTACGAGCCATACTCCACCACGCGGGCTCAGTGCGGGTTGGTGAAGGGGTGTTTTCAATGCAAGCGACAAACCCTGCTGTCAGATTTTATCAAGCCGCCCATGAGGCCTCTGACTAGGCTTAACGACCAACGGCCGGGACCAACGACTTAACGTGCCTTCCGAAGCACGGAGATGCTCGTGATTTACGTCACTTATATGGTCGGAATGGTCACCCATCCAAACACGACCGCGCCGTAGGTTGCTTCACTTTGATATCACTACCAAAGCGCTGCTACCACTGCGCTACGAGCACCTCTGGTTTTCCAACTATGGACCTCATAAAGAAGCTAAAAATCACACAACGAGCGATAGAGAGGGCTATGCTCGGTGATTCTCTAAGAGATCGAATAAAAAACGATGACATTCGTAGAAGAAGTAAAGTAACGGACATATCCGTACGACTCAGTAAGCTCAAGTGGCAGTGGGCAGGGCCGTTGGGGCAGAAAATTTTTAGGTTGGAGACTTTGCCACCAAAAGCGCAGCGTGGGACGTTCACCGACAAGATAAACGGAAGACCTTGTTAAGATCGCGGGATCACACTCTGGATGCAGACCGCTTGTGATCGGTGGCTGTGGAAAACCGTGAGGGAGGTCTATGTTCAGCAGTGGATTTCCTTTGGCTAATAATGATGATGAACAGCCTAATTATTAACAATTAGACAAGGATTGGAGCACTGTTTCAAACGATGGTTCTCACAAGCTAGACCATGCATTGTTATCGTTCATATAATCATTTATTCTATAATATCCTTTAGTCATTAAACATTGTTTAACAATAGAATTAAATTTATATAAAGGTAATTCAATTATATTTTGAGGCAATTTATTAAAGAAAGTAATACATCTTCCAATAAACTATCCAAAAAAGTTTTTTTTTTAAATAGGTCCAGTAGTTCCTAAAATTAGCGCGTTCAAACAAACAAACTCTCCAGCTTTATAACATTAGTATAGATAAAGGCGCTAGAACCAGAGCAGAGGTCGTAAACCAATAAGAGGGGAGGATGACCTAAAAATGACGTTACGGCCTCTCTAGACGAGAGTGACAGCAGCAGACAAACTGCAGTGGAAGGAATTGGAGGAGGCCTTTGCCGTAAGGCAAATCCACATACTAGACACTCCAAAAAAAAAGGGAAAAACCTTTCGGATTATAAGGCTTTAGTGATAGTTAAGGATGCGCAAATAGATAAAATATATCGATACTAGCGGTCCCCCGCGACTTCGTCCGCGCGTTTTGAGTTTGCTCCCTCCCCTCCCGTCGCAGCGTCATGTTTTATATCCTAAAGCCTTTCTCGATAAATAAGCTATCCAACACAGAAATATTTATTCAAATCGGTCCAGCAGTTCCTGAGATAAGCGCGTTTAAACAAACAAACTCTTCAGCTTTATAATATACTAGCGGTCCCCGCGACTTCGTCCGCGCGTTTTGAGTTTGCTCCCTCCCCTCCCGTCGCAGCGTCATGTTTATTGTCTTAAAGCCTTTCTCGATAAATAAGCTATCCAACACAGAAATATTTTTTCAAATCGGTCCAGCAGTTCCTGAGATAATCGCGTTCAAACAAACAAAGTCTTCAGCTTTATAACATATTAGCGCAAGCGCACGTTGTACTAATGCTGCGAACATTATTTTGGTGCGGAGTTATGTTAAAACTGTGATAGCTCCTAAGATATTTATTGAAATCAAATGATATATGATATATGAAATGCTCGTGATGATGAATGTATTTATTTCGATAAGAATAAATACCTGTGTGTATAATACACCTTTAAAAATAATGCATTATTTTTTTTACAAATTTATTAACATAAAAAAGGTTGTAGTAAGTCAACCATAAAAGATAGACATATGCTGTCGCGGACTTTATTATAGAACTCTTAATGTTGAACAATCCTGTCATACATGATTTTTGTGTAACTTAAGCGGTTTCCGCAGCGTACGCAGCGGAAGCTCTCAAAAGGAATATTTTCTCCCGTTTTCGCAACATTTTTCATTGCTGCGGTGGTCTTATGAGTCGTATCTTCATGTTATATAGCCTAAAGCCTTCCTCGATAAATGAACTATCCAACGTAAAAATAATTTTTCAAATCGGGCCAGTAGTTTTTGAGATTAGCGCGTTCAAACAAACAAACAAACAAACAAACAAACTCTTCAGCTTTAAAATATTAGTATAGATTAGCGCAAGAGCACGTTGCGCGTTGTACTTAAGCTGCGAACATTATTTTGGTGCGGAGTTATGTTAAAACTGTGATAGCTCCTAAGATATTTATTGAAATCAATTGATATAAAGGGCAACTTGGTTCTAAATGTAATGCTCGTGATGATGAATGTATTTATTTTGATAAGAATAAATACCTGTGTGTATAATACACCTCTAAAAATAATGCATCATTTCTTTACAAATTTATCAACATAAAAAAGGTTGTAGTAAGTCAACCATAAAAGATAGACATATGCTGTCGCGGACTTTATAATAGAACTTTTAATGCTGAACAATCCTGTCATACATGATTTTTGTGTAACTTAAGCGGTTTCCGCAGCGTATGCAGCGGAAGCTCTCAAAAGGAATATCTTTCTCCCGTTTTCGCAACATTTTTCATTTCTGCTGTGGTCTTATGAGTTGTATCTTTATGTTATATAGCCTAAAGCCTTCCTCGATAAATGGACTATCCAACGTAAAAAAAAATTTTCAAATCGGGCCAGTAGTTTTTGAGATTAGTGCGTTCAAACAAACAAACAAACAAACAAACAAACTCTTCAGCTTTATAATATTAGTATAGATTAGCGCAAGCGCACGTTGTACTTAAGCTGCGAACATTATTTTGGTGCGGAGTTATGTTAAAACTGTGATAGCTCCTAAGATATTTATTGAAATCAATTGATATAAAGGGCAACTTGGTTCTAAATGTAATGCTCGTGATGATGAATGTATTTATTTTGATAAGAATAAATACCTGTGTGTATAATACACCTCTAAAAATAATGCATATTTTTTTTACAAATTTATCAACATAAAAAAGGTTGTAGTAAGTCAACCATAAAAGATAGACATATGCTGTCGCGGACTTTATTATAGAACTTTTAATGCTGAACAATCTTGTCATACATGATTTTTGTGTAACTTAAGCGGTTTCCGCAGCGTATGCAGCGGAAGCTCTCAAAAGGAATATCTTTCTCCCGTTTTCGCAACATTTTTCATTTCTGCTGTGGTCTTATGAGTTGTATCTTTATGTTATATAGCCTAAAGCCTTCCTCGATAAATGGACTATCCAACGTAAAAAAATTTTTTCAAATCGGGCCAGTAGTTTTTGAGATTAGCGCGTTCAAACAAACAAACAAACAAACAAACAAACAAACAAACAAACTCTTCAGCTTTATAATATTAGTATAGATATATCGTATCGATATTTTTCAAATGTATCGATATATATTTTCTAAAAATATCGATGTTTCCATATATCGATATTTTTGCTTAAGTGAAAATTATCTATACTAATATTATAAAGCTGAAGAGTTTGTTTGTTTGTTTGTTTGAACGCGCTAATCTCAGAAACTACTGGCCCGATTTGAAAAATTTTTTTTACGTTGGATAGTCCATTTATCGAGGAAGGCTTTAGGCTATATAACAAAAAGATACAACTCACAAGACCACAGCAGCAATGAAATATGTTGCGAAAACGGGAGAAAGATATTCCTTTTGAGAGCTTCCGCTGCGTACGCTGCGGAAACCGCTAAAGTTACACAAAAATCATGTATGACAAGATTGTTCAGCATTAAGAGTTCTATAATAAAGTCCGCGACAGCATAAGTCTATCTTTTATGGTTGGCTTACTAGGACCTTTTTTGTGTCAATAAATTTGTGAAAAAATAATGCATCATATTTAGAGGTGTATTGTACACACAGGTATTTATTCTTATCAAAATAAATACATTCATCATCACGAGCATTGCATTTAGAACCAAGTTGCCCTTTATATCATTTGATTCTAATAAATATCTTAGGAGCTATCACAGTTTTAACATAACTCCGCACCAAAATAATGTTCGCAGCTTAAGTACAACGTGCGCTTGCGCTAATATATACTAATATTATAAAGCTGAAGAGTTTGTTTGTTTGTTTGTTTGTTTGTTTGTTTGAACGCGCTTATCTCAGAAACTACTGGACCGATTTGAAAAAATATTTTTACGTTGGATAGTCCATTTATTGAAGAAGGCTTTAGGCTATATAACATAAAGATACGACTCATAAGACCACAGCAGCAATGAAAAATGTTGCGAAAACGGGAGAAAGATATTCCTTTTGAGAGCTTCCGCTGCGTACGCTGCGAAAACCGCTTAAGTTACACAAAAATCATGTACGACAGGATTGTTCAGCATTAAGAGTCCTATAATAAAGTCCGCGACAGCATATGTCTATCTTTTATGGTTGATTTACTACAACCTATTTTATGTTAATAAATTTGTAAAAAAATAATGCATTATTTTCAGAGGTGTAATATACACACAGGTATTTATTCTTATCAAAATAAATACATTCATCATCACGAGCATTTCATTTAGAACAAAGTTGCCCTTCATATCATTTAAATTCAATAAATATCTTAGGAGCTATCACAGTTTTAACATAACTCCGCACCAAAATAATGTTCGCAGCTAAAGTACGACGTGCGCTTGCGCTAATCTATACTAATATTATAAAGCTGAAGAGTTTGTTTGTTTGTTTGTTTGAACGCGCTAATTTCAAAAACTACTGGCCCGATTTGAATTTTTTTTTTTTACGTTGGATAGTCCATTCATCGAGGAAGGCTTTAAGCAATATAACATAAAGATACGTCTCATAAGTCTACAGCAGAAATGAAAAATGTTGCGAAAACGGGAGAAAGATATTCCTTTTGAGAGCTTCCGCTGCATACGCTGCGGAAACCGCTTAAATTACACAAAAATCATGTATGACAGGATTGTTCAGCATTAGGAGTTCTATAATAAAGTCCGCGACAGCATAAGTCTATCTTTTATGGTTGGCTTACTAGGACCTTTTTTATGTAAATAAATTTGTAAAAAAATAATGCATCATTTTTAGAGGTGTATTGTACACACAGGTATTTATTCTTATCAAAATAAATACATTCATCATCACGAGCATTTCATTTAGAACCAAGTTGCCCTTTCTATCATTTGATTTCAATAAATATCTTAGGAGCTATCATAGTTTTAACATAACTCCGCACCAAAATAATGTTCGCAGCTTAAGTACAACGTGCGCTTGCGCTAATCTATACTAATATTATAAAGCTGAAGAGTTTGTTTGTTTGTTTGTTTGTTTGAACGCGCTAATCTCAGAAACTACTGGCCCGATTTGAAAAAATATTTTTGCGTTGGATAGTACATTTATCGAGAAAGGCTTTAGGCTATATAACATAAAGATACGACTCATAAGACCACAGCAGAAATGAAAAATGTTGCGAAAACGGGAGAAAGATATTCTTTTTGAGAGCTTCCGCTGCATACGCTGCGGAAACCGCTTAAGTTACACAAAATCATGTATGACAGGATTGTTCAGCATTAAGAGTTCTATACTAAAGTCCGCGACAGCATATGTCTATCTTTTATGGTTGACTTACTACAACCTTTTTTATGTTAATAAGTTTGTAAAAAAATAATGCATTATTTTTAGAGGTGTATTATACACACAGGTATTTATTCTTATCAAAATAAATATATTCATCATCACAAGCATTTCATTTAGAACCAAGTTGCCCTTTATATCATTTGATTTCAATAAATATCTTAGGAGCTATCACAGTTTTAACATCACTCCGCACCAAAATAATGTTCGCAGCTTAAGTAAAACGTGCGCTTGCGCTAATCTATACTAATATTATAAAGCTGAAGAGTTTGTTTGTTTGTTTGTTTGAACGCGCTAATCTCAAAAACTACTGGCCCGATTTGAAAATTTTTTTTACGTTGGATAGTCCATTCATCGAGGAAGGCTTTAGGCTATAAAACATAAAGATACGACTCATAAGACCACAGCAGCAATGAAAAATGTTGCGAAAACGGGAGAAAGATATTCCTTTTGAGAGCTTCCGCTGCGTACGCTGCAAAAACCGCTTAAGTTACACAAAAATCATGTATGACAGGATTGTTCAGCATTAAGAGTTCTATAATAAAGTCCGCGACAGCATATGTCTATCTTTTATGGTTGATTTATTACAACCTATTTTATGTTTATAAATTTGTAAAAAAATAATGCATTATTTTTAGAGGTGTATTATACACACAGGTATTTATTCTTATCAAAATAAATACATTCATCATCACGAGCATTTCATTCAGAACAAAGTAGCCCTTTATATCATTTAAATTCAATAAATATCTTAGGAGCTATCACAGTTTTAACATAACTCCGCACCAAAATAATGTTCGCAGCTAAAGTACGACGTGCGCTTGCGCTAATATAATATTATAAAGCTGAGGAGTTTGTTTGTTTGAACGCGCTTCTCTCAGGAACTGCTGGACCTATTTGAAAAAATATTTCTGTTTTGGATAGCTTATTTATCGAGAAAGGCTTTAGGGTATAAAACACCACGCTGCGACGGGAGGGGAGGGGGCAAACTCAAAACGCGCGGACGAAGTCGCGGGGGACCGCTATTATATTATACAGCTGAAGAGTTTGTTTGTTTGAACGCGCTTATCTCAGGAACTGCTGGACCGATTTGAAAAAATATTTCTGTGTTGGATAGCTTATTTATCGAGAAAGGCTTTAGGATATAAAACATCACGCTGCGATGGGAGGGGAGGGAGCAAACTCAAAACGCGCGTACGAAGTCGCGGGGGACCGCTAGTATATTATACAGCTGAAGAGTTTGTTTGTTTGAACGCGCTTATCTCAGGAACTGCTGGACCGATTTGAAAAAATATTTCTGTGTTGGATAGCTTATTTATCGAGAAAGGCTTTAGGATATAAAACATGACGCTGCGACGGGAGGGGAGGGAGCAAACTCAAAACGCGCGGACGAAGTCGCGGGGGACCGCTAGTAATATTATAAAGCTGAAGAGTTTGTTGGTTTGAACGCGCTTATCTCAGGAACTGCTGAACCGATTTGTAAAAATATTTCTGTGTTAGATAGCTTATTTATTGATAAAGGCTTTAGGATATAAAACATCACGCTGCGTTGGGAGGGGAGGGAGCAAACTCAAAACGCGCGGACGAAGTCGCGGGGGACCGCTAGTAAGTTATAAAATAAAAAAAATAGAATACGTATTTTATATATTTATTCTGTTATTTTCATAAAATTACTATCCCTTTGGAATAGAACGACAAAAGCGAGATGTCACTAGCAGAAAGCTGTGTGATAAAAAGAGATGTGAGATGCGATGGCGCAGAACCATTATGGCAGATGTCAAACAGTTGAACGCCCTGCAGAGGCTCGCTGAAAATTACTTGCATTTGTTTTTTTTATATTTACAAGTGAAATTATGTATATTTTGGAAAAATAATGCTTCTGAAACATGGTGCCTTGTTAGGCGATTGATTGTTATTCAACACAGCGAAATAATCCGAACAAAATTTCATTTCACAGGGAAAATATTCCAAATCGACTCGTCCTAATTTACGATTTATTTTTGCAAATGTGCTTCATTTTTAAGTAGTGAGTATGATTACTCTTTTCTATAAACGTTTATTTACGTATAAAGCAAAGATCAAATAACGTTTAATAAGTATTTACGATTATTTTGTGTAAAGAAATAATTTTCGTTTTACACTAGGGATGCATCAAATTATCGATATTTCGTGTCGACTGTTGATCACGCGGTAAACTAATATGTTTAACCCATGATAATTTGGTATTAATCACCTGGGCGGAATGACATCTCATTTATAGTTACTTCGCTGATTGACAAAACATCTGAGTATTTTATTGTTTGGCGCATATATGGCAGTTATTATAGGTTTTGACTATTATAATAGTGTAGGACTAATTGCAACCGTTATTATATTGTTAAGATATTAAAAAAATACTAAAAATACATGTGTAATTTATGTATCTTTTAGTTTTCCTACTAATAACGCGGTTTCCGCGGCTTTACGTACCCGCGAAAAATTTCGTATCTCAAAAATATCGTTATGAATTATAACCTATGTACTATTCTGATGTATCAGCTATAGTTTTATAAAAAATCACCACAATCCATCGAGTACTATTGGCGAGGTGTAACAAATATCCATCCATTCATCCATCATCACAAACTTTTGCATTAATCATATAAGTGGTTAGTTGTATGGTATAAGTGGAATTATTTAATAAAACTTAAAAAAAATATATATTTTATTGTTTTTATTTATTAAGAAATTAGCGGACCATACGAATACGAAACCGTTTGTGCGTGAGTCTGACTCGTTACTCGTTACTTAGCCGGTGTTTTATATTGATACCTATTATAACTGATACTAATGAAATTTATCGATATCGATATTAAAGTAAAAGTCGGGATGGTAAACGTCACTGACATGCATACATAGGTAAACAATTTTACACACATAAATGTCAAACTAAATCGGTTTCGTTTGACAGCTTTTATTTGTTCTTCTCTTCCGATAGGGGATAGTACTTCTATGGTTATTTTTGTGAGTGACCGATTACATGACAGATGACTGTCAGTCAGTCAGTGTCGCAGTTGTCATAGTTGGCTTTTTTGTTGGCTCTTCACTGCACAGACCGAAACGAGCCATACACTAAAGATATTCTTTGGATATTCCATCAAAATCGGGGCGAAAAATCATCGTTTTTGATATCCGAAAAAAAAACGCCGCTATATATCGATAATTTTCTGAATAAATATCAATATGCTTTAGAATGTTTTTAACACTCACAGTGTCATATTTTTATATTCATACAGATGAAATAAGAAACCAAAAATTTGCGCACGGGCGGGACTTGAACCAGCAACCTTTTGGCATTAAAAACATTCTAAAGCATTAGATAGCGAAGCGACATCAATTTCCAAGTTGAATTAATTCTGTAAAGAATAACTGCTTGGGCCATCTGTTTCATAAACAGACGGCTAGATGGCGCTAAGCGTCACGCAATTGACGTTTTCATAAGAAACCGGGTCGGACTGACAGCACGGTAGCTCAATTGGTAAGAGCGTTTGGCCCGGTATGCCAAAAGGTTGCTGGTTCAAGTCCCGCCCGTGCGCAAATTTTTGGTTTCTTATTTCATCTTTATGAATATAAAAATATCAATATTTTGATATATATATTTCTTTGCCAAATCCTAGTGATAGAAACAGTAGTTTTAAAGAGTGGTCAGGCAGGCACCGGCAGCAACAATACACTAGATACTATAAAATAACTCACATGAGTCGATAGTTACTTAAGTTTAATTGTCTGCTGTGGGAAAACAACACTAAAATGTCATGGTATTTACAGGGTGACCTAAATAATAAAAAACTACTACTAAAAACTACTAGCCTAATACAAAAAGTATCTAGCCGAAATCTCAAAGTAGAGCATCACTAAGGTCCTATATTAATAAAATTTAATCTGCGAATCACCCCCCATGCATGTTTTACAATATTTGATAGTTTTTGATTAATATTTTAATAAATTTCTATGTTTTGGTCACTCTGGCGCGAATAGTCACGATACATTTGTGCTCTAGATTCACCGATTAGTACCTAATAGTATGTCTAAAGAAACAGAAGACACTAGAAAAAATAAAGACTGACTTTATTATAAACTACTTAGTTAGTAAAATTTACATTCATTCACGAAAAAAAGTGATATACACAATTATATTATAATACTAAGAATAAGGATAAGCTTGCTATTCCACAATTTAGGCTTCGAAAGTTTGGTATTTTTTTCATGGGGAAAGGGATAAAAATTTTCAATAAACTTCCAGAACACATTGTAAACTTACCGGTTAATAAATTTAAAACTTTTATTAAAGAAACTCTTATGAGGAAAGGTTATTATAAAGTAGATGATTATTTAAAAGATAAAAATGTATGGACTTGCATAATCACTACAAACATTGTAAACCTTTTGAAAAGAGGCATTGACAATAGTGACTGAGTTTGTTGCGCAGCTTCTTCCAGCACTAGCCCACAATTGTCCCGAAGCTGTGGTAGGGTTTATATTGGGACGTGTAAAAGTGCCCCTCGTGGGCCTATTTGCATAAATAAATGACTTTTACTTTTAGTGGTCCCCCGCGCCGCGACTTCGTCCGCGCGTTTTTCGATTTTTTCTCGCCTTTTAGACCTCCACGAACATTTCAAGACTAAGATAAGATAAGATACTTAAATCTGTTCAGATGTTCTCGAGTTTTAGAGAGACTAACGAATAGCAATTCATATTTATATATATATATAGAAGATAGAAAATGAAATGAAATTGGCCTACTTGACTGATCTATCTCTTGGCACAGCGGCTCTATCCTTTATATATACCAGCATGCTATTCTTCCTTGCTTGTGCTTCAACCTTGAAAACCTAATTGAAGTCTAGCAGTGACCACATACATTGGACTATGGCACAGCACTTGACCAGACATCCTGTAGTTAGGTATATTTATTTCTCTTTATTTATGCAATTAAAAGTGATTAAATCATGGAGATTAACAACCAAAAAAATATTTAAATACTTACTACTAGCGGTCCCCCGCGACTGCGTCCGCGTTTTTTGATCTTCCCCTCCTGACGCAGCGCGATGTTTTATAGCCTGAAGCTCTCTTCAACAAATAATAAGCTATTCAGCACAAATATTTTTTCAAATCTGTCCAGTATTTCCTAAAAATAGCTATTAAGTTAAATTGACTATGTTTTAGTTAGAAAACATTTGTATGAGAAAAGAAAAAGGCTGTTTTTATGTTTTTTCCGGCAATTATTTGATCCTTAAACTATAACGGTCATTTTTTGAAAAATAATTGCCATGCCATTTTATCCATGTGAGAAACCAGTCCTAGTTACCCGGTCCACCTAACACCCACACCCATAACTCGGTATCTTTTAGTCCTACACAAACCGGGGGTTGTCCTTAGGTACACTTGTATAGTGCATACAGGGATAATCGTCGGTTTGTGTCACACAGCTTTTAGATTAATGTAGTCAAACGGGCCTCTGCGTGTTGGCTTTGGCCCCATGTACACCTTCCAAAGGTCCGGGACTTTGTGGTCTCGAGATAGGAAAATGACCAACATAATAATAATAAACACACATTTTGCGATTTATTTTATATTATAAGATGGAATGTGATTTTTTGTGAAGTATTTGATATGATTCGTTGGGATGTATACTTTTGCTGATGTGATGAGAACATAGAAATAAGCCATAAGAATTAAAGAACTTGGAAATATTTCATAAAATATTTATTTAATGTAGTTATGTACATAAGTAGGTAACTACTTAAAACTTTATTTGTGTGTGTGTGTGTGTGTGTGTTACCTAACCTACATTAAAAATTAAAAAGGTTTTCTTCTATTGCCTTTTCAGACTCCCAGGCCTCTACTGAATCTGGCTCAAGTTTTATTCTTTTAGATTTTTTCTTATGTTTTACATCATCATGAGCATGTTTCCGTTTTTTTGTTTTTTTTACAGGAACATCGGATTCAATTTCTCTCTTTGGCGACTTTTCAAAAGAAATGTCTGTTGTATCCACTTCTACTTTAGGTATTATACCTTGATCTTTTTTGTGTTTCTTTTTTTTCTTTTTTTCATGAGTTGTGAATATTCCCTCACCAGCAAGAGTGATATCTGCTTGCACACGAGGCACGCGCACATTGATTGCATCCTTGTAGTTGGACCCAAACAATGGGTGGCGACATTTCGTTTCAGGCAGAGGTATAAAGTCAGTTTGATTATTTGCCATAACATTATGATCTTGGACATGTGGTTTTGGTAATCTCTTATGAAAATGTACTGTACCTCTGGCAATAATGTTTTTTAATAGGAAATGGATCTCATTTGATGTCATAATAGTCAATTTACTTTCATTTTCATCTAAATTTCCACAAAATGTTTCACCATTCACTTTTATTTTACTTTTGCTGTCTAAACTTAAATCAGTATTATGCAAGTTTTTAATATCAATATCGTGAGGGCATTTCAATATCCATACTTCATCATTGGTGGTAATTTCAGAACCTTTTTCTATCATTTTTGTAACCAGCTGCAAGTTTTCATTTTGTTTCAAGTATTTGTGTAAATATGGTGAAAAATCATTACTATCCTGTGTTTTGTCTGAATCAGAATCAGGGTCTTCTTCAAAACAAATCCTGTCTAACAACCTTCCCGGATTATTTTTAGCTTGGCTTCCCATGTTATTAGGTGTGCTTTGGAGTATGGGCTTTAGAGCTTTCTTTTTCAGTGAAATTATTGTTTCATCAGTGAAGCTTTTCGGCAATGTTTTTTCTGAGCTATGTGATTCAATATGAATTTCACTTAAGCCATCTTGTAGTTTACTACAGTGGACTTTATTTTGTAAAGTGTCATCATCATTTTGGTCCTCCCTTGTTCTTGTCAATTTAGGAAACTCTGTACTTTCTAGAATTTGTATCTCCTCTGGGTTTAATTTGTCTTCAATATCACTACTGTCAATTACCTTGTTTTTTCGATGATCCTTATTTTTCTTTTTTTTAGGACTTTTTCTGTTAGCCTGCTGAATATCTTCCATATTGTCGCCTGAGCTATTATAATTATGACCTGTATTATTAACAATATTAGGTATCTCATTGCAACTTGCACCATTATTCGATATTTCAGAATCATTATGTTTCTTTTTCTTCTTGGATTTCTTTTCCTTTTTTGTAATATCACTATCACCCTCATTTTCTTGAATAGAGTCCATATTAGTTACATTGTTTACATGTTTTTTACTTTTTTTAGGTTTGACATGATTTGGTGATCCTAATTTTACCTTCTCTTCTTTTATGCACATATCTAAATATTCATCATTATAGCTTAGGTCAGACTCAACTGAGTTATTGAGGTAACCATTCATACTGGACATATCACCTTTCTTTTTCTTTTTCTTCTTATTATCTGCGTCACTTTCTGGTTCTATTTTGATTTTTTTCTTATTAGGGCCTTCCACAGCATCATAACCATTTTCTTCAATGAAGTGTTTCCTCTTTTTTGCTTTTGGTTCCTTTACGCAGTTATTAACTTCATCACCATTATTTAAAGAGGTTTCATGTATGATTTCATCATCTTCCCAATTCATTTTAGGATTTCTGGAAAGCATTTTAAACATAAATCAGTTACTCAAGTGTTAGGTTAAATAAGGATGGCGGAAGGATGGATTAAAGTTTGAACTTAACATTTAAATGAATATCTAAATTTTGAAGACTGGATGGTGCTTAAACATTCTGGTTTTGCAAAAGTTCAAATAATGACTATTATACAATGTTAACATATTTGATCTCAAGTTTTTGAAACACGATGATGATGGTGTTAATAAAAATAGTATAGAAAAATTAAAACATACTCAATGTCAGCGTCGTCACTACCAGATGAAGCCTTTTCCCACGCAAAACTATCGTCTGAAGAAGAATTCATAATAGTATACGTAATAGTAACAAAACATAGGCACTACAAAACATTCACATGAGTCCAGTCAGCAATCCCATAAAATTTGTCGAAACGAAAACCGAAGAACATATGAGTTTATCCCATAACCCCAAAAAAATTGGCATTGGCAGCATTGACAGCAAAGTTTTTTTTTAAATATCCTTTTTACGGCTTTTGGACTGAGTCCATACGACCAATCGGAATGAAATGCTGCCATCATATTGCATGCTCCACAAATATACCAATTTGACAGCATACTCTGTACAGTACGGGTTCATGTAGATTGGAAAGTTATTGTTCTTGAAGCGTTTAGTCTGTAAATAATTTTACAGATTGGAAAGCTCTTGGAGTGTTCAGGTCTAACGGCTGTCAAATAGGTGACGTTTTGGAATCTTATATCGGGTTCTCTGTCACGCTCCGTTGCGACTAAGCGTAAAATAAAAATAAAATTGTAAAACTCCGACGTTAGAAATGAAGTTTGATATCGAAAAAACAATCAAATGAAATTTATAAAATCCCCTGACTAAAATGTGTAAGCGGACTTAAATATTTATCAACCTGTTTAATAATGATAACAAAACAAAGTTATTACGGCGGGGCTGCCATTGCCGTCTCGCTGTTCTATTTCAAATATAATGTAATGAGAGTAAGAATTGTACTTCAAAAAAGGGTTGTTATATGGCAGCCCCGACGCAATTACTTGGTTGAATAATAATTATTTAAATAGGTAGTTAATTATTTTAGTCCGCATACGCATTTAAGGCGGGGGATTTTAGAAAATTTACTTAATTGTTACTCGATTACGAACTTCATTTCTAACGTCGAGGGTTAACGCAAAGTTAATACCAATCTATCTGACCCTGTAGCACGTACGACGTAAGAACTATTATGACTATCTTAGAACCATCGCCGATAAATTAGAAATCAAACGCAAGTTAATCGGTCAAGCCATTCTGGAGATAAATAAGAATAATAAATAATCATTTTATGAGCGAAAGTAATGGTGACTTCAGCGCCCTCTGGTGGATTACTACTACAATGCCTAACTAAGAACCAGCTTAGATATCATTCACTGCAGAAAACTACACGTCAATCGGTTATACCATTCAGGAGATACATGATACATTTGATAGCCATTTTACGATTGCAAGAAATTACAACTGCAGCGCCCCCGGTAGATTAACACTATAATACCTATTTAAGAACCATTGCCAATAAATGACGAATCCACTGCAGAAAACTTCATGTCAATCGGTCAAGCTGTTCTTGAGATACATGGGAACATTTAATAGACATTTTACGAATGAAAGATGGCAACTGCAGCGCCCCCTGTTAGATTGATACTATAATACCTATCTAAGAACCATTGCCAATAAATTACGAATGCACTGCAGAAAACTGCATGTCAATCAATCGGTCAAGCCTTTCAGGGGATACATGAGAACATTCGTCTGCGCACAAAAGCACAAATACACAAACACACAAACTTCCTCTCACCCTAACCGCATTCAAAACATCCTAACTATCACACCTTTTCATAAAGATGGAATAAGAAACCAAAAATTTGCACACGGGTGGGACTCCAATCAGCAACTTCTTGGCTAACCGGGCCAAACGCTTCAACAATTGAGCTACCGTGCTGTCGCGATGTCGGCCCAACCTTGCGGAATTTGTGGTCTCTTAGGGTTCTGTACAAAAAATGGATAGTTTCGTCAAGTCTGTCTGTCTATCTTCTCAGCATCTAAAAACCAGCGGTTTCCTGCGACTGCGTCCGCGCGTTTTGACTTCGCTCTTTCCTCTTCCATCGCCGCGTGATGTTTTAGCCTTAGCCTTAAGCCTTCCTCGATACTAAAACTAACCAAAACAAAAACAAAAATTCAAATCGGTCCAGTAGTTCCTCAGATACGCGCGTTCAAACACATAAGTAAAATATTAGTAAAGATATAGCATTACACAGCTGAAACATGGAAAGCTAAAGGCAGAAGTATACTATTAACTGTAGTAATCATGCAAAAAGTAAAAAAAATTTTTTAGAGGGGCTCCATCCATACATGAAATCAAAACAAAAAAACTGGCTAAGTGCGAGTCCGACTGGCGCACTGAGGGTTACGTGCCTTTTAACTCTCGCACTCTCGCAAAAAAAAACACTCGCTTCGTTTAATAAAAGTAAGAGGGGGGATTATGAAAGAAAAATGCTTAAACAATGAGTATTGCGAAAATAAATTGTAAAAATATACTAAAAATTAATGTTATTTAAATGTAGTCTCAGTTTTCTCTTTACATACATTATCGACCTACTGTTTGTTTGTATGTTGTGGTTGAAGGTCATCTTAAGGAGACAACATGATAACAATGACATACATCTGTCATTCACCAATGTATTGAATTTAAACATCGCTGAAATTAACTTTGTTTTGTAACTTTTCTTTTAATTTTATTTTGGATGAATAAATTACTTAAGTGTTGTTAATAGCAGTAATTAGTGGCGAATTCAGGTGGACTTCAGTGACTGCGCTCGCTCGCCGCTACGGAATCGTGGCCAGAAGAAGAAGTCTTAGTTTATTATTTATTTGCCATAATATTGTTAGAAAATGATGTGTGATTTATAAAAGCAGTAGACGAAGAGACTACGCACGTCATAAAATTTCTCACATAACTTCTGGTAAGTCATAACACGCTTACAATTTTCATATGTGAGTAGGTAGCTGTGAAAACATGCAATTGGATTTAACAGACTTTTACGTGTCTTGGTGCTTATTTTCTCATTACCAAGAACAATGAAAATTCCATCAGTTTATTGCTTCAGTTTTTGCCAGAAAGTTATTTCTTTAGTAAATCACTATAACCTTTATGTTGCTGCAAAACTGGTGAAATGCATTTAAGAAGGTTATTCAGCCCCTTTCCGCTCCCAACTCATTTATGTTTATTATTCTATTCAAGGCCAAGATAAATGCAACACAGTAAAAGTAACTAATATCCGTCCATCCATTCTCGAGTAATAAGAAGTGATAAAAGTAGCCTATATTTAGTAAGTACTAAGCCAAATAAATGATCTTGACTATCCTTAATACAGTACATGTAGTAATAAAACTTTATGGCAATATCTACAATGAATTTCATCAAAATAAAACCATGAGGGATACCCCAAAAAAGAGCATTTTTTTTTATTTTATTTTATTTTTACTTGTTGGAAAACAAACAGCAATAAAATACATGTATAATGATTACAGGATATATAAAACTAATATGCCTATCTAGTTTTCACTTATAGAACTTATCGCACACATCAATATACAACAATAGACAGAAGACAATAATCGTGCCATTAAATATGTTCGAGGAACAATACCAGATAAAAAGAGAAAAAAGGAGAGGTCATACCAAGCTTGATAGGTTAATAACGTGTATTCAAAAAAAAAGAAGAGTTAATATATTTCTTAAAATGATTTGGTCTCACAGTAAATAAGTCTATATGTTGAGTATAATTTTTGTTAAAGTTAGTAGCCACTCTGTTAAATAAAAAGTGTTTTCTATAATTTGTGATCGGCGGTGGTTCAACATGGAGGGTTATATAATTTCTTCTAAGATTAGTACGAAAGGGAATCTGGATCTTAATTTTTGAGAGAAGTTCACTGGAATCATGCATACCTAAAGCTAGATTGTGAAGATAAGTCAGGTCAGCTGCTTCTCTTCTCAGAGAAAGAGGTAGCATATGGTGATGTCTGCAATTAGCAAGGTAACAGGAGTCGGCTTTTATTCTAAGTAATCTTAAAAATTTGTGCTGAATTTTTTCAATTTTATCAATATAAATATTGTACTGCGGATTCCATGCTTGGCTTGCGTACTCCAGTTGACTCCTTACCAAAGAGCAGTAAAGAATTTTTAATGACTTCGCCATTGTGAAATTTTTGGTAACCTTTATTACAAAACCAAGTGTTTTCATGGCTTTAGAAGTTATATGGTCGATGTGTTTATCGAAAAGCAGTTTATCATCCAAGACAACACCCAGGTCACGAATGTGATCAGTGCGCTGAAGTGATTGCTGATTCAATGAATAATCGAAGCTAAGCGATTCACGTGATCTGGTGAAGGTGATGCAAAAGCATTTCGGTATATTCAAGTCAAGCTTGTTACTGATACAATAGTCGTAAAATCTATCAAGATCTTGTTGCAACATTACGCAGTCCTCGACAGAATTTATCTTTTTGAATATTTTCATATCATCTGCGAACAATAGGTAATTTGAGTAATGAAAACAATTGTGAATGTCATTGATGAAAATAACAAAAAGCAGTGGACCAAGAATCGAGCCCTGAGGAACGCCAGATGGGATGGCAGAGTAATGTGGATGTGAAGAGAAGCCATTAAGCACGACTGTCTGACACCGCTCAGAGATGTATGAGGCAAACCATCTAAGCAGATCTCCATGGATACCAGCTACCTGCAATTTATGAAGCAAGATCACGTGATCGATCCGATCAAAAGCTTTGGTGTAGTCCGTATACACAGAGTCAATCTGGCCCCCAGACTGCATGCCAGAATTTAAATCGTCTATGAAGCAAAGCAGATTACTAACAGTGGAGCGACCTTTTAAAAAGCCATGTTGTTGCGGGATAAAGGTTTGTTTAAGAGTCGCGTAGACCTGGTGATGGATAATTTTTTCAAGTACTTTCACTAGAACACATAGTTTAGAGATTGGTCTATAATTGGCAATGTCACGTTTTGGGCCTTTCTTGTGAATTGGGGTCACAGTTGCAGTTTTCCAAATTTTAGGTACAACACCATCAGCCAGCGATCGAGCAAAAAGTAAGCTAACAGGCAAGGTCAGGCTGCGCGAACAATTTGATATAAGGGCAGGGTGGAGACCATCTGGTCCAGATGATTTTTTACGGTCAAGTGTCTCCAACATTTTTTCTACCTGGGGTTGCATAATTTCAATTGAACATATATTAGGCGATTCTAATTGATTTAAATCCATATGAGCATTTTCCTTGTTTCTTATTCCAAGTTCAAAAATCCTACCTTGCACAGCACCTACACGGATATACTGTACTTTAAAGGACGCTGATCTAGCGTTTCAAAATTTTTTGTGAGAAACTACATGATGCAAGAAGTCTTTCGGTGAAGTAATTTTTATAAGGAACCTGGTAGTTTCGAGAAATAAATTTTTAAAAATCGGAAAATTCGGAGAATTATAACAAAATATATGATTATTTTACGTCACTATTATGATTGACTACTAACCTTATAAAATTACGATCTGTCAGTTGTGTTTCGTTACGTGAATGTTGATTCTGTACAGTCAATGTAGACATCAAGTCCTGTAGGCCACGTGATAGGTTAGAAATTCAAAGCGAGCGTGAACCGTGAGCCTTGAATTTCGTGTTTTTTTTTTAACAGACAACAGTAATCTCTTTAAACCCCTGAAAATAGGCAATTTTGCAGAGAATAAGCAAGTCCTCCCTCTTGACTACACCTTCCCCTCCACCCCCTCTCCCCCCACCCCTTAATTTGATGATCCAAAAGTGAATTTAATAACCTCAAACTTCAATCATGAATATCTCAGAAACCGAAAGTCTTTTTGAAATACAAGTTTAACGTCCTTGGCTCTACGCCATACAGACTATTCTTTAGTGTTTTTTTTTCATTTTATATCACTTATAACTAAAACTAACACTAAACTATCCTATCTTAACCTAACTCATTAAAATGCGAGGTGGTTCACATTTCAATCCTCAACAAGGAAGCTTAGCGCAGGAACAGCGATCCGGGTAAGACGGCGCGATCTGATCACTTCACTTAATTCCCCACTTTAATTGCATTGTTTTCTTCAAAAGCACAAATTATCATGACGATTCCACCGCATAATCACAATAATAGACCCGAAAAAAACAATAACTAAAATGAAGAAATAAGGTCCGTCCTTCCCTTTTCGTTTCCCGCGCAAAACTCAACAGCAAGCTTGCTTCAAGAAGGGAGGGTATCAGGGGGTACCCCCCTTCAACCCCTTCACCCCAACCCCCCCTCCCTTCCCCTTTCCCCGCGTCCTTTATTGTACAGTAATACCATTATATACAAGGCGATATTGTGAGCACGAGCGAAAGCGAGTGCGCCATAAGAAAGCCGCGTATATTATGGTCACTGGCACACGTGTTTCATACGACGTTTTTCAACACACTTGCCATTAATCCAAACTTCGTCACACCACAGCCGCCAACTATTTACGAAAAATGGCGCGTTGTTTTTTTTCTTGCCGCGAAACTGATGCGCGCGCAAGGTTAAGGCGCGAACTAGATCGGCCAACAGCCAAGATTAAAAATGTAATAATTCTTTATTTAAAACACAAATTACAAAAAAAATAAATGAAAAGAGTTATTTTTAGTAATAAAGCTGGATTTACCATTTATTGAAATAAATATGTACATACTGTTATTTTTCGCATAAATCCTGTTTGTTGTGTAAGTTATAACCCGACTTAAATTATATCGCTTCATCTTCTTACTTACTACTTGGTACTAGGGTACAAATGTAAATTGGTCGGGTTAATAAACAAAAGGCACTAGTGCAATAATATACAGAAAAAGCACGCGTGTTTAATATATATGATTATGTGCCAAAAATCGGTGGAATAAAAACGTCATTTTGAGCAAGTGTGTTGAAAAGGTATTTTATACACAGGTAGTTCTTAACTTTTATTAAATTTTTGTTACTCTTACTTTTATAAAATACTAAATCAATGATGTCATTCTATTCTTTTATGACGCCTTATAAATATCCTGGCTAGAGTTATTTAATTTTATTTTAAAATTGGCATATATTGCTATTAGTTACAAGGATGATATTTTAGTTTTACTGCAACTGCACTGCAACACAATATACCTCTCAGTGTGATATGGTATACAGTACAGCCCGTTGTATTTCATAACTGTTAAGAGCATAACCGCAGTATTGACTCAGAATAAGGTCTATCATACACAAGTGAATGGTTTATTAAGAAGATATTGGTTTGTGTTATCAGTTCTTTGCATCCATGATGATATTGTGTTGTTTATCTAAACTTGCTCCAAGACACAATGAGGTAGGTACAACTAATATTTTTATTTGGGTGCCATAGTCTGTACCATAATGGTATAACGGGCCATATTAAAGACCCCTTTTTAGGGTTCCGTAGTCCAACAAGGAACCCTTATAGTTTCGCCGAGTGCATCTGACTGTCTGTTCGTCTGCAGTCCAGCGAAGGGACCTGAGGTGCTAGAAAACTGTAATTTCCTGCCAAATTGTTTTTTTGTCTTAAATCGTGCGATCGGTCTTCCGACCATAAGCAGATGATACACAAGTTATTTTGTGTGCATGCAGAGCAAGCTTCCAGTAGAAGTAGCTCTTTAGCAGTGTCTACGCCATGTCGAGGCTGTCGAGATTCAGAATAGGTACTGCGCCTTTTTAATCGGCTCACACAGTAGTCTGTTAGGAGTTTATTAGCCAGTTGGTTAGGGTGATTTGCGAATCGCTTCTTGTAATTGGCTGATTTTTCCTAGATTGTGTTGATACCCAGTACTTCGTGCAGTTCCTTGTTTCTTATGAACCGGAGTGCATCAGTGAGTTGCTTAAGGACACCATTTTGCGCTCTTTGCACTGTATTGATGATGGAGTCGCAAGCTGAATTCCCTATAGCCAAAAGGGTTTAAGGACTGTGTTGAGGAGTTTGTTGTCCAGAGACAGCTTCGAGTTTCGTCCGAAGCCAATATAGCCCCCTGTATCGAAGGTTAATGCTGTCTCGCTTCTTTTGTAGGTGTTCTTTCCACGTGAGTCTCCGATCAAGGGGGATTCCTAGGTACCATAGAAAAAATGAATAAGGTTAGAATGGTTTTGACCGATCGTTTGTATGGGAACCTTTGTCGCCGGTGGGAGTTACCGCGCTGTTGCTGCAGTGATAAAAGTACCAATCAATGAATTAACGCATCAATATCACAAACCAATCACAATTTCCGCTAAGAGCTCTGTGATTGGTGTAATTAGTACTTGAAACCAACTACCAATCACAGAGCTTCTAGCAGTGAAACCACCAATCATCATTCACATACGTACGTTCGTTCTTTCATGTCAAAATACTAGTGATGTGGTAAAGGTCGATTATTATAAATTTAATTACCGATGTAATGTTGTTTTTCTTTGTAAATAAACATGTAGGATTTAAGTATGAAATAATTTGGATAATTTAACAGCTCATTTGATCGCAACAAAGGGTACTACTATTGCCTTTCGGTGAAAACAAAGAAAAAATTGAGTTGCTAAACGTTACTTGAAATAGAGTAATTTATACCTTTTAACATTAAAGTATTTTTTTAAAAATAGTTCTATTAGTAGAATTGAATCATTCTTCGTATAAAGAATAAGTAATATTACTTATATAAGACAAATAGATTCCAATGTAAAGAAAAATGTTTAAAGGTATAAAGTTATAAAGGCCATGGTCTACATTATTCAGGTATTATATCTTACCATGCTATTTATTCATTTATATTCTTAGCTAATACAATAACGCTGAAGAGTTTGTATGTGTTTAATCGCGCTAATCTCAGGAACTACTGGACCAATAAAAAAATGATTTTGTGTTGGATGTCTTATTTATCGAGAAAGACTTTAGGCTTGAACTTTACGCTGGGACGGAAGGGGAGGGAACAAACTCAAATCGAAAATTATTAGGATTACAATAAAAAAAAAACAATATACCTATATACGTATGGTTGACCGGTATAGAATGCTTTTGGCATTAAGTCCGCCACATGTACAATTTTATGTTTCGTGCATGAAGTTTTCAATAAATAAATATGACTCAAGTTAGTATGGTGGATAAGTTAAAGAAATGTACAGCTGCATGATACAACAGATAACCTTGCAGTGCTTTTAACCAAAGGGGCTTTGCAGAAGTTTATTAAATTACAAAATTATACACAAACTCACAATAAGTGTATAGCTGACTACAAATAACTCTTACAAAAATATTTGTATGCAGGGTTATTGATAATATGACCATCCGGTCCTTTTAAGAGTTGATGGAGGAGATCATTTGGGACAATCTTGATCCCACAATATACTTTCCAAAAGTCAACCTTTTGAAGGAAATTTTCTTTTTAAGTTTTTGTAGGAAAACGAGATTTCGAAATTATGATAAAATTAATACCGAATGCTTTTAGATGCTGTAAGAAAATATCAACCGATACTAGCTTAACGTGCTTCATGAAGCACGGAGATGCTCGTTGTTTAGGTCACTTAAATATGGTCGGTATGGTCACTCATTAAAAAACGATCGCGCCGTAAGTTGTTTAACTTCGGTATCACTGCCGAAGGCAGTAGATTGTTGACAGTAAACCAATGTAGAACTTGTGAAAGAGTATTGGACACATATCGATTTTAAACTGTGAACTGTCGTAACCTATTTTACAAATAAATAGACCAACCGATAAATTAAAATCGAAGATAATAACAGCGAAAGTAGAAAAGTTGCATTAAGCAGTGCGTTTTTGCTGAGTTATATTTTTATTGCAGGAATATGTTATTTTGGTAGCACGAATTAGAATATAATATATTTTTTTTTCAAATAGCTCTAGTAGTTCCTGAGATAAGCGCCTTACAACATATAAACTCTTCAACTTTATTGTATTTGTTTAATCATTACTATGTTTCAAATAATTAATAAACAAAACTTATTTTTGTCTTTTAATACATCAGTAGAGAAATTACCATTTATCGATAATTTTACTGTGCTGTGAGCTACATCCCTAGTGATGCGTATACAAGCAAACAAAGCAAATTGGACGCGATACATTGCGTGTTAAGATAGCAGATTTGTTAGAAATATGCGTGGACAGTCATCAATGAATATTTTTTTTGAACTTAGTGCAAAAAAACCGCTATCATTTGAAATAGCATAATTAAAAAGATTTTTTTAGCAAATAATGTCGAAATAACTCTCTAATATTATCTAATATTATTACTCACCGGTGAAAAAATACACTTTCTCTCTCATTTTTTATGACCTGGCTTCACGCTCTTCAAGTAATTATAGCAAAAGACAGCATTTTTGACAAAAAATAATGCAACGCTTATGTCACGCGACTGAAGTAGCTACGGCTCAATGCAGGCATATGCCTACAATTAAGCTCGCTGCCGCACTGACCGGGGCCATTCTAACCTTATTCATTTTTTCTATGCTAGGTACTTCACTGAATCTTGATGTGGAAGTTCTCTTTGACCCAGTTTCACTGGTGGGCAGTTCCCTTGTCTGACCGTAAATGTGATTTGGATCGAATTTGAGTTACTAGCATTTATTCGCCACGTCGAGAGTGGTAAAATTTAATTTTAAATAAAAAGTAAAGTTAGCCTGTAACATCCCACTGCTGGGCAAAGGCCTTTCCTCAACTATGAGGTAGTTTGAGCCATACTCCACCACGCGGTCTCAGTGCGGGTTGGTGGAGAGGTGTTTGCAAGGCAAGCGACTAACCCTGCTGTCAGATGTTATCAAGCCGCCCATAAGGGCTCTGACTAGGCTCAACGACTAATATCAACCGATATTAGCTGGGACCAAAAAAGGCTTAACGTGCCTTCCGAAGCACGGAGATGCTCGTGATGTACGTCACTTATATGGTCGGAATGGTCACCCATCCAAACACGACCGCGCCGTAGGTTGCTTCACTTTGGTATCACTACCAAAGCGCTGCTACCTCTGCGAGCACTACGTAACGTAATACAAGTAACGTGGGGATGTTTTTTTCTCGCCAAAACCAGAATTGGTACTTTAAAATGATTGTGAGTTTGCTAACATCATTTTTCGATAAAGTGGTCTGTTTCCGTAACATTTAGTTTTAAAAGGCAACTTTTGTTAGAATCCATGTCCCCACACTCTCTCAACTAAACGGTAGTAGGTGGATACGTGAAGAAATTCGTAGCACTATCATAGGTATAAGATGAATTTCGAAGGAAAAGCTATCACTGCTATGCTAAGTAAACAAATGGCAGATTTGTAGTCTAAAAACTTAAACCAAAATATATTTCATGTACAGTTTTTTTTCTCCAAAACGTGTTAAGGTATGAAATTGAAACTGTAGTTAGATATTGGTATTGATTGTTTCTTTTAGCTTTAAAAAATCAAAATTGTAAGTCATCGTCATCAAAAGAAACAACCGGTTTTTTGTCTCAAAACTTCTAATATTTCGTTATTTAAAGTAAATGGAATCTTTAATTTAAAGATTTTTTTTGATACCTGGGGGAGTCGGTGCTGCAGCAGCAGCGTTTGGCAAGCTGAGTTCCTAGGTTTTATTTTTGCACGATATTAAGCTGCCAACCAAAATATCCGTTTACATGGCAATTGTGCTGCTAAATTTTCTTTATTTCTCTGAGAGGTGGTGCTTGTACCGTCACCAGATACGCACACTAGACCGCTTCCACCTTAATGTCTGCGTAAAATCATGAACATCAAGTGGTCTGATCGTGTGCGTAACACCGAAGTTCTGCGACGTGCCAATTTAAAAAAACCGGCCAAGTGCGAGTCGGACTCGCCCACTGAGGGTTCCGTGCCAACTTTAACTGAATTAGGGAATCCACTTACTACTTTTTAGTAAAATACCACAATATTTTGTTGACTGCAAATATAACTTTGTTTTTCATAGTGTTTGTATGAAGTTGAAAGTTATGTTTGCGGTTGTTAAAAACATGCTATATATCAAAAACTACTCGTTCGATCTCGTTCAAACCAATTTTCCTTGAAAGAATTTGTTAAAATCTATATTATATTTTTTTTTTCAAAATTTACACTTGCTTGGTTTAGAAGTTAGATGGGAGGGGACGCCTATTTTACCATTTTGGAAGCGGATAGCTATGTAACGTTAGACTTTAAAAGAAAATGGTATTAGGAACCTCAATATCATTTTAAAAGACCTATTGATAGACCCCACACGCGTAGGTTTGACAAAAAATTTTTTTTGGTTTTAGTTTCATGTATGGGAGCCCCCCCTTAAATGACATTATTTTTTATTTTTCGTATGAGAATCGGTAAGCGGTTAACAGTATACATACTCCTACCAAATTTTAACAGAATAAAGTGGCTGTGACATACGGACGGACAGACAGACAGACAGACTTGACGAAACTATAAGGGTTCCGTTTTTTGCCATTCGGCTACGGAACCCTAAAAACCGCGTACTGAGGGTTCCGCGCCAACGTTAACTGAATTAGGGAAACCACTTACTACTACCTTCTTCCACTTAGCTAAAATACCACATTTTTTGGTCGACAGCAAATATAACTTTGTTTTTCATAGTGTTTGTATGAAGATCACAGTTATGTTTGCGGCTGTTGAAAATGTGCTATATCTAAAAAAATCTCGTTCGATCACGTCCCAATTAATATTAGTAATTTTCGTTAAAATTATTTGTTAAGATCTACATTGTATATCTTTTTAAATTTACACCCCCTTTGTTTAGAAATTAGATGGGGGGGACGCCCATTTTACCACTTTGGAAGCTGTGAAACGTTAGACTTTAAAAGAAAATTGTTTTGGAAACCTTAAAACATTTTGAAAGACCTATCCATAGACACACGTATATATTTGACTTAAAAAAAAAATTCATGTATGGGAGCCCCCCCAAACTATAATTATTTTTATTTTTTGTATAAGAATCGTAAAGCGGTTAACAGGATACATCCTCCTACTATATTTCAACAGTGTGATGTTTAAAGTTGCAGAATAAAGTGACTGTGACATACGGGTGGACAGACGGACAGACAGACTTGACGAAACTATAAGGGTTCCGTTTTTTGTACAATTAAAGTGTAAGTAAGTACTTACATACATAGTAGATACGGCACTTTTTGTGCGCGAGTCCGACTCGCACTTGGGCGGTTTTTATTTCGCGCTTAATTAAACACACACTTTTGAATCCTAGGATTAGTTAGTAAGTTTTGCTTAGCTTTCTCCGCACTAAGCCGCTTTAATGGGCCATTGTGGGTTGGAATAGATCAGTAGAGTAACCCCGGGCCCCGACAACGCCCGCCTCCGGACGCCCACATCATCGTTGGTGGCATTCGAGTTAAAGTTTGTGCCCAGATGAAATATCTGGGTCTTACCCTCGACGGTCGGTGGCATTTTGGCCCCCACTTCACGGGGCTGTCGGCGCGGCTTCTTAAGGCCGCAAATGCCTTCAACTGGCTTCTCCCGAACCTTGGAGGGCCAAAGACGACGTGCCGACGTCTTGACGCCGGCGTTCTGCGCAGCATGGCACTGTACGGCGCACCTATCTGGGCGGACTCTCTCCACAAGAGTGAGAACGCGGCTCTCCTCCGCAGGCCTCAACGAGCCATTGCTCAGCGGATTGCGAGGGCCTACCGGACTGTTGGCGGCGCAGTTGCATGTGCCCTAGCGGGCACTCCGCCATGGGAGTTAGATGCCCAAGTTCTGGCCATCGTTTACCACTGGATGGCGGGTCAGAAAGCCCTTGGCGTCCGTCCATCCTTAGACGAACGATGCGCAATGAAGCGAGAGGCGCACGAGGCCATGATTATCCGCTGGCAGGAGGACTTGACTCGTGCCCCTTTTGGACGACGCACGCTAGACGCGATCGGGCCAGTTATAGATCGGTGGTTGGAAAGGCCCCACGGGTACCTCTCCTTTCGGCTGACGCAGTTACTTACCGGGCATGGATGCTTCGGTAAGTATCTGTGTCGGATCGGAAGGGAGGAGCTCCCGCTGTGCCATCACTGCGGTGCAGCGGAGGAGCAGCGCCGTGTCCTGGTGCGGGTGGTAGGCCAGAATCTCTCATTGCCTAGCATAGTGAACACTATGCTAGACAATGAAGCGGCCTGGAAGGCAGCCGCCTCCTTCTGCGAAGAAGTGCTTACGCAAAAAGAGGCCGCGGAGCGGGAGAGAGAGATAAGTGGGAGGAACCGCAACCATCTCAGACGGAGGAGAGGTAGGAGACGTCGGTCCATCACCCCTACGGGTGGCCTGCGGGTGGGTGGCACGGGGGTGCTTCCACCTGCATTGAACAGGCCACCGACATCGGAAGGGAATAGTGCCGCTTCCCCGGCTATTCCCTTAATCCCCCCCGATTGCGCGGGGGGAAGGACAGAAGAGCCCGTCGTGTAGGCGAGCGAGCTGCCAACAGTGGACATGGTTGCCAAGGCTACGGCTGGTCCCCAAGTTCACTCCTAGGCAGGGAAGGGAAGCCGCAGGTTTTTGGTGGGTATTCCCCACTCCTAAGGGAGTGGAGCTGTGCCCTTCTTAGGGCGCTGGGAGTCCCACACACGGCCGAGGTCCCCCGGCCAAGGCTAAGGCTCATAAACGGGTTTTCCTGCGAAAAAAAAAAGAAAAGATCAGTAGAGTAATATACTGATCTATTCCAACCATCCCAGGCTTTCCCAAAATGCTAGCAGCTTACCTTGGTTGCCGCAGGCCTTTGGGAATGATGCTGAGGATTTTAGAATGTCTGTATGTTCTTCTGCCACACTTGCACATGTTGTGATGTTTAATCTTCCTTCATCAATCCTCTGTACAGTGGACTGTCTGTTACACCTATGAGAAACAGGTGCTTGTCAATGAGACAATGACCTGTTATAATTCCTATATCTGGGTGAGGCCGTAGATTTTTCCACATTAGCTTTAACATAACTCTCCGCTTCATTTTTAAAAAAAAGTATTGTATGTATATGTTTTTCAATAACAGCATCGTATTTCTTCACAAATGGTGAAACGCGATTAATAAATACTAGCGGTCCCCCGCGACTTCGTCCGCGCGTTTTGAGTTTGCTCCCTCCCCTCCCGTCGCAGCGTCATGTTTTATATCCTAAAGCCTTTCTCGATAAATAAGCTATCAAACACAGAAATATTTTTTCAATCGGTCCAGCAGTTCCTGAGATAAGCGCGTTCAAACAAACAAACTCTTCAGCTTTATAATATATTAGCGCAAGCGCACGTTGTACTTAAGCTGCGAACATTATTTTGGTGCGGAGTTATGTTAAAACTGTGATAGCTCCTAAGATATTTATTGAAATCAAATGATATAAAGGGCAACTTGGTTCTAAATGAAATGCTCGTGATGATGAATGTATTTATTTTGATAAGAATAAATACCTGTGTGTATAATACACCTCTAAAAAAAATTCATTATTTTTTTACAAATTTATTAACATAAAAAAGGTTGTAGTAAGTCAAGCATAAAAGATAGACATATGCTGTCGCGGACTTTATTATAGAACTCTTAATGCTGAACAATCCTGTCATACATGATTTTTGTGTAACTTAAGCGGTTTCCGCAGCGTATGCAACGGAAGCTCTCAAAAGGAATATCTTTCTCCCGTTTTCGCAACATTTTTCATTTCTGCTGTGGTCTTATGAGTCGTATCTTTATGTTATATAGCCTAAAGCCTTCCTCGATAAATGGACTATCCAACGTAAAAAAAAATTTTTCAAATCGGGCCAGTAGTTTTTGAGATTAGCGCGTTTAAACAAACAAACAAACAAACAAACAAACAAACTCTTCAGCTTTATAATATTAGTATAGATATTTGAATAACTTCAAACCCTTGGAAATTTATTAAACATTTTGCTGCAAAAAGCGATGATTTTTTCGTAAAATACGCTTATCCGTTCCGGTAGAGGTGCACTTTAAGCATCAGTAAAATCAAAAATATAACTCTTTTTGACAGTCTGTTTGCTTTGACGCTAAACAATAGTAGTTAGCTAGCCACGTTTTAAAAATCGTCATCGGAAGATCATGAATTTTCACTCGTTTTCGAAAAACGTTAAAATCCGTTCTTTGCGCTACTTTGTATTGCGCAACTTATATCTGCCCATTCCGTTGTGTTTAAAAAGTAGCAGTATTCAAGTCTGAGTAGTGGCAGCACCGAAGAATCTTTTTAACCGACTTCAAAAAAGGAGGAGGTTATCAATTCGCCTGTATGTTTTTTTTTTTTTTGTATGTTTGTTACCTCATATCTCAGTCGTTTGTCGACCGAATCGAAAATTGTTTTCGCTCACTTAGAGAGTGTACCTTCTAGTTGGTCCCATTTTTTCCATTTTGGGATCTGATGATGGGATCTTGGTGTAATCGAGGGAAACCCTCAAATTTTAAAGGCACGTATAGTGTTTCTTTACTAGAATCTTAATGTTGACGTGTTGTTACGTCTGATAGTCAACATCTTGTGGGGCTGAGCTGATTGTGGAACTCCTTAATGCTCAGGAGTTCAGTAACTATAATGACGGAACTTATGATAGGTAATTTGTAGCTCCTTAAAAAAATAGAATCATAAGGTGCAACTCCTCTCCCCCTCTCTTATGTAATCACTAAAAATGAAGAAATAAAATAAACTTTAAAAAAAGTAAAAACCGACTTCAAAACCAAAATGAACTAAAAAGTCTTAAATAAACTCTTCACCATTGAAAGGAAAGGAATCCGTTTTAGGAAAACAATTTCTTTTTGGAGTCGGTGAAGAGTTTATTTAAGACTTTTTAGTTCATTTTGGTTTTGAAGTCGGTTTTTACTTTTTTTTGTATGGTCAGTACGCTGTCAGCGGCCATATTTTTGTCAGTCCGACATCAACATTGTTTGAAAGAAGGAAGTGTCATATTTTTTGCGGAGAGTGTTTTTTGATATATCAATTTAAGTTTTTGATATATATCTATACTTGTTGTTGCGCATGATTTAATAAAATGTTTGACATCTTTCAAGGCTTAATTTACATTCAAAAATAGCTTATTTATCAAGTTATAATGGATTTTGTTTGCGCGACAGTTGCGCAAAAATGACTTTTTGCCACTTTGCGATACCAGAGGCGTAGAATTTGCGCTACTTTTTTTACGCTACCAAATAAAGGAGTTTACACACATAGGCTTGCAGGTTTTTTTTAGCTTGCATTGCTCCAGCTTAAAAACTCTTCCAGTTTTGGACTGTCTATTATGACAGACACTGAAAAGTTTAATTAAAAATATTTTTATTGAGGTATGAATGTCTTGTATGAAATGCTCTTTTTTTGCCTTTTTATTTATTAATTTTATTTTAAACTTACAAAATATCCTTACAAGTGGTCCTTGTGTCTTGATGGTATAATATAATAAGTAATTAATTTCAGTAAGATGTCTACTTTGTTGTGTAATTTTATTAACAAGCAGACAGTAAAAGAACACGGAAAAATTAAACTAAGAAAAAAATCAATGGTGAAAAAAAGGAAAATTAATATTGATACAAAAGAAAATTAAAAAGTTAGTTTGAAAACTGTAAAGAAGAAGAAGATAAGAACATTTATTGAATCCAGCTCAGAAAATTCCGATATTCTGAGTCTAGCCGACACAGATAATTCTGAATGTGAAAAATTTGATGATTTCATAACGACATGTTTAGAAGAACAAGTTAAAAAAGGAAAACTTCGAGCCAGCCATACCGTTTAGGTTAAGCGATGTTAAGTACTTTACAGGCGATAATGATATTTTTTAAAAAGATGACTGGATCGTGGCAAAATTTTCTACAAAAAAAAGTTTGAAGCACTTTGTAGGACTTGTTTTATGGATAAAAGATAAAATCTCTACTGTGAAGTTTGTAAGGAAAGTGAAAAACTTGAAAGGTAGTAAAGGGTTAGTCTTTACATACCCAAAGGTTGAGGAGGTATGTGAAATGCACTTCTATGACGTGTTAAAGTGTTACCCCAACCAAATATTTCCCGACGGGATCAAATTATGTTCGATATCGATTTCAGTTATTTCAACGTACAGTAACAAACTATATTAAAATATACAGTTGAACATAATTCATGTTTGGTAAACTTTCATTCCTAATGCGGTTGTGATAGTAAATCAAAGCTTAGAAATTATGTTTCTGTCTTCGAAGAGTTTTTTGTTGGTTAAATACTCTTTATAATTCCATTACTGATCTTTTTATAACTTGTTTTTTTTGAAATTTTGATTCTTGTTCCTATAAATAAATTGTGTTTCTAGAAATAGAACTCTTAATTTTTTGTTACAGACAAGAGTAAAATTTGTCATTTGTCATACTTACCTTGTAAAAGTGTGTTTTATTTTGTAGCATTTTCCTAACAAATGTTAAAAGTAAGTTAGTACTTATGGGTTCAACTAAAGATATTAAAAGTTATGTGATAATTACATATCTTGTATGCACTCCTTAACAATTTTGCTTTACCATTTTGCGTTACTCTGCGCGACGGACTCGTAGAATTTTTTGCGACACCTTTGCGCTATTTGTGGCAAAATCTACGGCCTCACCCATCTGCGAGGCTTTTGTCTCTAGTCACTCTAGTTTTGATACCGCCGGAACTGCATTTTTTGTTTGCCTATAACCTTCATTGCTTATCCATTCTGATAGATGAGCTTTTTCGGTTTTGGCGGTTGTTATGGTTCCGAGCCGCACCGTTGTCGCGGTATCCCTTTTGGCGAGTTCATCGGCTGCGTCGTTCCCAAGTGAGTTGCTGTGTCCTTTAATCCATTCCAGGGTTACCTTTGTTTTTCCATGCTATGGATTGAGGTGCATTGTGACATTTTAGTATGAGGACAGAGGTTATAGTGTTGTTTTGTAGAGCTTGGAGTACGAATGCATAGTCAGACACAATTTTGGTATTAATACAGGTGGCCCCCCAGCTTAGCATACTGCCTAGTAGAGTGATGACCAGATATTATATGCTTTAGAATGTGTTTAACACTCACAGTGTCATATTTTATATTCATAAAGATGAAATAAGAAACCAAAAATTTGCGCACGGGCGGGACTTGAACCAGCAACCTTTTGGCAAACCGGGCCAAACGCTCTTACCAATTGAGCTACCGTGCTGTTAGTCCGACCCTGCGAAATTTGTGGTTTCTTATGAAAACGTCAATTGCGTGACGCTTAGCGCCATCTAGCCGTCTGTTTATGAAACAGATGGCCCAAGCAGTTATTTTTTACAGAATAAATTCAACTTGGAAATTGATGTCGCTTCGCTATCTAATGCTTTAGAATGTGTTTAACACTCACAGTGTTAAACACATTCTAAAGAAATCTAGAAAAGACCGCAAAGAAAATTAAGCCCATACAGCCAAGTCTTCCGTTAAATTTTTCAATATTGGCTTTATTCGTAACGATGTTTTATTTACGGCAGTTATTATTATTGCGTGCGAGGCCGCGGGTTTAAGCTAGTCCCATATAAATATAGGCGCATGGTAGTGCCCCTGCCAAATCGAGCAAAAAATGGGTATTCCCGTCATGAAAACACGTGTAAATTAAATTATTTAATGCAAAAAACGTACCTACGTGCGTATTCGTACTTATTACGAATGCGTAAGGTTGTAAATAATTATTATACCACGCGCTGCGATGCTAGCGAGTGAGCGCGGGCCGTTACTATGCGCTGCGCTGCGCGGTGCCAGCGCGAGGGCGCGGGGCGGGGACAGTGGCGGGGTGCGCGGAAAGGTGAATGTCGCCGAGCGAGCTGTCGCGGTGC
Organism: Pyrausta purpuralis; assembly: GCA_963924145.1. Taxonomy (NCBI): domain Eukaryota; kingdom Metazoa; phylum Arthropoda; class Insecta; order Lepidoptera; family Crambidae; genus Pyrausta; species Pyrausta purpuralis. The sequence continues at coordinate 235,174 of OZ001648.1, read as the reverse complement.
TAGCGCGAGGCGAAAAGTTCTTAAGTCAGAGAGAGGGCTTTAAGAAAATTCGTTGCTGGTAGATATATATATTATATACAATAAGTAGAAGGTACCGAAAAGGAAAAAAGTAGAACTGTCTACAAAATACAAAAAGAAATGAGATCCCATCAAAAACAATACCTACTTGTCAAAAAAACCAAGTCTCGCAACTCAGTTGCTCTGCGGTAAAAAGTTGTGAGATCCATGTAATACCAAGTCGGTTATTAATTTATTCAGTCTCTACTTAAGCGACATTCTGTCTTAATACGTGCAGTCTCTAGGACCACGATCGTGGTCCATAACAATTGAAAATCAATTGTGTCTGGAATCTCCGTACTCGAAGCACTTGTTTAGAAAACAGTTTATATACTGGGATTTTTCTAATCTATTGTTAAATAAATATGGTGAGCGGGGATATTCTACCACAAGTATTTATTTACTTAAAAGAAATCCTCGACGCAACATGGAAATGTAAAATCACCTGTTTATGAATAAAAAAATCACCTGTTTATGAATAAAGAAATTTGTATTGTATTTGTATTTGTATTGTGTAAAATTGTGTTGTACTGTTGACACATTCTATAAACCGGGTGACTCCTCCTTTTTGAAGACGGTTAAAAGACGCAGTAAAAATCAAAAATAGGTAACGCCTTTATACCATAAGTTGATAGTTTTTTATCAGCCTGCCTGAAATGCCTCGGTGGCGCCAGAGGTCCCGGGTTCAATCCCCGGGTCGGGCCAAAACTATATACCTGAGTTTTTCTGTTTGAAATTCTCAGGCTAGCCCGGAGTTTTGAAGTTGGCGGTGTTTCACCCCCGTGCCTCGGAAATGCACGTAAAGCCGTTGGTCCTGCGCCTAAACTCTCTCCGGTCGAGTCAGATTGCTGTCCCATTGGGCTATGAGAGTGAAAGGAATAGAGAGTGCACCTGTGTTTGCGCACACACTTGTGCACTATAATATGTCCCGCGCAGTCGGTTAGTCGATGTGACTGGCGACCGTAGTCGAAATCGGCTAGGAGGGGGACTATTAGTTTTTTATCGATCTCTAAACTGGGCTTTAGATAAACTGCAGTGTACGATAAAAAATGAAGATAAGTTAAAAAATATATGTACTAGATTTGGTGTGCGCTAGTTATTTTAGATATGCATTAAAAGATTCTCATTTAAATAAATAACAATGCACTACGAACATTCATTGTTTCTAAGATTTTAAAATTTAAAGATAGCTATTTTGCCGTGCAATCAGTATTTTTGATTAGGTTTCGTTTTTTTTTCTATAAAAAGGGCATATTTTTGATTTCCAGGTAAATACTACCCTTTTGAAAACATGAGGATCATTGTTTGAAAATTTCATGGTCACTAACATGAGAATAGTTATAAAGGGATTGCTACCATGTACTTTTTTATTTATGAGCTTCCGATGTTTCGGCAACGTTGCAAGCGCTATGATCACGGAGCAACTGAAGAGAACTTGTAGAACAATAATTAGAATCAGGGCTAAATCACTGGATTGAGTTCCATAACCCTCAGATCAACTCGACAGAATTACCAGGGAAGCGATTGAAATAACTAAGTACAAAATTTCAATTGCGAGGCCGGGCTTAAATTATCGAGTGTCTGGAATCCAGTGGTTCAAATGTATAAAAACCCTAAAGTAAAATATAGTGCTGTTTCGCGAACAGATACTGTCAGTGTTGTGTGTCACGAACAGATGCAAGAAAATAGTGAGTTTGAGGACAATGGTACCGGCGGCGAGCAGAATAAACGACTTCGACGGAGGGTATGATTTTCCCAGTAGCAACCTGTCCGCAAGTTCTCTTCAGTTATTTTATGTGATCATGGAGCTTGCAACGATTTCGAAATATCGGAAGCTCATAAATAATTAGGTATATGGTAGCAATTCCGTATCTAACTATTGTAATGACGATCATTCAGTCTAACTGACGGCATGATTTATACGCGCTGGTGGAAAGCTATCACGGCTCTTTCCAGCCCTATAAATATCAAACCTCGCACCAAATCTTGTTTTTTTGGGAAAATACAAAAATGGCATGGTGCCGATCTTGACTATGTGTGTGATAGTCACTGGCTTTAATCCGGTTCGAAGGACCAATGTTCGGGGAGAATCGAAGCAAAATTGATGTAATAAATGATAAATCTTGATTACGATAAAATGTATTTATAATTGGACTAAAACTCGATACAAACAGAAGTTATGATAAAATGAATGATAAATGAACGCGGCGCTCTTGATGGCTAATAAATATGTAAACTAACGTGCTCGAGTGAAAAATGATTCGGTTTTAGTTTGATATCTGGGAGTCCGTTAATTATCATTATTTTTTGTATTAGAATCGTAAAGCAGTTATTAGGATACATCTTCCTACCAAATATCAACAGTGTGTTGCTTATAGTTACAAAATAAAGTGGATGTGACATACGGACGGACAGACAGACAGACTTGACCAAAACTATCAGGGTTCCGTTTTTTGCCATTCGGCTTCAGAACCCTAAAAATGCGCGTGTCATTTTTAGGGTTCACATTCCAAATTCAAACATTTAAGGCCTCTACGCACACAACAGCGCCGGCAAAGTACCGACACGTGCTGATCATTAACGTATCCATCAGTGTCGGTTAAAAAAAACGAAATTGAACCGCCTATGTTTGTTTAAACGCGGTAATCTCAGAACTACTGGACCGATTTAAATATTTTTTGTATTGGATAGCTGTGTTCATCAAGGAAGCCTCAAGGCTATAAAAATACGGTTATTCCAGTTGCCACCTCCGGCATAGCCCCCGCTGGGCCTTGTCTTCTTTTAAAGGGGAAGACTAGGATATTAAAAAAATAACCTACAGCTAGAAATTTATCCCATGTGTAGCTAGAAGTGAAGTCGAAAATGTAGCAATCTATACTAATATTATAAAGCTGAAGAGTTTGTTTGTTTGTTTGTTTGTTTGAACGCGCTAATCTCAAAAACTACTGGCCCGATTTGAAAAATTTTTTTTACGTTGGATAGTCCATTTATCGAGGAAGGCTTTAGGCTATATAACATAAAGATACGACTCATAAAACCACAGCAGCAATGAAAAATGTTGCGAAAACGGGAGAAAGATATTCCTTTTGAGAGCTTCCGCTGCATACGCTGCGGAAACCGCTTAAGTTACACAAAAATCATGTATGACAGGATTGTTCAGCATTAAAAGTTCTATAATAAAGTCCGCGACAGCATATGTCTATCTTTAATGGTTGACTTACTACAACCTTTTTTATGTTCATAAATTTGTAAAAAAATAATGCATTATTTTTAGAGGTGTATTATACACACAGGTATTTATTCTTATCAAAATAAATACATTCATCATCACGAGCATTTCATTTAGAACCAAGTTGCCCTTTATATCATTTGATTTCAATGAATATCTTAGGAGCTATCACAGTTTTAACATAACTCCGCACCAAAATAATGTTCGCAGCTTAAGTACAACGTGCGCTTGCGCTAATCTATACTAATATTATAAAGCTGAAGAGTTTGTTTGTTTGTTTGTTTGTTTGTTTGTTTGTTTGTTTGTTTGTTTGTTTGAACGCGCTAATCTCAGAAACTACTGGCCCGATTTGAAAAATTCTTTTTATGTTAGATAGTCCATTTATCGAGGAAGGCTTTAAGCTATATAACATAAAGATACGACTCACAAGACCACAGCAGCAATGAAAAATGTTGCGAAAACGGGAGAAAGATATTCCTTTTGAGAGCTTCCGCTGCGTACGCTGCGGAAACCGCTAAAGTTTCACAAAAACCATGTATGACAAGATTGTTCAGCATTAAGAGTTCTATAATAAAGTCCGCGACAGCATATGTCTATCTTTTATGGTTGACTTACTAGGACCTTTTTTATGTTAATAAATTTGTAAAAAAAAATAATGCATCATTTTTAGAGGTGTATTGTACACACAGGTATTTATTCATATTAAAATAAATACATTCATCATCACGAGCATTTCATTTAGAACAAAGTTGCCCTTTATATCATTTGATTCCAATAAATATCTTAGGAGCTATGACAGTTTTAACATAACTCCGCACCAAAATAATGTTCGCAGCTTAAGTACAACGTGCGCTTGCGCTAATTATATTATAAAGCTGAAGAGTTTGTTGGTTTGAACGCGCTTATCTCAGGAACTGCTGAACCGATTTGAAAAAATATTTCTGTGTTAGATAGCTTATTTATTGAGAAAGGCTTTAGGATATAAAACATGACGCTGCGACGGGAGGGGAGGGAGCATACTCAAAACGCGCGGACGAAGTCGCGGGGGACCGCTAGTATATTATAAATCTGAAGAGTTTGTTTGTTTGAACGCGATTATCTCAGGAACTGCTGGACCGATTTGAAAAAATATTTCTGTGTTGGAAAGCTTATTTATCGAGAAAGGCTTTAGGATATAAAACATGACGCTGCGACGGGAGGGGAGGGAGCAAACTCAAAACGCGCGGACGAAGTCGCGGGGGACCGCTAGTTGTTGAAATAATTGTATTGAAAAAAGTGGTTCTGAATGCCTGATGGAAAAAATAATGTTTTATGGTATATAAACAATCAAATTTAAACTGTATTACTGAGTAGTAGTATTTTTGTGTAAAATTACAAAAACATTCTTTAATGTTTTATTTCGAAATCAACGTCAAAAAATAAACTATCATGTACATTTACCTTGTACTAAAAGAGAGGTAGATATTTTACAACATCTATTAGTTGGTAAAATCACACTTAAAAAAACAGTCTTCATCATTCTCTATTATAATTAATAGATGTTATAAAACATCTACCTCTCTTTTAGTGTAAGGTTATATGTATATGACAGTTTATTTTTTGACGTTGTTGATTTCTTAATAAAACATCAAAGATTTTATTTAAATTCGTGGAACTGCAGCGGCTATTATTACATATATATATGTAATAATAGCCGCTGCAGTTACCGCTAGTATATATATATATATATATACTAGCGGTCCCCCGCGACTTCGTCCGCGCGTTTTGAGTTTGCTCCCTCCCCTCCCGTCGCAGTGTGATGTTTTATATCGTAAAGCCTTTCTCTTTCAACACAAAAATATTTTTTTAAATCGGTCCAGCAGTTCCTGAGATAAGCGCGTTCAAACAAACAAACTCTTTAGCTTTATAATATATTAGCGCAAGCGCACGTTCAAACGCACGTTGTACTTAAGCTGCGAACATTATTTAGTGCGGAGTTATGTTAAAACTGTGATAGCTCCTAAGATATTTATTGAAATCATATGATATAAAGGGCAACTTTGTTTTCAATGAAATGCTTCTGATGATAAATGTATTTGTTTTGATAAGAATAAATACATGTGTGTATAATACACCTCTAAAAATAATGCATTATTTTTTTACAAATTTATTAACATAAAAAAGGTTGTAGTAAGTCAACCATAAAAGATAGACATATGCTGTCGCGGACTTTATTATAGAACTCTTAATGCTGAACAATCCTGTCATACATGATTTTTGTGTAACTTAAGCGGTTTCCGCAGCGTACGCAGCGGAAGCTCTCAAAAGGAATATCTTTCTCCCGTTTTTGCAACATTTTTCATTGCTGCTGTGGTCTTATGAGTCGTATCTTTATGTTATATAGCCTAAAGCCTCCCTCGATAAATGGACTATTCAACGTAAAAAAAGATAAAAAAGATTTTTCAAATCGGGCCAGTAGTTTCTGAGATTAGCGCGTTCAAACAAACAAACTAACAAACTCTTCAGCTTTATAATGTTAGTATAGATATATATATATATATATATATATATATATATATATATATATACTAACTACCACTTTTTTACGGTACTAAAAAGAGTTATATATATATATATATATATATATATATATATATATATATAATTATATAATTCTGGAAGAAAATTAAAGCAAAAGTTTAAAATATATAGCTTGATATTTTATTGTGTATTATTAAGTTGCCAACAGTGGCGTCTTGGCGTCAAGATGACGAGACCTCACACTTTACTTTTTTTATCTTTTGAAATATTTGGAATACAAAACTTTAAACAAAGGGAATATTTAACAAATTCTAAGCTTAACAATTATCATATGGCAATATTTATACTAGCCGTGGTCCCTCCTGATAGGACGTCAATCAAGAGGAAGGCAGTAAAGAGAAAGATGTGGCGATTACTCCACCGACAAGAGCGCAGCTCTAAAGTTAAAGAAGAGATCTGGTCCCGTCATCTTGCCGCACTCGTCACGGAGATCGGCGCGTCATGAGCGGTGGGCGCCCACAATACCCGAGTAACCTTACACCACCCTTTACAAAAATACCAGTTTCGCAGGTAGGGCTGCTGAATTTTGAAAACTGAGATATTGTAATCTTTCTTGATCTGTAGGACTTATATATAACCCAAGAAATTGGCAGGTTTGCTTGGAATGCTTTCTGGGAGATATGAAAATGAGTTATGTTATTAGATAAATAAATAAAAAATAAATCAAGAAAAAAGGTTTTGATTTGCTCTTTTCGAATTTAAACTTTGCCATCTCGTATCTAGTACAACTACCAAGAACATACCGGCCGGTATGGATCCTGGCTTAGCTTAGCTTAAGTGAGGTACAAAAATGATGTCCTACAGAGATTAAACGTAGGTATTTCAAGAAACATCGAAAAATCGAACAAAAATATCATTTCAGGGTCTGTCCCGAAAAAAAAATTATGAAAATTGTTCAGGGCCTGATATGAAGCGAGTTAAGTTCACCTTTTGTACAAATCTTGGTTGTGCAATAAAGTATTAATTAAAAAAATACGTTTTATATCCATAGAACGTGGGGAAATTTTATGTGGGAGTTCTTCTTTGGCACTAAAACTAACAAACAATATACTCCTTAGGACAAATTAAACAAAGTGTAAACAGGAATCAATGGCTAACCCTGTGCTGTGTGCAGAGAGCGGCACCGCCTTTGTGCGGCGCGTTCCGGTCGCGCGCTGAGGTTTACATAAGCGCGCGCGCCCGTGCAGCCTGCGTTTATACCGGACGTGCTGTTCCATGGGTGCAAGCTTCCGACATGCCGAACATGGTGACTCGGGAGAAAAGCGACTACGGGAGAAAGGTGCAAGAGAAAGCCGTCATCGAAAAGGTCGCGCCGCCTTACGCACCCCCGTTATAATGTTTCAGTGATGGATCTCCGCGACCGAGCGCTCTGCTCGCTGCTCGAAAAGTGCATCCTTTACATTACGAGAGTGACGGTAGTAGCCCGATATTGGTAACGTTCGCGGTCAATCCACGCTTTATGTAATCGTAGGTAGATGCGAGCGCTGCGTCGGCGGATATTTTATTTATTTATTTATTTAAAGACTTTATTGCACAAATTTAGTGTACAAAGGTGGACTTAATGCTAAAAGCATTCTCTACCAGTCAAACCTTTAGGTCGTGCAGTGAAATGCTTCTAAAGATGGGTCAGGCTGGAAGTGTGATAGGTGCTTTTGTTGTTTGCGCAGAGGCAGATGGCGATCGAGCGCAACGCCGCGGCGGCCGAGCCCGCGGGCCGCGCGTCGCCGGCGCCCGCGCCGCCGCCCGACGTGCGCGTCATCACGCTGGAGCACGGCGAGCACCAGGACTCGACGCTCTACCGGTGAGCAGGGTTGCCACCTCTCCGTCTATAGGGCTTTCCTGTTAACCCACGAACTGCAGTCCCAGAATCTACGTACTTTTTAACTAATATAACTTTTAAGGCTGAATGGGCATTATTTATTTGCATTTCATTCGTGAAAAGTTTTTTTTAAAGTCACAAAGTTTACACAGTTAAAGCAATAGAGGCATGACTGTGTAAAACGGAACGTTCACTTTACAGAAACTGGCACTAACTAGTGTCAATGTCATGGCCGTAAATTGTATAACTTATGGTTCATTGGCGGAATTTTTATTTAGTTCTAGCTACTCTACTCTCTTTATTTTACTCAGAAAAAAATACGTAGATCTACGAAATTTTCATCCAAATTTTAGTTGGCAACACTGCCGGGCCGGTGAGTGTCGTCGCTCGGACTCGCTCGGTAGACGGGACCGATGGGACCTCTTCCGATGTCAACTCCCGTGCTGTTTTTGAGGGATTACATCAGTAACTAAATTTTTATCTTTGTTAATGAGAACGATTTTTCTGAATTTTTATCGTTAAGCTAACAAAAATACATATAACCTAAAAAGTTTGCTATTTTATTACTATAAAATATGTACAGGGATTTACCAATAAAACTTTTGCTATATCTCTACATATAAAATGAATTCACATTCCCCTTGGTCACGGCATCATGTGTGAACGCTGGACCGATTTCGCTAATCCTTTATTTTGGTGTGTTTGTTAATGTCAAGAGAAGGTTCTTACAAAAGAAAAAAAAATAGCGGGTGGACCGCGCTGGTCTAGATATACAGGATGTTTTGTACATTTTTTACCAAAAAAAATGTCTTATGATGGGAGTCATTGTCTATAATTTCTGCCTTCAAATGTGTATTTTGCCTGGTGGTTTTAATATATCGATATTTTACGATTTTTATGACAACTATCCGAAATTTGGCATTCTAATCATATTTTTTAAAAACCCATAAATGCTTTTTGCATTTTATTTTTGTATGTATTGTACATTATATTTCGGTTTTAGTAATGTCAAAATCACACATGCATACAATCCATCTAGTTCTTTTATTAAAAGAAAAAATGATTTTTTGTAAAGTGGTGTAAGCAATTCGGCTAAAAAATACATTCATTTTTCTTGCAGGTTTGAAAAAGGCTGCTATTTACAGTTTTGCCCTGGGCCCAGCTTGCTCGGGCGAAAAGTTTTCCTGTACACAAACTATGTTGTGGGTGATAACGGTGCGTAGACCTTTGCCATTTATTCTAATTTTGCTTCTTATCTTAAATGCCCACAATTTTGATAATACACAGGTTTTTAGATAAAAGGACATTGCTCTGACCCCATACATAGTGGACCTATCAACCAAACGTGATGAAAGGACCTTTCTGAGGTGGAATTATGTAAAGCAATCGTATTCATTTGACAGTTCATAACGTACGGTAAAATCTGTCAAACGCTCTGTTCTTTGCCGTTTGACAGATCATACCGTACGTTTTGAACTGTCAAATGAATACGATTGCTTTACACAATTGCACCTCTGGTTTCAAAATGACACGGATTTTTAGGGTTCCGTAATCGAATGGTAAATCTATTTTGGCTTATGCGTGTAGGGTGTCTGTGGATAGGTCTTTAAAATGACATCGAAGTTCCTAAAATCATTTTTTCTAAAAGTTTAACGTTTGAGAGATAGACGCTTCCAAATTGAAAAATTGCCCCCCCCATCTCACTTTAAAACTAAGCTAGTGTAAATATTGAAAAAAGTACATGATTGACAAAGAATTTCAATAAAAATTAGTTTGAACGAGATCGAACTAGTAGTTTTTGAGATAGAGCACATTTTCAATAACCGCATACATACATATCTTTATTTATACAAATACTATGATTATGATGATATGATTATGATAATATTGTTTGTTTTGTTAAAAAATCAAAGTTTGCATGTAATATTGTACTGCAGTTTCGTCGTTTGTTCCAAATTATTTTCTCAATTGCTTTTGTTATTTCCTTTTTCTTTTATGTTAATCAAATGTACTTTTTTAACCTAAAGAAGAGCCATACTTCCAGGCACAGGAATATTTCTTTCCTAAAAGGGAATTTTGGTCAACAACAGGTTCTTTAAACCAAGTAACTGTAACTGTTTTAAGTGGAATAAATGATTTATTTATTAAAAGTTATATTTGCTGTCAACAAAATATTGTAGTATTTTGGCTAAGTGGATCTCTAATTCAGTTAAAGTTGGCACGGAACCCTCAGTGCGTAAATCCGACTCGCATTTGACCTGTTTTTAGATACGTTTTTTTTTATCATCGGTTACAAAACAGGGAGCACAAAAAAAAAGTGTCCATACCGTCTCGATGAATCAATCTTTCAGTCCTGTTCAATAATTTTAATCTATATTTCCGTTATCGATATCAACCACTCGATAAACGAAATCGATAGTGGCTAATCGCTTTTATTTCATTACACACACTAAATTACGCACGATAATAAGATTTGCTCAGTTTCGCTATGGCCTGTGTGTGAGAGTGACGCCATAGTTTTCAAGTAACAGAACTAGATCCTTCAACCTTTCCTCCCGTGATTAGAAGGCATTGCAATTTTAATGACTTATAATACCTGAAAACGAAGACGAAATAAATTATAATTACATTTTTTTAATAATTACATTTTGTTTTTTATAGTGTTTTGTCACTACAAACTTAATAATATAAATTGCACTTATACGTAAAAAGCAACTTTGGTTGTGTGACAGACGAGGAATCGAATACCGTGTCTTACGCTATCCGGGCGTATGCCTATACCACTCGGCCGCCGTCACATTAGCAAGCCTGTTGAATTTTACAAGCGCTTACTTTAACGCGTAGGCTGCGTTACGTCATCAATGTTGCGAAAGATGGAAATGAAATGATGGGAATGAAAGAATATACAAACATTACTAAAGCTAAATGAAGTAAAGAGGCCTACATCCACGATGTAGGGTAGATAGATAAGGACTGGGCGTAAGATGATGATGATCCTAAGAGTTGGTTGTGAAACATCCTTGACACGGTTCAAAGTGAATCTTGGCCTCCGACACACATAGACATATCTATACTAATATTTAAAGCTGAAGAGTTTGTTTGTTTGTTTGAACGCGCCAATCTCAAGAACTACTGGACTGATTTGAATAAATATTTTTGTTTTGGGTAGCTTATTTATCAAGAAAGGCTTAAGGCTATAAACATCACACTGTGACGGGAGGGGAGGGAGCAAACTCAAAACATTAAGAAAACTAATAATGGCGAAATATTGGAAACCTCTTTTTGGGGCTCGTACAAGTAACGTGGGTTTTTTTTCTTTCCTCTTGCCTACGTACGATATCTTCCTCAGCTTTTCACGCAGGCAAACTTTTGAGCTGCACTGCGTATTTGTATAGTGAACATTCGTAATAAAGACGATGCGTTTGGTGTAGTGGTTAGCGCTCCTGATTACTATGCCTATGTTGTGTGATGAGCACGAACATTTGCACCTAGATCACGGATGTTTATATGTATCATGACAGTTGGTGTGTTGTCTGACGCATATTTATTTACTAAATGGTTTCCAGCGGATGAGGACAAGGGCGGGGAGCAGGCGGAGTTCGTGCGCAACCAGTACTACGGGCTGGAGTGGCGCCGCGAGGAGGACGCGGACGCGGAGGCGGGCGCGGAGGCGGGCGCGGGCGAGGCGCTCGGCAGCGGCATGCTCGTCACCGACACCGACACCTACGCCGAGCTGCGGCTCACGCGTGCAGGCGCCTTCCACTACTACTTCGTCTATGATAGCGCGTGAGTATCTTATTGTTTATGATGATATGTAATCAGCTTTCCTTGATAGTCAATCAGATTGCCTTAGTGTGTCTTAGCGTAAGACTCAGGGTTCGATTCCTTGTCAGATGCAGTTGCTCTTTACAAGTGCAATTTATATCATTTAGTTTGTGTAGTGACAACATAATCTAAAAAGAAAAATATCTCGTTTTTATTTACATGACCTAGACTATTCTAAACCCGCTGCGAAAAAAGTTCCATTTCCTCTGGGTGGCTTAACTACAGGGCATTACACACTTTCGTTGGGCAGAATTACTACTGTCCAACGAAAGATTGACTTGAAAGAACAATGGCAAGGCCCCATACAATGTTTTACCTGAAAAATATTCGAAGCGTCTACGATTGAAAAAAATATTAAATGATCGGTTATCATTGCTCTGAATTATTATAATCAATAAGAATTTCTTTTTATCGAGGCCACAAAAAAAGTTATCTATATTTCTGTATTTTTAGGTAATATCGCAATGAACGCCTCTAATACCTGATATTCTGTTCTGTACTTTAGTGTACTGTTAATAAGAATTAGGTCAATTGAATTAAAAACCATTTGAGGTGACTGAGGTTTTGCGAATTTAACATTACACGTTGTATAAATAACAAATAACAATTCGCACCTTCAGAATTAGAGAGACCTAATAAAAAAAAGTTTTTAATTCTGTGAAATGTGTATTTATTTAGAAATAATCAGCTATGGTATAGATATATCGAAATATTTTTTATCGTACTTCAAAGTTTACTTATTTACCCAAACTCTGAATATTAGTTTTGATTAAAATAAGTAATAATTAAAGTCTGAAAGTGGTTGTTTATAGCGTTTATGACCCAAAGTCAAAATTGCGGATTGGGTCTATTTAATTCTGAAGGTGCGAATTGTACAATTATATATTATTTATACAACTTGTATAAATAATATATAATTGTATACCTATAAAGTGATAAAGTATTGTTTACAGATGGTACTTAACTTATATTTAAAATTCTAGGAGGCATAGATAATTTTGACGATATAAATAAATAGTACTCTTTCACAAGTACTTTAGTTTACTGTTAATAATCATCATTCATCATTATCAGCCAAAGGACGACCACTGCTGAACATAGGCCTCCCCCACGGCTTTCCACAGCGACCGATCACTAGCGGTTTCCATCCAGTTTGATCCTGCGATCTTTATAAGGTCGTCTGTCCATCTTGCTGGTGGACGTCCTACGCTGCGTCTTTCGTCGAAGGGTCTCCAATCTAGAACTTTCCTGCCCCAACGACCATCAGTTCTTCGTGCTATGTGCCCTGCCCACTGCCACTTGAGCTTACTGATTCTCGAGGCTATGTCCAAAGTCAACGTCAAAGTCAAAATAATTTATTTACTTTATGACACAAAATGCCACTTATGAACGTCAATAATAAGTGTAATATCAATCAATTATGGCCCATATGGGGCTAGAACATGTCTCCTTATCTTTTGGGCCCTACTAGCGCTTCGAGACAAGACTCAGACAATTTGGCAAGTGCTGAGAAGAAACGCCGGAACAAATTCAGTCACCACTAGCTGCCACAAAAATGATACAAATCAAAATAAACTGGTAGGTACATCAGTTTGTTGCAGGCTGGACTGTCCATACATTGTCGTCATTAAATTTATAATACCCATTCTGTCCCCGTCCGTTACCTTAGTTCTTCTACGTATCTCCTCATTTCTGATTCGATCCCGTAGAGAAACGACCAGCATAGCCCTCTCCATCGCTCGTTGTGTGATTTTGAGCTTCTTTATAAGGCGCATAGTTAAAGACCATGTTTCGTATCCGTATGTCATCACTGGTAACACACACTGTTTGAAGACTTTCGTCTTATGTCGTCGTCGTTCGTCGACTGTTAATAATAACTATCATTAAAATGTCTCAATGATAGTTAAACAAAATGCGTTTAGTTTACAATGTCTATTGTTCGACAGGCACTAACTCAGGTTAAGATCAATGACAAACCTTAAAATTCCTTACATGAGGTGTTTAAAGAAATTAGATTATTAACTGTAGCCTTGCAGTATTTTTTTGAAAATTTTATGTATGTACGCAAAAATTACAATTCATTCACAAAAATAGTGATAAACACAAATAAAATACTAGGAAAAAAGAAAAGCTTGATATTCGACCATTCAGGCTTCGAAAAGTTGGTACTAATTCTTTCATGGGGAAATGTATAAAAGTTTTCAATAAACTACCAGAATACATTGTTTTTTTCTGATTGATAAATTTAAAACTAACATTCAAGAAACCCTAATAACGAAAGGGTTATACCCTTGAAATAGACCATTTTTTAAAAGATAATAATGTATGATCACCACAAACATTGTAAAACTTTTGAAAATAGTGACTGTGTTTGCTGCTGACATCAATAAAATGGTGACTGAGTTAGTTGCTTAAATCTAAGATGTTTTTAAATTATAGATATGTGGTATGCGCTCAAAAATGCCTACACAAAAGGCAGGTAATTTCCCGGTGTGCATTTAGTTGGGCACGCTTTCTCTTTATGGCTACACGTCCCGGCAGCGCCTTAAATTATTTATCGTTTTCTGGTAAAAATTCAACATGCACTGCAATTGTTACGTACAAGAAAAACGTGTCATCACATTCATAAGTATAGTTTTTTCATTAAAAAGTATATAAACTTAAAATACGTATTTAGTATTTCCATAATTTGGCAATAGCTGATATTAGGCTAAAGAGCGAGATGTCACGCGCTCGCGCCAATGAGCGCTCAGTAGCAATCAGTACGTAACGAATGTTATATATTGTTGCAGATCAGAGGCGAGGCAATTTTTTTAAAAAGAGAAAACAATGTTTCAGCCTAAACTTTTTATTTAATAAGAAAATTACAAAAATACCCGCAAAATAATTTCCTAACGATGTGACACGGTCGACGATCGAAAACGGAATGAACCCGCTCCTAACTGAGCGCTGCCTTATATAGTCTTCGGGGTGGATGAATCTCGGTGTTTGCAACACGGCCTCTCCTGACAGGAGGCCGTCCACGGGCTCCTTCATCCTCATGCTTTTACAGCAACGGCATGGAGAGTCCAGGTTCCGACGGGGACGTGGATGGAGCGTCGACGTCCTCTTCTGCCGCCTTGTCTGAATCTGGACGTCCGGATGGTGGCTCGATGAACCTCCCTGTACCAGAGGTACTCGGTTGTTGTCCGTCATTGACGGATGCTTCTTGAGTGTGAGAGGGTCTTGAACCATCGCCAGCCTCCTGAACTTCATCAGCACCACATGTGTTCCTCTCGTCTTCGTCTGTATCATTATCTGCATGGAAACAAATTTCACAGTTTTAGAACTATTTCTTAATACCTACTTATGGCCCTTTTAGGACGCTTCATATTACTTACATGTCTACCCCTATGACAAGTGTCTATAAGTGCCAACGAAGAGGCACGACGTTAGCGTTCGCTAGACACCTATATCACTTGACTCAAGGGCAACATAATATCGCGAGTGGAAACCTTAAACTATTACGATTGCCAGTGCATAGGCACGTCGTTAGCATACACTAGCGATCGCAATATTCATGGGAACCAAACAAACACACACACTAAAATATAATCGTCAAGGGTCTGCAATTGCCGGCGCATAGGCACTACGTTAGCGTACGCTTACAATTGCTGCCCGAAGCAAGTATTACTGCTCGCAACTGCTGGAGCAGAGGCACGACGTTAGCGTACACCAACATTACGACACAGAACTTGCAAACACGACACAAAACCAATGCCTGCGATCGGTAGGTGCATAGGCACGACGTTCGCTTACACCCACATTCGCAGCACTCAAAAACAGTCTACAAAATGTAGC
This sequence comes from Pyrausta purpuralis, assembly GCA_963924145.1. Classification (NCBI taxonomy): domain Eukaryota; kingdom Metazoa; phylum Arthropoda; class Insecta; order Lepidoptera; family Crambidae; genus Pyrausta; species Pyrausta purpuralis. The sequence continues at coordinate 219,824 of OZ001648.1, read as the reverse complement.
TTCCCACTTGCAGCTGTAGTTATCAATGCATAGGCACGACGTTAGCGTACACTGACAACCACAGTGCTCGAAAGCCACGCAACAAGATCAAATACTCGTAACATCGAATTACGAAGAAAAACATAAAAATCAAGCGTTTACAATTGCCAGAGCATAGGCACGACGTTAGCATACTTTTAGCAATTGTAACGCCCAACAGTAACACATTTAAAACAAATCTCATTGGAATGAAAATAAAAGAACTCACCCTCAAAATAAGCTGCGCACACCTCAGGGGTCCATTCCCCATGCCAAGGGAACATGTATTCTGCGGACGCTTGTGTCAGCTTCCCATATGAGCCGGCTACCAACTGCAGCTCGTACCGCCCATGAGGTAGGATCTTCGTGATACGGTACGGCCCACGCATACCGGAGTCCAATTTTCCGGTTGACTGTGCCTGTTTCCTGACGAAGACTAAAGAATTAAGTGCATACGTTCGGGGTGGCTTCCGTCCTTGATTGACGTAGGTATCCTGGTCTTGTTGGTTCTGTCTGAGCCGCTCGGACGTCCTCTGCCTACTCATCTCTCGCAGGGCCTCCCTGTTGGGGCTAGAGCCTTCTAAGGCCACATCGCGAATCAAGCCACGAATGAGGGGTGTTGCAGCATCAATACCTACCAGCAAATTTAGGGCAGAGTATTGAGTAGTTCGGTGCTTCGTGATGTTTAATATCAATTGAAGCTTCCACATCACACTAGGCCACTTGTGCTCTCGATAGTTTGATTCAACGCGTATCATATTAAGCACCGTTCGGCAGTAGCGCTCGACCTGTCCATTGGACTGGTGCATCTCGGGTGTGATAAGATGCGTGTCACAACCTAGCCCACTAACGAAATTGAGGAACTCGGTGCTCTGAAACATGCGGCCTCTATCGGCCACAATTAATTTCGGGGTGCCAAACAAAGATATCACATTAGTGACATGAAGTTTTAACTCAGTCGCATCCTGGCGATACATAGGATAGAGAAGGCAAAACTTCGAAAAAGCATCAACTACTATGAGAACGTAGCGATATCCATCAGCTTCCGGAAGAGGTCCTAAAGCGTCCATATGAATGGTCTGGAAGGGCAGGTCGGGTTTTTCCCAAGAGCTAATAGGTTGGAGTGGGGCCCGGGGTACTTTCTTTTGTGAGATACACACTAAACAATGGGAGACGTATTTTTGAACAAAGGTTCGTAAACCTGGAAACCAGAAGTGCTTAGTGATCAGGTCAACAGTCTTGTCGACTCCAAGATGATCGTGTTCATCATGAAATATACGAAGCAAACTTAACCTATGCCCCTTGGGTATAAAGCAAAGGTATCGAGAAGGTTCACCAGTAGGTGTATGTTTGACGTAAAGGAGGTCGTTTTTAACGACGTAACGAGTCGCATCCAGTTGCCCGTCAGCAAGCTTCTGGATGAGAGTCCGGGTTTCTTCATCGGAAGCCTGAGCAATCTGTGCCCAAGTCTGTGGTTTTTGGACAGTGCACACATTGATCGGGTTCCGGCTGAAATAATCGGCATGCGACATGAGCGTACCTTTACGGTAGTCCAAGCCAAAGTCAAAGTCTTGGAGGTATACCCACCATCTGGCCACTCTGGGTAGCAGATCTTTCTTGCGTTGTGTAAGCTTCAATGCGTTACAATCGGTAACGACAGTGAAACGTACACCCACAAGATAGTGCCGAAAATGCTGCAGGGCTTTAACCACAGCGAGGGTTTCCAGCTCATACGAGTGGTAGTTACCCTCAGCTCCCTGTGTTAGCTTGCTGTAGTAAGCTACCACACGCTTACGACCACCCTCGTGTACTTGCATCAAAACAGCCCCATAGCCGATGGAACTGGCATCAGTGTGGACCTCAATAGGCAAAGATGGATCATAGATTGCCAGTACAGGCTCGCTAGTAAGGGATTCGATAATACTTTGACGTGCAGCTTGCTGCTCCTTTCCCCATTTAAATTCAACGCCTTTCCAAGTTAAAGCTGCAATGCAAGCAGTCTTCTGAGCAAAACCAGCTATATATCGACGAAAATAACTGGCCAAGCCCATGAATTGACGAACTTGCTTTACATTTTTAGGCTCGGCAGCATCTACTAAGGCCTTGACTTTCTCGTGACTCGGCCGCACCTGACCTTCACTAATACTGCGACCTAAATACTCTATTTCTGTCGCCAAAAAGGAACACTTTTTTAAGTAAATGGAGAAACCCGCATCCGTAAGTGTTTTGAGAACATCGCGTAACAGAACAAAACCGCGATCCAACGTCTTACTTAGGATCAGAACGTCGTCTATGTAAACGAGGATTTCACCAGATTCCATGAAGTCTCGAAGTGTCTTTGCAATTATCCGTTGGTAAACCACTGGTGCATTTGCTAAGCCGTAAGGCATTTTCAAATACTCAAAGTGCCCCTCGGGCGTCACAAAGCCTGTGAGCGGAACAGACTCCGACTCCAATGGGATCTGGTGGAACCCTGTTGCCATGTCAAGACTTGTGAAGAACTTGTTATGTCCTAGGCGGTCTATGTGATCGTCAATTCGCGGTAAAGGGAACCTATCTTTAACGGTTACTTCGTTTAGTTTACGGTAATCGACGCACATTCTGTCTGACCCGTCCTTCTTTTTAACAAGAAGGATAGGACTAGCGTAGTCAGACTCTGACTCCTGAATAATGCCTTTACCTAACAAGTCCTTTATGATCTCACGAACACGCAACGTCTCAGCGTAAGAGAGTCGGTATGGTCGATAACTAATAGGCGTGTTACTGTTCAGTTTGATAGACATGCTGCCTGTATTTACGGTGGATGTAGCAGTACCCGATATAAGGTGTTGAGAAAACTCATTAATTATTTCCATTAAACGTTGCAAATCGTCATCTACAAGAGACGTGTTAATCGGTATGGACGTATCAGACTGAACAGTCATCACTCGCGCTGAATTGCATGTATCTCTAGTAAGTAACTGACAATCACGCGTACGAACATATCGAATGCCTTCCCTATTCAGGACATCCGTGCCCACTATCACTGGTGTGTTCATGAACTCCGAAGCTACCACGAATAAGTCCACCTCAAGGGTAACACCGTCAAACTCAATGGGTAAAGTAACGTAGGAAGTACTTTCAAGTTCCTGACTACCGAGACCCTTTAACACGCGGAACGCCGGCTTATGTGGGCAATTAAAATGTTTCAATAACGACGACGAAACGAGGGATATGGTAGACCCGCTGTCTATTAAAACATCCGTCGGTATACCCTGAATAACGGCGGCAACTACATCACTATTGCGGGTATTTCGATTTTCACGACAAAAGTTGACATCGTTTTTGTTACGCGACTCGGTCCGTTGCTTTGCAAAGCACGTATCCTCTTTATGCCCTACCTTCTTGCAAAAGGAGCACGTTTCAGATCGCGTAGTAACAAAAGCAGGTTTGGTATTCGAGCTACCAGCAGAAGAATTTACGTTCGAATCAATTCTAGGCTTTTTATTACCGCATGTAGCTTGCCTGTGGCCCGTTTGACCGCACGTAAAACAACGCCTATCGTCAAAATACCGCTTCCGGGACATCGTATCGTTTTTATCCTTTGCACTCGTTATATTTTGGAACGTGGCACGCAAGGCGTTACTTTTAGATGTATTCGGCTTGACATAGATCGAGAGAAACTCCACTAAATTGTTCGGCAAAAGTTTAGCATTCGTAGCTGACGCTCGGATATGTGGATCGGTAATTCCTCGTACTATAATCGCGGACATTAATTCATCACTAAGGCCCTGTACTATGCGAAGGCGAAGTAGTGAACGACGAGCGTAATCGGCGTATGTAGGGTAGCTATCGGAATTCTTACACATTACCTCGAACAAAATGTTCGCTACGTCAGGCGTCCTTGGACACAAAGGTTTAAATTCCTTTTTAAAATTACTCCAAGTTCGCTCGCTCGTCACCCACTCATTCAACCACGATTGAGCCTCACCTTTGAGACAATTTCCTATCCGCGAAAAGCACTCGAAATCGCTCCAATCATTTAAATTTTTCGCACGATCTACCTCTTCGCACCAATCGTCAATATTGTGTAAGCTAGGGTCGAAGTTAGAAATATAAAACCGCTGGTTAGATTTTACGACACTATTAATTGAGCGGATAGCATCTACGATTCGATCCGTCATAGCAGACGGCGCGGCGGCTTCACTATTTGCACGTTCGGACACGGCACTCGTAGCTAAATCAACACGTAACTCACTCAGTGGCGGCGCCGGTACCTGCGGCGGCGGAGTAAACGTCTCGGGGGGCACTATACGCTGAGTGCGCAATTCGGACCGGCGACGCGGCGATGGCGTAGACACGCGATGGCGCCTAGACCGGGATCGTGATCGCGCACGAGACACATGAGGACGCGGCGGAGTTACAGGACGCGCGTTATGTTGACCCGACGGCGGTGCACTACCACAAGTCACTTGATTTTCTAATGTCCTAAGTCGCACTAACATCGCCTCCATTTCACGTCTTAGTTCACCGTCTGGAGTACGATCGCGGTACCTACTGTAACGACGCTCGCGGCTACTTAGACGGCTACGGCTACGACTATGTTCGCGGTCCGACATTATTTTCTCCTCTTTAGCACTCGCCACGAATCAACAAAATACAGAACGGCCAGCAAGATAGGATCGCGTTGATCCTATCCCACTTCTGATGTTGCAGATCAGAGGCGAGGCAATTTTTTTAAAAAGAGAAAACAATGTTTCAGCCTAAACTTTTTATTTAATAAGAAAATTACAAAAATACCCGCAAAATAATTTCCTAACGATGTGACACGGTCGACGATCGAAAACGGAATGAACCCGCTCCTAACTGAGCGCTGCCTTATATAGTCTTCGGGGTGGATGAATCTCGGTGTTTGCAACAATATTATTTATATTTTTCTATCAACAGGCATGTCCCATCATTTGTCTCTATTAGCGCTAGGTGTCGGAATACGCAACTAAACGTTCGTATATAGAGTAATCCTTGCACCACTTTATTTTTTTTTAATGTTGGTGTATAACATGACTATCCTTTTGAACGTCATTGGCTCAAATCAATAAACTTCACACCTTTGTCTGTCCACAGCGAGTCGAAGATCGGTCCGCAGGGCTCGGGCTGGTTCCAAGTGGGCCCGACGCTGCGCGTGGGCGCGGGCGGGCGCGAGGCGCTGCCGCTCGACGCCGTGGTCTGCCAGACCGTGCTGGCCAAGTGCCTCGGCCCGCTGCCGCGCTGGGAGTCCGCGCTGCGCGTCGCCAGGGAGGCCGGCTACAACATGATACACTTCACGCCCGTACAGGTGACGCGTCTCTCCGTACAGGGTCTGCCAGACCGTGCTGGCCAAGTGCCTCGGCCCGCTGCCGCGCTGGGAGCCCGCGCTGCGCGTCGCCAGGGAGGCCGGCTACAACATGATACACTTCACGCCCGTACAGGTGACGCGTCTCTCCGTACAGGGTCTGCCAGACCATGCTGGCCAAGTGCCTCGGCCCGCTGCCGCGCTGGGAGTCCGCGCTGCGCGTCGCCAGGGAGGCCGGCTACAACATGATACACTTCACGCCCGTACAGGTGACGCGTCTCTCCGTACAGGGTCTGCCAGACCGTGCTGGCCAAGTGCCTCGGCCCGCTGCCGCGCTGGGAGCCCGCGCTGCGCGTCGCCAGGGAGGCCGGCTACAACATGATACACTTCACGCCCGTACAGGTGACGCGTCTCTCCGTACAGGGTCTGCCAGACCGTGCTGGCCAAGTGCCTCGGCCCGCTGCCGCGCTGGGAGGCCGCGCTGCGCGTCGCCAGGGAGGCCGGCTACAACATGATACACTTCACGCCCGTACAGGTGACGCGTCTCTCCGTACAGGGTCTGCCAGACCGTGCTGGCCAAGTGCCTCGGCCCGCTGCCGCGCTGGGAGGCCGCGCTGCGCGTCGCCAGGGAGGCCGGCTACAACATGATACACTTCACGCCCGTACAGGTGACGCGTCTCTCCGTACAGGGTCTGCCAGACCGTGCTGGCCAAGTGCCTCGGCCCGCTGCCGCGCTGGGAGGCCGCGCTGCGCGTCGCCAGGGAGGCCGGCTACAACATGATACACTTCACGCCCGTACAGGTGACGCGTCTCTCCGTACAGGGTCTGCCAGACCGTGCTGGCCAAGTGCCTCGGCCCGCTGCCGCGCTGGGAGGCCGCGCTGCGCGTCGCCAGGGAGGCCGGCTACAACATGATACACTTCACGCCCGTACAGGTGACGCGTCTCTCCGTACAGGGTCTGCCAGACCGTGCTGGCCAAGTGCCTCGGCCCGCTGCCGCGCTGGGAGGCCGCGCTGCGCGTCGCCAGGGAGGCCGGCTACAACATGATACACTTCACGCCCGTACAGGTGACGCGTCTCTCCGTACAGGGTCTGCCAGACCGTGCTGGCCAAGTGCCTCGGCCCGCTGCCGCGCTGGGAGGCCGCGCTGCGCGTCGCCAGGGAGGCCGGCTACAACATGATACACTTCACGCCCGTACAGGTGACGCGTCTCTCCGTACAGGGTCTGCCAGACCATGCTGGCCAAGTGCCTCGGCCCGCTGCCGCGCTGGGAGTCCGCGCTGCGCGTCGCCAGGGAGGCCGGCTACAACATGATACACTTCACGCCCGTACAGGTGACGCGTCTCTCCGTACAGGGTCTGCCAGACCGTGCTGGCCAAGTGCCTCGGCCCGCTGCCGCGCTGGGAGCCCGCGCTGCGCGTCGCCAGGGAGGCCGGCTACAACATGATACACTTCACGCCCGTACAGGTGACGCGTCTCTCCGTACAGGGTCTGCCAGACCGTGCTGGCCAAGTGCCTCGGCCCGCTGCCGCGCTGGGAGGCCGCGCTGCGCGTCGCCAGGGAGGCCGGCTACAACATGATACACTTCACGCCCGTACAGGTGACGCGTCTCTCCGTACAGGGTCTGCCAGACCGTGCTGGCCAAGTGCCTCGGCCCGCTGCCGCGCTGGGAGGCCGCGCTGCGCGTCGCCAGGGAGGCCGGCTACAACATGATACACTTCACGCCCGTACAGGTGACGCGTCTCTCCGTACAGGGTCTGCCAGACCGTGCTGGCCAAGTGCCTCGGCCCGCTGCCGCGCTGGGAGGCCGCGCTGCGCGTCGCCAGGGAGGCCGGCTACAACATGATACACTTCACGCCCGTACAGGTGACGCGTCTCTCCGTACAGGGTCTGCCAGACCGTGCTGGCCAAGTGCCTCGGCCCGCTGCCGCGCTGGGAGGCCGCGCTGCGCGTCGCCAGGGAGGCCGGCTACAACATGATACACTTCACGCCCGTACAGGTGACGCGTCTCTCCGTACAGGGTCTGCCAGACCGTGCTGGCCAAGTGCCTCGGCCCGCTGCCGCGCTGGGAGGCCGCGCTGCGCGTCGCCAGGGAGGCCGGCTACAACATGATACACTTCACGCCCGTACAGGTGACGCGTCTCTCCGTACAGGGTCTGCCAGACCGTGCTGGCCAAGTGCCTCGGCCCGCTGCCGCGCTGGGAGCCCGCGCTGCGCGTCGCCAGGGAGGCCGGCTACAACATGATACACTTCACGCCCGTACAGGTGACGCGTCTCTCCGTACAGGGTCTGCCAGACCGTGCTGGCCAAGTGCCTCGGCCCGCTGCCGCGCTGGGAGGCCGCGCTGCGCGTCGCCAGGGAGGCCGGCTACAACATGATACACTTCACGCCCGTACAGGTGACGCGTCTCTCCGTACAGGGTCTGCCAGACCGTGCTGGCCAAGTGCCTCGGCCCGCTGCCGCGCTGGGAGGCCGCGCTGCGCGTCGCCAGGGAGGCCGGCTACAACATGATACACTTCACGCCCGTACAGGTGACGCGTCTCTCCGTACAGGGTCTGCCAGACCGTGCTGGCCAAGTGCCTCGGCCCGCTGCCGCGCTGGGAGGCCGCGCTGCGCGTCGCCAGCTTACACTCCACAATACTTCTTTTTTACTTTCAATACTTGGGGCAGTCGATGATACAAAATGTTCACAAAATTCTATTTATAAACCTAATGTTATCGATAAGTATCAACGATACGAACAATGCGCATCACTGTGTCTATGTAATGACATTCAACTGCAAGTGAAAAAAAAGTGCGTTGTCTCTTTGTACTATAACAAGTAACCGATTACAGGAGCTGGGCGCGTCGAACTCGAGCTACAGCATTGCGAACCAGCTGAGGCTGAACCCGCGCTTCAGCGGCGACTCCGGCCGCGAGGCCACCTTCGCCGACGTCGAGAACCTCGTCGCCAAGATGCGCGCCGAGTGGAAGGTGCGTGACCAACGATCACAGCGCCGCTGCGATCGATTAACATAAGACTTATCGACATCCTTCCGTACGTCATTGCAGATGCTGTCGATCTGCGACGTAGTGCTGAACCACACGGCGAACGAGACGCCGTGGCTGGCCGAGCACCCCGAGGCCACGTACAACTGCCTCAACTGCCCGCACCTGCGGCCCGCGGCGCTGCTCGACGCGGCGCTCGCGCGGCTCTCGGCCGCGGCCGCGCGCGGCGAGCTCGAGCCGCGCGGCCTGCCGCGGCGCATCGACCGCAACGAGCACGTGGACGCGCTCCGCCACCTGCTCGAGACGCAGCTCGTGCCCGAGCTGCGCCTGCACGAGCTGTACTCGTGCAGCGTGCCCGAGCTCGTGCAGGAGTTCTACTTCCTCGCGCGCAACAAGGTGCCGCCCGTGAAGGCCGGCGCGGCGCCCGCCGAGCTGCGCCTCGCGCCCGACCCGCAGCGGCGCCGCCTGCGCGCCTCCGTCGACATGGAGCTCGCGCTGCGCGCGTACAACGTGTACCGCGCCGACTGCTACGACGAGGAGTCGCGCCTGCAGCGCTGCTGCGACGAGTTCCGGCGGTGCCTCGAGCGGCTGAACGAGGAGGTCGCCGAGGAGGTGCGCGGCCACCTGCGCGCCGCCGTCGACAACGTGGTCGCGGGCGCGCGCTGGCAGCGGCTGCAGGCCGACGGGCCGCGCGCGGACGAGGTCAGCGCCGCGCAGCCGCTCGCGCCGCGCTACTTCACCTGGCCGTGCGACGCGGCGGCCGCCTCGCCCGCCGACGTGGAGGCCGCGCTCTACTCGGACGAGGGCGCGCTCTGCATGGCGCACAACGGCTGGGTGATGGACGCGGACCCGCTGCAGGACTTCGCCGCGCGCGCGCTCGACGGCCGCGTGTACCTGCGCCGCGAGCTGCTCGCGTGGGGCGACAGCGTCAAGCTGCGCTACGGCGACCGCCCCGAGGACTCGCCCTTCCTCTGGGCGCACATGCGCGAGTACGTCGAGCTCACCGCGGAGGTGTTCGACGGGCTGCGCCTCGACAACTGCCACTCGACGCCGCTGCACGTCGCCGAGTACATGCTCGACTGCGCGCGCAACGTGAAGCCCGAGCTGTACGCGGTCGCCGAGCTGTTCACGAACTCGGACCACGTGGACAACATCTTCGTGAACCGGCTCGGCATCACGTCGCTGGTGCGCGAGGCGATGAGCGCGTGGGACTCGCACGAGCAGGGCCGGCTCGTGCACCGCTTCGGCGGGCGCGCGGTCGGCGCGTTCCGGCGGCCGCGGCGCCGCGCCGCGCGGCCCTGCGTCGCGCGCGCCATGCTGCTCGACCTCACGCACGACAACCCGTCGCCGGTGGACAAGCGCAGCGTGTTCGACCTGCTGCCCACGGCGGCCATGGCGGCCATGGCGTGCTGCGCCACGGGCTCCACGCGCGGCTACGACGAGCTGGTGCCGCACCACGTGCACGTGGTGGACGAGGCGCGCCTGTACGCCGCGTGGGGCGAGGGGGACAAGGGGGACGCGGGGGGCGAGGGGGTCGTGGGCCCGGCCAGCGGGCTGCTGGCGGCGCGGCGGCTGCTCAACGAGCTGCACGTGGAGCTGGCGCGCGACGGGTACGAGGAGGTGTTCGTGGACCAGATGGACGGCGACGTGGTGGCCGTGACGCGCCACGAGCCGCGCACGAGGAAGTCCGTCATCCTGGTCGCGTTCACGGCCTTCGCCGCGCCGCCCGCCGACCAGCCCGCCGGCCGCCACGTCAAGCCGCTGCGCTTCGAGGGGCAGCTCGACGAGATCATCCTCGAGGCCTCGCTGAAGCACGTCGATTACAAGTGAGTGCGCCGTTTTGTTTTTTTATTTTATTTTAACTTAATTCCTATAAAGAGGTTCATTTGTCAAACATGTATAATACACGTACAGATACCATCCACGACGCACCGTCGTGGATGACCCCACTACTCGTCCAAATCGTTTATAGTACATGTGTGCAAGCTTTTTCCAACATTTGAATTGATTTTGAAACATCCTAATGACTTACGACACGCGTGTGTGTGTCACACTTTAAAAAATACACTCAAAGGGAAAAATGATCTAATTAGGCATTATCTTAAGTAGGTATGGTTAGCTACTAAGTAGACGAGTATTTCATTTTTTTAATGCATCAGGAACATTTTAACTTTTGACGTAAACACAAATGCGTTACTTTAAAGGTTTTGTGAGTTTTTTTTAAGTCGTACTTTTGTCACGTTCGATGTCAATTCCGGTGTTATCCAACTCGTCTCGTCGCAGGACCGGCGGCAACCCCCTGCGCGGCCCGTCCGGCTTCGCGCGCCACCCGCAGTACATCAACGGGCTGAGCGAGTACGAGTGCGTGGCGCGGCGCGGCGTGCCGCTGGCGCAGTCCGCCGCGCTGGCCGCCGCGCGCGTCGACGGCGCGCACACCGTGCTCGACTTCCGGCCCCTGCTGCCCGGGTGAGTGCCGCGCGAGGCGGGAGCGAGACGAGTGCGTGGCGCGGCGCGGCGTGCCGCTGGCGCAGTCCGCCGCGCTGGCCGCCGCGCGCGTCGACGGCGCGCACACCGAGCTCGACTTCCGGCCCCTGCTGCCCGGGTGAGTGCCGCGCGAGGCGGGAGCGAGACGAGTGCGTGTGACGAGTATTGCAAAAAAACTTTTTTTTCTGGTATTAAAAAAACGTTGAAAAAAACCTAAAAGAAACTGTTGTTTTTCTGAACCATGTTTTTTCCAACAGTACGAAATCCAAAACTTTTAGACAAATACTTAAGGATACATAGGTAATAGAGTTTTCGGTTTATTTTTAACTCTACTATACTTTTCTGGTTGAGTGGTACTAAGATTTTATGAATATATTGGCAATATATTCAAGCATGGAATCCGCAGTACAATATTTATATTGATAAAATTGAAAAAATTCAGCGCAAATTTTTAAGATTCCTTAACTACAAACTTAGAATAAAAGCCGACTCCTGTTACCTTGCTAATTGCAGACATCACCATATGCTACCTCTTTCTCTGAGAAGAGAAGCAGCTGACCTGACTTATCTTCACAATCTAGCTTTAGGTATGCATGATTCCAGTGAACTTCTCTCAAAAATTAAGATCCAGATTCCCTTTCGTATTAATCTTAGAAGAAATTGTATAACCCTCCATGTTGAACTACCGCCGATCACAAATTATAGAAAACACTTTTTCTTTAACAGAGTGGCTACTAACTTTAACAAAAATTATACTCAACATATAGACTTATTTACTATGAGACCAAATCATTTTAAGAAATATATTAACTCTTCTTTTTTTTTGAATACACGTTATTAACCTATCAAGCTTGGTATGACCTCTCCTTTGTTTTTCTCTTTTTATCTGGTATTGTTCCTCGAACATATTTAATGGTACTATTATTGTCTTCTGTCTATTGTTGTATATTGATGTGTGCGATAAGTTCTATAAGTGAAAACTAGATAGGCATATTAGTTTTATATATCCTGTAATCATTATACATGTACTTTATTGCTGTTTGTTTTCCAACAAGTAAAAATAAATAAGTAAATAAATATTTTTACATCAACGAAAGGGAAATCCCCAAATCAATTACATTTGCACTCGGAAATAAACATAAACCTAAAGGGTAAAGTTTAACTAAAGTTTAAAAAACAGAAAGTAGATTTTTTATACAAATTTCATTTATCATTGAACTAAAATGTAAAGCAGAAAAAAAAAATAGAAAAAGAAAAACAACGGTGCTAAGTTTTTTCATGTTTTTTTTAAACTAAAGAAAAAAATTTTTTTTTCATATAACATCACTAGCGGCGAGTGCGCAATGCACGCAGTAAGCGAACGACGAACTAAATTAAGTGTAAAATATCATTTCGGTGGTTACAGAACCGTGGTGGCCATCCGCGTGTCGCCGCTGGCGGCGCACCGCGCGGCGCTGGCCCGCGTGACGCGCGCGCTGGACGCGCTGGACGCGCGCGCGCCCGACGCGCTGGGGCTGCGCGCGCCGCTCGCGGACCTGGAGCTGGCCGACTTCAACGCGCTGCTGTACCGCTGCCACGCGGAGGAGCTCGACGCCAACGGCGGCGGCGTGTACGACGTGCCCGGACACGGCCCGCTCGTCTACGCCGGACTGCAGGTCACTACTCGAATACAAATATAAACTGAAATACATATCGAGTGTTAAAATTCTTATATATAAAATTCTCGTGTCATAATGTTCGTTCCCGTACTCCTCCGAAACTGCTTTACCGATTCTGACCACATTTTTAATGGGTATTCCGTAGGTCTGAGAATCGGCTACTATCTATTTTTCATACCCCTAAGTGACAAGGGTTTTTCACCCTTAATTTTTTTTTCTAATTTTTGGACGAATTGTTTTGTTTTTGTTTTTTTATAATGTGGCATTAAAAATACATATAACCCTAAATTTTTACTTTTTTTATCACCGACCCCTATTTTTAATAGCCATTTTTATAATTTGATCATTTTTCATCCCGCTCGATAATTGATCAATTATAGTGTTTTTCTTAACTTTTAAAATTACGAGGCTGGGTGAGACGAGGCCGGGGCGGGACAGTGCTAGGGGCGAAGCAAAGTTCGCTGGGTCCGCTAGTACATGATATTAAATGAACAGAGTAGCAAACATAAGTTGAATGTAGACGCGGCACCGTCGCGACCGCGCTCACCAACCTTCTTGTTGCAGGGCGTGGCGTCGCTGCTGGCGGAGGTGCGTCCCGGCGACGAGCTGGGCCACGCGCTGTGCGCCAACCTGCGCGCGGGCGACTGGCTGCTGCAGTACACGTGGCGCCGCCTCGAGCGCGAGCCGCGCACGCAGCCGCTCGCCGCGCGCTACCAGCTCCTGCTGCAGCCGCTCACCGACCTGCCGAGGTTCCTGGTACGTAACGCTCATATCTTGTGCATTTATGGCGCTGCATCGCGTTGTAGCACACATTTTTTTTTTAGCCTGATTCAAAAGGATCGCTCGAGAAAACTACCCTTTTTAGGGTTCCGTAGCCGAATGGCTAAAAACGGAACCCTTATAGTTTCGTCAAGTCTGTCTGTCTGTCTGTCTGTCTGTCCGTCCGTCCGTACGTCACAGCCATTTTATTCTGTAACTATAAGCATTATACTGTTGAAATTTGGTAGGAAGATGTATTCTGTTAACCGCTTACCGATTCTCATACAAAAAATAAAAAATAATTACTGTTAAGGGGGGACTCCTATACATGAAACTAAAACCAAAAAAATTTTTTTAGTCAAACCTATGCGTGTGGGTTGTCTATGGATAGGTCTTTTAAAATGACTATGAAGTTCTTAAAACCATTTTCTTTTAAAATCTAACGTTTCATAGCTAGACGTTTCCAAAGTGGTAAAATAGACGTCCCCTCATCTAATTTCTATACCAAACAAGTGTAAATATAAGTTGGCACGGAACCCTCAGTGCGCGAGTCTGACTCGCACTTGGCCGGTTTTTTTTGCCTTATTCAAAAAGATCGCTCGAGAAAACTACCCTACATTTTTTAAGCAATTCTTATTTTGACGGCAATATTTGTACATCAATTAAACCTTTGTTAATAACTTCTTCTTGGCACTAGGAATCGGTATTTGCCTAGTCCTACAAAAATTTAAGCGGCCTTCCTCCTCCCGGGGGCTATGTGGTTTCATATAGTAAATTAATTTTATTAACTAGTATTATTTAAAAAGTTGTAAAAACATTGTTTACATTATTCGACTAGCAAAGAAAAACAGACTTTGTGCATCGTTTTATTCTTCCGTGTTGAATAAAATACATTTGTAAATAAAAGTTATAAATGATATTACATTTGGTCCCGACGACTTTGTGATAAAGGCTTTTAAATATATCTATACTACAATGTTATACAAGGGGAGAAAGTGACCCATTTTACTCGAGATGTTTTTGGCGCTCGAACGGAGTGAGAGTGCTAATAATTCGAGGGTGAAATAGGTGCTTTCATCCAAATTAAACATACTATTTTTCATTACGACTATGACGAAAAATAAATAAATTTGGCTGTGTGATTATGATGCGATGATGATTATGTTGTTGGACGAGAGATGAAAGCTCAAGTCTTCACATCACATATCAGTTTGTTTACTGTCGTTACACATAAAACGCACGATTTGAAGAAAGTAACGGCTTGGAAAACAACGGAGTACATAAAACGCGGAAGATATCAAATATTTCAAATCATTGTTAAAAATATCGATCTATTTGTTCTCACAGACAATAATAATAGTAGAAGAACGCAGCCTTAACTTTGTCACTAAAACTACTATGGATTGTGTCAAACTCCAGGTTCAATTTTGCCTCATGAGATAGCGCTATGAGTGTCGCCTAAAGGTGGGAGTGAGCAAGAAGATTAATGAACAACAAAATCGCGGCAACTCGCCTCCGCCGCTAAATAATCTGAGCAATAATCGACCAAACTAAAAACGATATTGTCAAAGACAAACAAAATTTGTCAATGTATGGCGGACAACCGAATATTATATTTGTAGATTTTACATTGTTAAAAATTAGACCAATTGTAAACTTGAAAAATCAGTGACTGTAATAAATGAATGTTTAATGATTTTTTTTTTGTTTAGCTTATCTTAAAAATATGGAAAGCTTGTTTATTTTAATAATATGATGTGTCTCAATTATCTTTAACTCCATGTTTGATTAAAAACTACGCTACGCAATTAAAAACTAAATAACTTTCCACCCTAGGATGGAAAAGCTATTTTCAACCCGTCTATCTTCACATGAAAGTTTGAACTTTTTCGAACAGAAGATATGAAAAATGTATTTGCATCACCTTCACTAAATCTATTTTGGATCAGAAGGATTCCAAAAAAACTATATCGGGTGTAACAAAAGGCTTAACGAAGCCGAAGACCACGTATTCTACCCATTTGTACGATCATTTTTTTCCTTGACACCATACCTGGGAAATGCCTGGTTACTGAGATATTGAAGGTCAAAGTGAAAAATTTTTTTTCGAGATTTCTGCATGAAAACCTTCTGTTTGTTATTACTAATCTTTTTCCCGAAGAAACATGTTGTCAATTTTTTGAACTTTATTAATTAAATCGATTTAAAGATAGCAATCCGCAATGAACCGCGCACATCACACAACAATAATATCTTAGTGTGCGTACCCTCGCTGCGTAGCAACGCACTCGTCGAGCGAGGTCGACGAACGCTTACAGCTGATCGCGCGCGCCCGATCAGCTGGTAGCTGTGTGTGGTTTATTGAAAAGTTGGCTTGCTGACTTTATTTATTACAACTTAATTTATTGGTTCTTGCCTTAAATCAACTAAATAAACCACCACCAGTTATTTTCAGAGTAAGTTAGTAGGTAGGTTGGTAGCTCTTACTTTGTTTGCGTTGCCCGCCCAGGATTCGAACTCCAAACCTTAGGTTCAAAAGCCTACACTTTAATAAACCATTTGAAGGCATGCAACGCAGTTTCTTACGACATGCCTACAAAATTTCACAAATTGCAAATTGCTAACTTTCTCGGATAATTGAGGTGGATTAAAACGTAGGTATCGAAACAATCTTAAAGACTTAAGCTGTATCACATGTCTTAAGACTAATTTGTTTTAAAAAGGTGATAAGTTACGTAAAATCAAGCCCTGTTGATAAAGGCGCCTAGAAAAAGGGAACAGCAACATCAGAACCCATAAAACAACCAATTGATTAGTTTGGATTTTAATTATCCTAAGTCAAGCTCTTTAAATCCAACAACAATAATTTCTAATTCCTTTTTGAATAATTACGTTCAGCGACAAAATAATTGCAATTTAGAATTTGATCGATTAATTAAATAAGCAATTTATTAATTTATTCGCACAAATAAGCATACCATTAAAATTAAAGTCTTTTTCGCTTCACCAAAAGTAGATACTTACAAAATTTATAAGTTATTGAAAATGGGATTCTTAACGTATGCCTACCTACAACGTACGCCTAGATAAAAATAATAGCAACATTCCTGAATTGCTAAACCGACCAAATGGTTCAGGTTTCTACTTTCGTAAATTAAGCTTTTAATAACTAAAAACATGATGAAGGATTATTTCATTTTATTACCTTTTTAATAACTACAGCTTGCAACAAAATACTGCATACTTTAAGATACCAAAATCGCAAGTTGCAAATGTAGTTTTCGAATTATTTGCTCGACTAAATGTTACTTACATTTATCAAAAAAAACAGGCTCTAAGGCAGTAATGGTACCGCCGTTTGACTGAATTGCTTCTGTTTTCAGTTCTTAATAAGACTTACAAATGATAACACGAACTGAAATTTTGGTATCCTTAAAGGCTTTAACAATCCATGTCCTTTTAATAAAAACCCTTAGCAAAAATGCAAAGCAAATTCACAACGCTGACTTTACAACCGATCGAGCTTGGAAGGGCCAAATTACATGGGCCGCTTGCCAGCAAAGAAGTTGAGAACATGACACATCTTCTACTCATTGTTCTCTTACTCGTTGTATTCTTCCCTCCACATTTTGCTTCACCACCAAGCTGTACGGAGGTCTTAATTTTACCTTCAATCACCAAAAAATGATCTCACACTTTTTTATCTTACAATAACAAAACCTTCATTGATTTTACACAATACAATTTATGCAAAAGGTAGACGTATCAAGGCAAGCCCTTTAACTCTAACAACAATTATTTCTAATTCTTATTTGAATATTTACTTTCAGCGACAAATTGATTGCATTGCAATTTAAAATTTGATCAATTAATTAAACAAGCAATTTATTAATTTATCTTCACAATAAGCAGACCATTAAAATTAAAAGTCTTTTTCGCTTCACCAAAAGTCGATACTTACAAAATTTATAAGTTATTTAAAATGGGATTCGTAAGTATGCCTACCTACAACGTACGCCTAGATAAAAAGAATAGCAACATCCCTGAATTGCTAAACCGACCAAATGGTTCAGGTTTCTACTTTCGTAAATTAAGCTTGTAATAACTAAAAACATAATGAAGGATTATTTCATTTTATTACCTTTTTAATAACTACAGCTAGCATCAAAACACTGCATTTTATAAGTGTAGTTTTCGAATTTGCTCGACTTAATGTAGGTACCAAAAATAAGCAGGCACTAAGGCAAATAATAATAATGGTACCGCCGTTTGACTAAATTGCTTCTGTTTTAAGTACCTACAAATGATAACACGTACTGAAAATGGTAGTATCCATAAAGGCTTTAACAATCCATGTTCCTTTAATGAAAACCCTTAGCAAAAAATGCAAAGAAAATTCATAACGCGGACTTTTATACCCGATCGAGCTTGGAAGGGCCAAATACATGGGCCGCTTGCCAGCGAAGAAGTTGACAACATGACACATCTTCTACTCATTGTTCTCTTACTCGTTGTATTCTTCCCCTCACATTTCGCTTCACCACCAAGCGATACGGAGGTCTTAATTTTACCTTCAATCACCATAAAATGATCTCACACTTTTTATCTTACAATAACAAAACCTTCACTGATTTTACACAATTCAATTTGTACAAAAGGTAGACTTATTATCACGATGTGGAATTTTCTACCAGTCATACTTGACAGTTAACCAGAAATTGTTGATTGCCTACTTCATTTCAATTTGAAATCTTCGCGCGGATCGCGTTCATCGCATGCATTCGGCTTTTCCCGCCCCCGCCGGCCAATAGCAAACGACACGTTCGGCGCCACAGAACACAGTTCGGCGCGGCCACGGCCGGCTTTGACGGCGAAATCAAAGGCAAATACCTACTAAACGAACATTTAGTTCACAAAGTACTTTGTATATATAGAAATAGAGATGTAACTCTTGCCATTCATTAGGAAACTCACAAGAAGCGCCTCTGTACTCAAGTTTTGGAACTAAATAATTTGTATATATAGCTATAGACGAATCTATATGCTGTATCCTTAGGCTGAATTAGTTTATTAATTGATAAAAAAAACACCGTTTTTATCTGCTATTCAGTTATTATCTATTATTTTAATTTTCCCGGCGATAGCTGAGATGGAAATAATAAAGAATAACATAGCAGATAACAAAAACTATGATCTTTTAAAAAATTAAGTTGGGTGTGTAAAAAATAGACTATTCAAATATGTACAATAAAGAATTTATTTCTTTCTTTTTAGATTTTTTACAAAATGCTTCCTAGCCTTTAATTTAAAAGGTTCATCATCATCATCACATTCTCTTCTGTTTATTAAAATGTTATTTATTTCTTTACAATAATTAAATATAAAGAATCTGCAAGATATCTTTAGTAAGTAATCAATATTTTCCTCTTTATGTTGGGTGCATTTAAAAAAATCGAAATCGCATGCCATGAGCGCCAGGGTTTTTATCAATTCTTTTAAATTAATTTTTTCTAAATTATTTTTAATTATGGCATAGCTTATATCTTGCAGATTCGAAATACACCACAAAAGAGCGTCAGTTGGACTGCAAAGCCATTTTTTACTCGTGTATTGCCTATATTTAATATATTCTTGGTCATTTGTATTTATAAGGTCAACTTTGCATTGTTTGCACCCGTGAAAAACATGTTTCTTAGATTTTTTCAGGAAAAAGCCACTGACATATTGTAATCCACTTATTTTACGAGGGTCAGTAGCTTTTTCCTGAAGGGGTTCTAAAGTTATATTAGGGACACTGTCTAATCGACAGAATGACGAGGCTTTGCAGTCACTGTCTGTGATGATGATATCACTCAAAGCAACACAATCGTCAATTTCACAGTTTGCGCCTGGGGCATGAGCACTAGAGAGGCTATTTATTAATAACGTTGTATACGCAGATTCAAATTTTTCAGCAGTCGGATTATTGTCGCGGCACCCATGACTTCTAATGGACCCAAAGAAGTTTTCAATTGGGTCTTGATTCAGGTGCCGCATCCAAACTGAAGTAATATTGTATTTTGATTTCAATTCTTTTAATAAATATTCTATGCCTTCTAGTGTCCAGACCCAGTTTTTTAAAGTGGGGACATGCTCCACTTTAATCGAATTAAGCTTAACAAAATTCATAGTTTTTAACATTTTTTTTGATTCTTCCCACACCTGATGGTGAATTGATAATGGCGTTACTGGTCCCAAAAGCGGTTTCCCGTGTTTTTTTCTTTTGCCGTAGCTCCCGTTGACAGAATCAAATATTTTATCAAAAAATATTAATATGTCGGCGGTCTCGTTGCACTGCGACGACAGTATACCTTTGTCTGTAAAATTTAAGCATTATTGTAAAATTATATAAGGCAGGCAGACAAAAAATATTTGTGACTATAACAAAAAAAAGGAAATTACTGCATTATTTTGTTTTTATTCCTACTACATTTTTAAACTTCATCTATCCATCTCTATTTTTCCTGGTCACGGCATCACGCGTGAACGGCCGGACCAATATCACTAATTCTTTGTTATTGTCAGGAGAAGGTTCGAAAGCAAAATTGTGCGAAAGCTAGAAAATTTAAGAATCCTTAACCAAATTTAAAGTATAAAGTATATCAAACCAAAATAAAAGTATTTTTTGAGACAATTTAAACCTTCCTTTAACTGGAAAAGGGAAAATAGAGAGAGATTCGAGAGAGAGATTCTTTACGCGAACGAATTCGTCAGGGACAAATAGTTAAAGACCAAATCAGCAAACAATTTGCTTTGTATTTGACTTAACTTCTGCGATTAACGCTGTCTGGTGATATATTTTTATCTTAATCAGAGAAGCAATAAAAACCGAAACATAAAGTTAATGAAAGTAGTCAGACTAAAAAAAAACTTACCTGCAAGGTATCCCATATTTGTTCCTACAGTTTGACTAAATAACTGTGTAGCATATTTTACTTTTTGCTTTGGTATCTTTGAGGGCACACAATGGTAGTCGGTTAATTTGGGGACTAATCTTATCCCTTTGTATCCTGGATTTTCCTTGTGCAAATCTGTTATGTGCGACCATTTTGCTGTGCACGATTTCTGGTTCTTTATATAATTAAGGTTCTTGGTTATTAAATTATTTCTTACACATTTTATTAAATGGGGAGGGTCATACAGAGGGATGATCTCTTGACCATTTATAAAAAATGAGTTGTGTCGCATTTCTTCTCCTTTTCTTAAAAGACTTGCTTCAGTTTCTTGCACAAGTAATTTTATAGCTTGCATATTATTTGTGCCTTGGTCGCATACAGTAGCAACAACTATCATTCCAGCATTTTGCAATTCACTTATAACTTCCTTGAGTTGTAATACCAACTCAGGACCCTTTGTGGCAGCCTGTGAAAAAGTGTATGCCACAGGCTGCTTATAATTTTTTATCAGCCCTCTTATCATAAATACTTGGGCATGATCAGCAAATTCTGGCTGAGTATCTTTTCCAGTGCTTACGAATCCAATCACTCTATCTTTCCTCTCATTGTATGATACATTTGCCTTTAGAGCCATCTCATCAAACAGCAAGATGCATAATTTTTCTTCAAATTTCATTTTCTCAGTTGCTCTTTCAATCTGCTTTAATACGTTCTTATTTATTCCTGGATGGATATCAGCTGCACTCAATAATTTCACTAGTGTTTGCGGTGAAGGAAGGATGAAGATTTTTCTGAAAAATCTATAACCCTTTGGGCTTTGTTTAAAAATCGATAAGGCCTTCATTTTTTCTTCTAGCGTGAAACGCCTGCCCTTCATTCCTTTTTTGTACTCTCGGAATTGTAAAAGTATCAATAATTTTGCTGTGCGAGACATATTTCCTAAGATTTTTAAAAATTTGGGGTGAGATATTATATCTTGCATGGCTTTTATTTTGATTGCTTGCTTCCGCACTGTGTTTCGGCATTTGGACAACTTAACACCTACGTTAATAAGTTTCCTGTGCAAGTGTTCTTCTGTTTCAGAAACATATGTGTGTTGTTTCCTTTTTATGCCTTTTTTTGGTGATCTGGTATGTACTGTAATATAAAAAAAACTAAGTAAAACATAATGAAATAAATAAGTTTTTAATCGTAAATCAGCTTATTATTAATTTTGAGCCAGGCATAATATTTTTTTGTCTTTACTAAGAATAGCAAAATCTACATACTTTACCGTTAACCGATAAAACCAAAACAGTGACGTCCAAATTTTTTATATATATATCTTATGCATGTTAGCCCAATTTTCGAGATATTATATTTTTTTCGCAAATTTCAAACAAATAATTCCTCCACATTTTATGGCATTATGTCGGTTTTTTGTATTGCAGTATGATCCTTATAGTTAAATTTACTCACATAAAATATAAGCCACCTAAAACTTAGACTAAAAAAGTTTTTTTTTTAACAATAAAACTCAAAAACCACAAAAATTTGGCTATCATAAATTTGCTATTTTTGGAGATAGCCATAGATGTAAAGAATACACAAATAAAATGTACGTCACTGTTTTGGCCAAGGAATTGTCTGTAACAATGAATAAACTTAATCGCAATTTTTTAATTTAGTAATAGTATCTCAGTTTCCGAGTGATTTGGTACTTTTTGATTAATTGAAAATTGCCACCTACGGTTGGTTTTATTGGGAGTTTTTGATTTGATTTTCTTTAATTCACTAGTAGGTAATTAACAAGTTTTTCTCTTGTTATCACATTTTAATACGCTTTTTATACATATAAAATTGGGACTGTGATGATAACTTAGAAAGTGTAATGTTTCTATTCTTATTGGAGTTAGTTAATTTTTAACTTTTTGGTTCATTTTGATAGCCGCACTTTAACTTATGAAATTCAAGAAAAACAAATCCCACTTAAAAAAACATAGGTGGCAATTTTCGAATAATAAATAAGTACCAAATGTTGGAAACTAAGATGCTTTTATTACAGTCAAAATTATTTATTTATTTAAACTTTATTGCACTGTAAATTGAACAATTAGCGGATTTAATGCCTTATGGAATTCTCTACCAGTCAACCGCTTGGGGAATGCAGAGTTTAATCAATGGCGGAATATTTAAAAATACTGAGAGGGACTAAAAAATATTATTTTTAAATGCAGTAACATAAACATACATACATACTAATATTACATTTATAAAAATATATGTAGTTAGTATGTTAGTAAATATATTTAGTTATATATGGACTCACCAGTTATTTTTTTATTAATAATAACTTTAGTAGTATCTTCAGATACAGGTGTTGAAGGAATACAATCCAGACTTGGAAGCTCCGTTACAGATTCTGAAAGCAAAATAAAAAAACAATTACATTTGTATCATTTATAATCAAAACCAGGTAGTACTATTAGTTTATTTTTTTAAAGCATTTTTTTAAAACCAAGTTTATATTATTGTTTCATAAAATAAATTACTAATCATCATGTGAAATTTGATAGTATGATTTAGAATATTTTGCAACTTCGTTTTCCTCTTGCTATTACAATCTAACACGTTTTTATTTATAAAATTGGGACTGTGGTAAAAAGTGATTAAGAAACACTTGAAAAATAATTAATTCAACTCGCCTCCGGTGGGATCCCGAAGGAGGCGAGTTGAATAGAATTTAATATTTTTTAACTGTTTCTAATTTTTATGAAACAACCGAGCATGATAGGTACTTGAATAACATTTACAAACTAATTCACGCCAACTAAAATACTCGTCAAGACGAATCAAACGAGCCCAAACTCAATGGGGTTGCGTCGTTTAATCACGGAGTTCCTATGGTTGCCTTGTAAGAAGCTGAAGCTTCATCATCAGAGGGGCGATGTTAACATCACCACTGTGAGTCGAGGTTGAACTGTCTTATCGTTCTTGATAACAGCATTTTCATTTGCTTAGTGAATCGACATGCTGATCAGCTCCATGTCACAATAATGTTGCATTGTCATCCGATTTATACATGGATGCAGAATTTCAGCTAAATCGCAAAACAGGAAATTTAACTTGCAAGATTTGATTACAAACAACGGAACAAGTGAAATTAAACAATAGCTTGTAACTTGTAATGTAAAGTCCGTTTCCTTTTGACATTACATTTAACCGAAATGATTTAAGATAAAGTTATATAAGATAAACACATAGCTTCCCAACTACATTTGTAATTCATCGTTTAGCACTGAGATCTTTTAAAATCAAATAGTAAATGTATTTTATTTACTATTATTATTTTAAAAGTTATTAGAAGACTGTTTTCATTATTCTACTAGCAAAGAATAAATCTAAAAACCGGCCAAGTGCGAGTCGGACTCGCGCACTGAGGGTTCCGTGCCAACGTTAACTGAGTTAGGAAATCCATTTACTTCCACTTAGTAAAATACCACAATAATTTGTTGACAGCAAATATAACTTGGTGTTTCATAGTGTTTGTATGAAGAACAAAGTTATGTTTGCGGTTGTTGAAAATGTGCTATATCTCAAAAACTACTCGTTCGATCCCGTCCGAACCAATTTTTGTTGAAAGTATTAGTTATGATGAACATTATATATTTTTTTCAAAATTTACACTCGCTTAGTTTAGAAGTTAGATGGGGAGGGGGGGACGCCCATTTTTCCACTTTGGAAGCGTCTAGCTAAGAAACGTTAGACTTTAAAAGAGAACGGTTAAAGGAACCTTATTGTCATTTTAAAAGACCTATCCATAGTCACCCCACACGCATAGGTTTGACAAAAAAATTTTTTTTCGGTTTTAGTTTCATGTATGGGAGCCCCCCCTTAAATGTCATAATTTTTATTTTTTGTATGAGAATCGTAAAGCGGTTAACAGGATACATCTTCCTACCAAATTTCAACAGTGTGACGCTTATAGTTACAGAATAAATTGGCTGTGACATACGGACGGACCGACAGACAGACAGACAGACAGACAGACTTGACGAAACTATAAGAGTTCCGTTTTTTGCCTTTCGGCTACGGAACCCTAAAAACGGACCTTAACTTACCATTGACATTCTTCATTTCAACATCTTCATCAGCTCTTTGATAATCTGATCGTGAAGTTACAGATTCCAGAGATTGAGCTTCATTCTTGTGTTCTAAAAATGCAAAAGAACATTTTGATTTTAAAAACCCTATAAATTGATTGATGCCACTAAGACGAAAAAAGTAGTTGTAGTGATTAAGCCATGAGTTACACAAATTAGGGCTAGTGTCTACCAAAGCAAAGAGGATAGTAGACAATGTCTTGAATAACCAATCAGATTAGTTCGTTTTTCATATACAGTAGTAGGATCTCGTTAAGTCGAACCTCGATAAGTGAAAAACCTCCAAATCTCGAAAAAATGTTTTGTTCCCTTCCCTTCAAACACCAAAACCTCCATTACTTGAAATCTTGACCCTATGATAGTCGAAATAATCACCGAGTCCCTCCAAGCCATTTTGGTACATATTTTCACTCTATAACTCGAAAAATTAAATTTGACCTCTGTATCTCGAACATAGCAACGTTTTATTTTACAACCTTTACAACTTGATCATTTGGAATTTATTACCTCTATTGTTCGAACAAAAATAAGTTACCGACTCTAAGAACTTGCCGACAATGTGAGTACACTATTGTTTCTTAGAAAACGTTTTAGGAGAATACGATAATAAATTTATGACTCACGTAAACACGTGTTTGCTTGCTTGGTGTCAGCCTAGGTGTTCAATTTTGGTTTCATGGGTTTCCATCAAAGAGGCGCGAACCGCATTAAATACCTTACGTAATTTTATAGAGCAGACCAGTAACTCTGAAGAAGAAGAATTTTCTGCTCTTTATAGATTAGACAATCCTATAGATAGTGAACAACCAAATCATCTAAAGCGATAAAAAATCTGACTTTTTTATATGCCATGTTTTTTATTTTAAAATGATTTAAAATAATGTTGATTTATAATAAACAAAAATATGTTTGTCACCTCTGCAAGTTGAATTTTTATTTATTTTACATCTCTAACTCAAAATTTATAAGAATAAACCTCAAACTCTTTATGTCGAATCAAAATCCGCCTAAGTCGAAATCCTCCATAACTTGAAAACTCTATAACTCGGAATTTTTGGTGTCTCCCTTGATGTTCGACTTATAGAGGTTCGACTGTAATTTATTTCAATGTTATACTACTATGATATAAGTTAATTTTGAGCCTAAATCATGATAATAACCTTGACGTAAGGAATCTTAAGACATTTGTACTTACCAAGAAAAGTTATATTTTCATTGGGCATAGTACTTATATCAGGATACTCTGAAGCCACAGAATATAAGGTCACAGGATCTGTAATAAAAGAGTTGGGGTTAGCTTCTGGTAGTTAATTTTTATTATTAAGGCCACCACAGGGTGACCAATCGATAAAAAATATATCTTGTAAACGGAGACAGTAAAACAAATTTCCTCTGTCACATAACTAAGTAAAATACTATAACACCTATTACCTATATAATCATACCAATCATTTGAAATCGTAGGTAGAAGCTTTGAAAAATCTCAACTGCATGATATTTCATAGATTTTATATTGAGGAAGCTCGAGTGACGTTTACGCTCCTCGGTAAACTTTGGATATTACTGGATAACTTACCAAAAGATGTACTCGCTGTTAGGTTCTGAATTGATCTTAAAGGTCTTCGTTCAGCACATTTTATTTCTGGGACTGAAAAACCTAGACATAGAATGCATTTATGAATAAACTGAAGATAAAAGTTGAACATCAAACTTATTGATGCAAATTGGTAATGTGCTACTGCAAAAACAATATTTTTCTATTAAGGGTCAAGATACACATTCTTAAAGGGTTTAGAAACTTGAATAAATTTGACTTCTGAAGCAATAGATAATATTTTATTTTTAAAATTAGGGAATTGTTGAAAGTAAACTTTCATGACAACTTTTGTCCTAAAAATAAGCACACAATGCAACATGTCTGCAATGAATATATAACTATTAGATAATCTTGGATATTAGGTATATTACTATAAATATGAACACACTAACCTGGCATATGCTTTGTTGGAACAGCAATATTACTCAGTCTGTTATTTCGACACCAGTACTTTTCAATAAAATGCCTGTGACAAACTCGGCGGTACTTGAAAATGTGATCATCCTCGAGTCCCATAATTTCACCACCAATAGCATATAGCCAAGTATTAAAAAGGTCCTTATTCTTGGCTGGATTTGGAAATTTATGTAAAACTTCATCACATCCTGAAAAGAGAAGATAGATATTGTATTTTATGTTAGTATACAGTTTCAGTGTATCCTATCCACACGTTGATACAAACGTTGGTTTATGCATGCTATCTATTCGTTCTGGTTTTGGATCTTACTTTCGCTATCGGAGCAGCCGGGGACACAACACTTGGTGCTAGACATTTTAAAACAACACAAGAGTCCTATCTCAGTTCTTAGTTCACAATCGTCACTAGCACTAAATTCAACACGGCCGGAGGAGATTAATCTCAACTCAACGGACTTAAGCGGAAAAGGCACTAGAAACGTTGATAAACTTTAAAACTAGCAAATACACCGAAACACTCGTGAGCATTACCGGCAGCCATTTGCAAGTGGTGTTGCTAGCACAGATACCCAAATACCTACAGTCAATACCACTAAATCTTGATATTTTGACGTATTCATTTAAAAAAAACGCATTTTTTTTATAATGTTATAAAAAAAATATATATCAATGGTTCTGAGTTTGTGTGGTGTTTATAAGGATTTATAAAATATACTAATAATATTTTCACTTTTGATTTAAATTTATTCCAAATTTGAATCAAGGTGTCGATATAAATCTACGAATAGTTATGAGTTGTGTGCTGGCAACTCAGTTAATAGAGTTTAGCAGCGCCATCTACCGAGTAGTTTACTAAATAATGTGTCTACTGCTGCCATCTATAAGTAAGCTTTAGAATCATACAATTATAATGCTGCTTATTAGAAATTTGCATTTAGTGTAAGCAAATAGGGTGACTTAGCTCGCCTTCTTAAATTTGTATACTTATATAAAACAAATTACCGTCGTGATATTTTGTAGATTGTGAACCCTGATTTAGTTCCGTTTGTCACGTCATCGAATGCGTTTGTAAATTGCAAGTATTCTGTTTTCGCGCACGGTTTGCTTTTTACGGTTATTGTTAAGTGTTCTTTGTGATAGTGAAAGTTATTAAAGATGCCTTGGTATCAGTACAGTGCTCGTGCGTGAGTTGGTAAACATGGTCTTTTGTTTTGGGATGGCTCATGGCAATGCGTCCGAAGCATTGTGTCTTTACGGAGCGGAATACCCTAACGCACATCAGCCTATAACGTGTGGGCTGGCATAGTACGAATCCAAATCCTGGGGCCAGTTTTTTTTACAGCGCGTATGGATGGGGCAGCCTACCTAGGCATGATAAATAACGTCCTGGTAGAGGCTCTGGACGACATGCCACTAGCCCAGCTCCGAGACTCTTGGTTCCAGCATGATGGTGCACCGCCTCACATCGTGAGACCTGTGCGTGAGCGCTTAACGGAGTTGTTCGGAGACCACTGGATCGGCAGGTATGGGCCTCATGCGTGGCCAGCCAGATCGCCCGATTTAACCCCGCTGGACGTTTTTTTTTTGTGGGGCTACGTAAAGGACAGAGTGTTTGACCGGTCATGCACATCTAGTGATGAAATGCGTCAAAAAATAATTGACGTATTTGACAAATTTAAACGACGATCGGGGCGCAAAGGCATACTGGAATGAGTGCATGAGAACACGCGCTACCGAGTGCGTATTTGTTTGGCGATGGTCGCCAGTTCAAGCCGCAGCTGGTTCGGCTTGAGAGGCCTGACCTAGACGATTCGTATGGAGAGTAGGTAAGAACTTTTGGTTTTACAGTTTGTTTTGCCGAGTGTAATTTTCGTAACGACGCGCGCGTAGGTACAGCGAACCGCGGCGCGTTGGTCTCCCGCCTCGCCCTGCTTGTCCCCTCGCACACGTTCAAATACACGCACACAAACCCAATCTGTAGCGCTTCGTGCGCGCAGTGCGCTATACATTGCCGGCAATAAATGCATGATTTATTTTAATGCCTAAAAATTAAAGTCGTTTCCCAGCGATAATTTTTGTTACATACGATTAAGTACAATGTACCTAATGCGAGGTTTAAGGCTTCGTTAAGCCTTTTGTTACACCCTGTAGATGTACCGACTAGTCGCTGAAGCTGACTAGTCGGCCATTTTTGTAGTCAGCGACTAGACGGCGACTAGTCGGCCCGCTTCTTACTCGTTAATTATTTAATAACTCGTTAATAACTCGTATTAACACGAGTTAATATGCTTAAAAAAATAGAGAGGGTGATTGAAATGAAATTGTATCTTTATTCTTGTTATTTTTTATTATAAGAATCACAGTTTTAGTTAACAATACAATTTTATAATTGGTAGAAAATTTAAATAGGAACTCTTTCTTTAGTCTTTTATAAAATAACAAAATACAGGTTAAAGCAAACAATTATTGGTAATAAGTAGGTTCAATTATAACTTACAATTAAGAACTTTCTTTGACATCCCCTTATGTTATTCAATCTCGAAATCAATAAAACAAAACAATATTAGAAGTATCTAAGTATAGTACGTAAATATTAATTGGCTTAACAAACTTTTTTTATTTTATTTTATTTTAACTTGTTGGAAAACAAACAGCAATATAATACATGTATAATGATTACGGGAGATATAAAACTAATATACCTATCTAGTTTTCACTTATAGAACTTATCGCACACATCAATATACAACAAAAGACAATAATCGTACCATTAAATATGTTCGAAGAACAATACCAGATAAAAAGAGAAAAAAGGAGAGGTCATACCAAGCTGGAAAGGGTTATAAATAATGTATATTCAAAAAAAAAAAGAGTTAATATATTTCTTAAAATGATTTGGTCTCAGTCTCAGTAAATAAGTCTATATGTTGAGTATAATTTTTGTTAAAGTTAGTAGCCACTCTGTTAAACAAAAAGTGTTTTCTATAATTTGTGATCGGCGGCGGTTCAACATGGAGGGTTATATAATTTCTTCTAACACTAGTACGAAAAGGAACCTGGATCTAAATCTTTGAGAGAAGTTCACTGGAATCGTGCATACCTAAAGCTAGATTCCTCAGGGCAGTATTATGGGGCCCACCCTATTCACAATCTTCATAAATAAGCTCTGTCTAATGAAACTCTCTTCTGGAAAATCTATTTGCTATGCAGATGACACTGTACTGCTCTTCTCGGGAGATGATTGGAAAGGAACTTTTAAAAATGCTCAAAATTCTTTCAATAGGGTACAAGAATGGCTGCGTAGTAACAAATTAACTTTGAATGCAGAGAAAACCAAATATTTAACGTTTTCCATCCGTGATGTCACACAACCAGCAAACGCTTTTAATCTACAAGCACATAGTGGTGTCTGTGGGAGTTCTAGCCCTCTCACTCTCTGCCAGTGTCCTATTTTGGAAAGAGTTGAATTTGTTAGATACTTAGGTGTACTTCTTGACAAAAACTTAACTTTTGAACAATATATTCAACATTTGACAAGTCGCATTAGAAAACTTATATATGTTTTTGAAAATCTTAGACATGTTGTTCAACCATATCTTTTAAAACAAGTGTATGCTCTTTGTGAATCCTTGTTAAATTATTGTATTTCTTCTTGGGGTGGGGCTTTAAAAACCCACATTATTTCTCTTGAAAGAGCTCAACGAGCTCTCTTAAAGGTCTGTACATTTCAAAAATTTCAATATCCTACAATATTACTATATAAAAACTGCCAAGTACTTACCGTTCGACAACTATTCGTCTTAAGCATTATTAAAAGACAGCATCATTCTATAAATTATGACCCCGAAAATATTAACTCTAAACGTCGTAATGACATTGTGATAAAGCCTAGTTTTAAACCAAAAACAAAATTTGTTAAAAAATATTTTACGTTTCTTGGCCCGTACTTATATAACAAAATTAACAAACTCATTAAAATATACCCATTGAATAGGCATGAATGCAACATTGCAGTTGCAAAATGGTCACAACAACAGTCTTATCAAGAAACCGAGGAACTTTTCACTATACTTACCTAAACCCTTTACCTTCAATACATGTACTTATAAGTGCTATAAACATTTGTAAGATGTATGTTCATTCCTGCAGACGATTTTCATATAGTTTTCTATTCACTTGTACTATATTCTTGTTTGTGTGCTACTTTAACCGTTAATATTAACAAGTGGGAAGAGCTTTGCTTAACCTAAAACACAGGGTTTACCCTAACTTAGGAAGCAAGTTCACATTTTGGTATATTAAGTAGAATTAAGATCCATTCCTGTATATTGCCTGTATCCTTACTATTTAAATAAATTATCAAATTAAATTAAATTATCAAATTAAATTAAATAGATTATGAAGATAAGTCAGGTCAGCTGCTTCTCAGAGAAAGAGGTAGCATATAGTGATGTCTGCAATTAGCAAGGTAACTGGAGTCGGCTTTTATTCTAAGTTTGTAGATAAGGAATCTTAAAAATTTGCACTGATTTTTTCAATTTTATCAATATAAATATTGTACTGCAGATTCCATGCTTGGCTTGCGTACAACAGTTGACTCCTTACCAAAGAGCAGTAAAGAATTTTTAAAGACTTAGCCATTGTGAAATTTTTGGTAACCTGGTCCTGGTCTTACTAATAATGTTGTAACGTTGTATATTTTTGTCTAAGTTCGCGTGAAACGAAAAGCTAAATGGATGTAGGACTTCAGTCCATATTTTGGCATAGATAAGATGGATGGTGACACTGACATGTGTCAAGTGTGACAGCTGCTTTTTTTCCGGTGCCGCACTGTTGGTCGTGCGTCGGAGTGGAACGTGTCTTAATATGTAATTAATTAAAGAAATGTGATTACGGGGCACGCCCCAAATTATTTTGTAGTTTGATAGTTATTCCTGGTAAGTATCTGCAGAAAGGTTTGCGTTGATTTTTGTTTGTTGCGAGACGTTTCTTAGAGTCTGAGCACATGGTTCTTTTATCGTTTCAGACGCCGCCAACATGTCAATTTGGATGAATTAATTTCAAAAATGATTTGATATAAATGACTGGAAAATGGTAAGTATTTCGGGGAAACTCCTTTGGAAATCCTTGTAAAGAAAATGTAGCCTACCTACATCTGGGCATATTGTATTGAGAGTTGTAATTTTTATCATTTCAGGTCTCAAATAGAAAAATTAGCATAAATGTTTAGTAATTAATTCAGAAATTATATGGCGAGCCAGCTTTTGCAGGTATTAAATTGGTTTATTATAGATTTCATAAATAGGGTGATGAAAAGTATAACCACCCTCACTTAGAAAAAAAAAATTGGTTGTTAACTAGAACTTTCTTTTATTTCTAGGTTTCGCTTTTGATATGTGTCTGTAAGTTGAACAGTCACAATTTGGTGATCATGTTGTAACCTCAGGTAAATATTTATTATGAAAAGTTAGTGTTTTTTAACTTTTACTTTGGTTTGTGCGTTGAACTAACCTTTTGTAAATTCTTTTCAGTGACCTTACTTAGACCTTACTTAGACCTTACTAAGACCTTACTTAGACCTCATTTGGATTAATTTTTGAAGTCAGAACTTCCTTATGGATTGATTTGCTTCTTGTCTGCTGTTTTGAGGATGGATCGGTATCGGTGAAATTTTGGGGTAATGTTGCAGAATTGTTTGTAGTTTGATGCAACAAAGATTTGAAATAGTAACCTCCGTTGAAATCCAAGGTTGGTTTTCTTGTATTTACTTTAACTTAGGAAAAGTGGGATAATTTA
The DNA here is from genome assembly GCA_963924145.1 of Pyrausta purpuralis. Classification (NCBI taxonomy): domain Eukaryota; kingdom Metazoa; phylum Arthropoda; class Insecta; order Lepidoptera; family Crambidae; genus Pyrausta; species Pyrausta purpuralis. The sequence continues at coordinate 187,720 of OZ001648.1, read as the reverse complement.
GCTATTAATTTAAGCATAACTTAGGAATCCCTTTGAGGATAAATTTTGGAATTTATTTAGGTAATTAAACACTTAAATTGGTGGTTTATCTTTAATTAATTAGAAATTTGTGAACATTAAGATTTGTAATAGTATAGATATTGATAACTAAATTAGAACCTAACCTAGTCTCTACTGTATTCTGAGCTATTAAGTTTTGTATTTGATTTTTTTGAAGGTGTTAAAAGGTAATTGTGAAATAGCAAATTTGAATAAACTTTTGTTGCCAAATGCTATACCCGGATTTCTTTATTTCATTCGAACATTAGTACCTTTTAAACACCCTTTGTCCACACTAGCCGGGAGTGACTGCGACAAATGGCGCCCAACTTTAGAATTAGTTATTAGTGCAATTTTGAGCACTTTGTTGTTAGAATTTTTTTGGAATGCTAATGAACCACCATATTATTTAGCTTAGGTTTATTTTGCCTGTGTTACTAACTGGTTAGGAATTATCCCACAAGTTTAGTGTTGCATCAAACAATTTGTATTTACTAACCAAATAAAAGTTATTGTTACGGTGTAAACTTTATTTTGTGAAATCCCAATTTGTTGTGTTTGATTTTATTAAGCATTTAAAATACTCACAATCTGTTTAAGTATTGTGATATATTTGAGTTGTTTTGGTTGTAATATTTTGGACTCACTTTATATTGTTTTGTATGAAAACTTGTAAAAATATAAACCACCAAATAATAGTTAACATGATTAATTAATGTTACTTAACAGTGATATTACAGTGTAATTTATATGAGTTTGCGTTGAGAATTAGTTGAAATAATTTTGGATTTTAATTATTGCTTTTGTTTTGGTTACATTGATAAATGAGTTATGAAGTAAATGTAGGGTCATTGTGGTTACGAGTCAGCGTTATTGGAGTTGTTCTGAAAACGAATTAAATTATGTTTCTTGCATCTGTTTTGTAGATAAACCAAGAAATCAGTTACAACTTTCTCGGTGTAACGCATTGTTTTGGTAAATCGACTCTGTTGTTTCCTATTAGGCGTGCTACTGGTACGGATGTTGCCAAAAATTTAAGAAACCATTTATAGTGATTCATGAGTTACTGAAACCGTGATTGTGGTTAATTGGACACATATTATGGGATCGTGATTCAGGGAGGCACTGGTTTGTTACAACATTCCTTAACATAATTTTACAGGGATACCGCGACGGAGTACGCAGTAACTATGCCTAAGGAGTATTATGTCGGTGAGTTCGGTTGTTTAAAGGATTTTTTTTTGGAAGTTTTTAGTGTCCGTGCTAGACATGCCACAAATTTTGTTGTTTTAGGGCGCAGAAATGCGTTTTGATTTTTGGTTGGTGATGTAGTTTGGGAGTCCAGCTACACTCAAGTGATGCCCAATTTGGCACCAGTTTGTTTGTTTTTTGTTTGGTGTGGGATCACTGAGGTATTTTTCACCATTTTGTTTACGAGTTGGAGGCTATGGATGGTCGTTCACTCGATTCGTGGCATATTGAGGTTATTAAGACATAAGTTTTGATTCGACTAGAGTTTCTTTGGTTGTGTTTAAATTGATGAAAATTCTAAACACAAAAGTGAAAGGGTTCAGTTTTATTTAGATTGAGAAATAAAACTGTTTAGTTTTTGTATGATGAAGTATGAAAGGCGAGGTTGATAAGATGGTTTGCTTGTGGAAGAATGAAATTAATTTGTTTGTGGGTATGTTTTAGCGGAAACCCTTAAGTTAAGTCGCTTGAAACTTATGATTTTGAATTGTTGTCTAGCATGAGGTCGTTTTGGAATTATTTGAATGTGTTTTTTGCCCGATTTTGGACTTAATTAACTTTATGAGTAAATTAAGAAAATATAAAGAAATTACTTTGATATTGAGATTTTATTTTGAGGGCTTTTGGATAATTTTGAACAGAACATTCAATGTAGTTGATTTGTTTTTTTTTTGTGAGCTTTTGGATTATTTTGAACAGAACAATCTTTAATGGCGTTGACGTTGAGATCTTTAGGTATTTTGGATGTTTTTAGTTGAAATATTTTTAAACGGCGTTTTGAGTTCTTTTTTTGGGTGTTTTGGATATTTTGAACAGAAAATCTTAAATAGCTTTGAGTTAAGATTTTTTTGAGGTATTGTCGATATTTTGGAATAGAATATTCTTAAATAGCGTTGTTTTTTTGTAGGTCTTTTGAATAATTTTAGCAGAGCACCCTTAAATAACTTAAGGTTAGCTTTTTTGAGATCCTTTGGGACACATTTTTTTGGTATTTAATTTTGGACCTACAGTAATAGTTTGAATCCTTCATGTGAAATTGTTTGCCTTTTAGTGTCAGTTAGGACTTGTTGGATAGTGGAAGGAGAATATTTTGATTTTATTTTGGCATTTGGTAACAGTACATATTTTTACAGTTACGGAAGCTGGGGACAGCTTTCGGTTCACTGTAGTGAACCTCTTTTCTTTGGGAGGGGGGTATTGTAACGTTGTATATTTTTGTCTAAGTTCGCGTGAAACGAAAAGCTAAATGGATGTAGGACTTCAGTCCATATTTTGGCATAGATAAGATGGATGGTGACACTGACATGTGTCAAGTGTGACAGCTGCTTTTTTTCCGGTGCCGCACTGTTGGTCGTGCGTCGGAGTGGAACGTGTCTTAATATGTAATTAATTAAAGAAATGTGATTACGGGGCACGCCCCAAATTATTTTGTAGTTTGATAGTTATTCCTGGTAAGTATCTGCAGAAAGGTTTGCGTTGATTTTTGTTTGTTGCGAGACGTTTCTTAGAGTCTGAGCACATGGTTCTTTTATCGTTTCAGACGCCGCCAACATGTCAATTTGGATGAATTAATTTCAAAAATGATTTGATATAAATGACTGGAAAATGGTAAGTATTTCGGGGAAACTCCTTTGGAAATCCTTGTAAAGAAAATGTAGCCTACCTACATCTGGGCATATTGTATTGAGAGTTGTAATTTTTATCATTTCAGGTCTCAAATAGAAAAATTAGCATAAATGTTTAGTAATTAATTCAGAAATTATATGGCGAGCCAGCTTTTGCAGGTATTAAATTGGTTTATTATAGATTTCATAAATAGGGTGATGAAAAGTATAACCACCCTCACTTAGAAAAAAAAAATTGGTTGTTAACTAGAACTTTCTTTTATTTCTAGGTTTCGCTTTTGATATGTGTCTGTAAGTTGAACAGTCACAATTTGGTGATCATGTTGTAACCTCAGGTAAATATTTATTATGAAAAGTTAGTGTTTTTTAACTTTTACTTTGGTTTGTGCGTTGAACTAACCTTTTGTAAATTCTTTTCAGTGACCTTACTTAGACCTTACTTAGACCTTACTAAGACCTTACTTAGACCTCATTTGGATTAATTTTTGAAGTCAGAACTTCCTTATGGATTGATTTGCTTCTTGTCTGCTGTTTTGAGGATGGATCGGTATCGGTGAAATTTTGGGGTAATGTTGCAGAATTGTTTGTAGTTTGATGCAACAAAGATTTGAAATAGTAACCTCCGTTGAAATCCAAGGTTGGTTTTCTTGTATTTACTTTAACTTAGGAAAAGTGGGATAATTTAGCTATTAATTTAAGCATAACTTAGGAATCCCTTTGAGGATAAATTTTGGAATTTATTTAGGTAATTAAACACTTAAATTGGTGGTTTATCTTTAATTAATTAGAAATTTGTGAACATTAAGATTTGTAATAGTATAGATATTGATAACTAAATTAGAACCTAACCTAGTCTCTACTGTATCCTGAGCTATTAAGTTTTGTATTTGATTTTTTTGAAGGTGTTAAAAGGTAATTGTGAAATAGCAAATTTGAATAAACTTTTGTTGCCAAATGCTATACCCGGATTTCTTTATTTCATTCGAACATTAGTACCTTTTAAACACCCTTTGTCCACACTAGCCGGGAGTGACTGCGACAATGTTATCTGTAAAAAGTATAGTAAGTAAGTATTTATTGGTTTAACAATCTTTTTAATTGATAATGTTATCTGTAAAATATTTTCTACTCGGGAGGATATACTTTGGTTTCACTTTTTTCATAAAGTTTTTAAAGACAGTTTTTTCAACAATAAACAACGGCTAATTGTCCAGGGCAATCATTTCGCCGATGGCTACACTGATTTCCTTTGATCGTGAATCTTCATAAGACTACTGTACGATAAAACTTTCTTCAATATTTTGCTGGTATTTTTATAATAAACTAGCTTCTGAAGAACCTGGTGTCGGCAAGATTGGAGTTGGTGGTAGAATTTCCAGTTGTGACTGCGACTGCGACGTACCCGGCGACAGATCCACTTCTCTTGACGAGCTTCTCGTACTTTTAATCGCAGAATCTAGTTGAGTCATCAGTTGTGAATGTTTGTACTTAATATGATTTGTCATGCTCGTAGTATTTGACGTAAAATAACTTCTAGAACTTCGTCAAAAAAAAATCCAAATGCGTGATTTCTTTTTCGAAATGACGCAAATAAGCTGTTTAATTAATTTCACTATTAACTTTTCATATCCAAGCGGTTGCAGGCAACCACAAAACAATAAAATATCTATTTTGTCTCGTTCACTTACGCTTGAAGGGTTTATTTAATTATTTGCATAAAGAGCGCGCTTACGAACATTTCCGACGTCACTCGGATTTTACCGAAAGTAACGATCGGCCTAGCCGACTAGTCGGCCATTTTAAAAAAAAACAAAAAATAAGTCGGCAAAATATAAATCGGAGGTCAAGGCGGTTTTGTTTAATGAACCAGCAATCTTTTCGAGGCCCTGACCATATTCGTGACATTCTTAAGTTATGAAAACTTTTGGATTTGTAATTTATTTTGTTTATAAAAAATGAAACTGAATAATGGACAGAATGAATGGTACCTTTATTTTTTAATATAATTATTTATTTTCCTCCTGAATGACTCCTCAATAAGTATTACAAGTATTGTATGTCTGAAACGAGGTGTCTTATCGATACGTTATTCTACTTGTGATTTTATATTAGTAGTTCATATAGATTTAAAGTATTTTTTTTATCTTGTATGTCTTAGTTTTTTTAGTATAGTAGGGGTCCTTCAATGAAAAGGCTCAAGCTCCAATCGTTTATTTTCAAAGTGAAGTAAGTACAGTAATATGAGTCACATTCAATCTAGAACAGAATCAGAACAAAACAGATCCAGAGTTGGATGTTGTTTTACCCTTTAAGCACCTATGCAATGGAAGACAATAGGTCAACATCACATTGGCTATATATCATCTCGGGAAAAACCAAGTAATACCACGAGGTAACTAGAGGCAGCGCCATCTATCAGTAATCATACGACACTGCGTAGCGCCGTTGCTCGATGTACGGTGTGGTTACAGGTCAATTTTACATTAGTAGTTAATTGTATAGGCGACTCAGGATGGCTCAGATGAGATAATTTGACTAAAGAACTGTTTTTGCATCCTTATAGCGTGAAATGTGTTTTATTTAATGTATTAGTTTAATATTTTCAATATTACGGTACGTTCTCTAAGTGAAAACTTGATACGCAAATATATAAATAAATAAAATTAAAATAAATAAATGGTTACCGCAGGTGCCGACGTACGCGGACGCGATGTTGAGCGCGCTGCACGCGTGCGTGTCTCGCGCGGCACTCGCGCGCATGGGCGGCGCGGCGCGCGGGGACAGCTTCGCGCGCGCGCTCGCGCTCACCTCCGTGCAGCTGCTGGGCGCGCCGCCCTCCGCGCCGCTGCCGCCCGCCTCGCCCGCGCTGCCGCCGCCCCGCCTGCCGCGCGGCTCGCTCTCGGCCGGCCTGCCGCACTTCGCCGTCGGCTACATGCGCTGCTGGGGCCGCGACACCTTCGTCGCGCTGCGCGGCCTCTTCCTGCTCACGCACCGCTACCAGGTACGCGCCGCGCCCTGCCGGCTCGCCGGACGATGACGTCCTTCGATTCGCGTAGCCGCGCTTTATCGTTTGACGGTGACTTTGCGACGGTACTGTTTATCTAAAAGTCGATTTTACCAACATCAATTAGGACTTATCCTTTTCAAACGAAATAAACGTAAATGATTGCTGACATATAGCTGTCGCTTTTTAATTAGGCGTTTCGTATGGTATTCGACGAATATTCCTTATCTGGAAATCGACTCTAATCGCTCTTCGAAATTGACGCGTGCGGTCGTCGTATTCCAGGACGCGCGGGCTCACATCCTCGGGTTCGCGGCGTGCCTGCGGCACGGGCTCATCCCGAACCTGCTGGACGGCGGGCGCAACGCGCGCTACAACTGCCGCGACGCCGTGTGGTGGTGGCTGCACAGCATCAAGCAGTACGCGGAGGAGGCGCCGGGCGGGCGCGCGCTGCTGGCCGAGCCCGTGGCGCGCCTGTTCCCGGCCGACGACGCCGCGCCCGCGCCGCCCGGCGCCGCCGACCGCCCGCTGCACGACGTGGTGCAGGAGGCGCTCGACGTGCACTTCCAGGGGCTCGTGTTCCGCGAGCGCGGCGCCGGCCGCCAGGTCGACGCGCACATGACCGACAAGGGCTTCAACGTGCAAATCGGCGTCGACCCGGACACCGGCTTCCCGTTCGGCGGCAACGACGCCAACTGCGGCACCTGGATGGACAAGATGGGCTCGTCGGAGAAGGCGGGCACGCGCGGCAAGCCGGCCACGCCGCGCGACGGCAGCGCGGTGGAGCTCGTGGGGCTCGCGTACGGCGTCGTCTCGTGGCTCGCCGCGCAGCACCGCGCCGCGCGGTACCCGTACCCGGGCGTGGTGCGCCGGCACCGCGACGGCGCGCTCACGTCGTGGACGTTCGCGCAGTGGGCCGAGCGCATCCGCGACAGCTTCGAGCGGCACTTCTGGGTGCCGCCCGCGCCCTCCGCGCTCGACGCGCGCCCCGACCTCGTGCATCGGCGCGGCATCTACAAGGACTCGCACGGCGCCTCGCGGCCCTGGGCCGACTACCAGCTGCGCTGCAACTTCGTCGTCGCGATGGCGGTCGCGCCGGAGCTGTTCGACCCGAAGCGCGCGTGGCTCGCGCTCGACGCGGTCGAGCGGCTGCTGCTCGGCCCCCTCGGGCTCAAGACGCTCGACCCGGACGACTGGGCGTACCGCGGCGACTACGACAACTCGAACGACGGCGACGACCCGGCCGTCGCGCACGGCTACAACTACCACCAGGGGCCCGAGTGGGTGTGGCCGCTCGGTTTCTACCTGCGCGCGCGCCTCGCGTTCGCGCACGAGAACGGCAAGCACGCGCGCACCGTCGCCGCCGCGTACGCCGCGCTCGCGCCGCTGCTCGCCGAGCTGCGCGCCTCGCCCTGGCGCGGCCTGCCCGAGCTGACCAACGCCGGCGGCGCGTACTGCGCCGGCTCCTGCCGCTCGCAGGCCTGGAGCTCCGGCGCCGTGCTCGAGGCGCTGCACGAGCTCGAGCTCGCGCGGAGCGCGCGTCCGCTGAACGACTGACGCGCCGCGCGCCCGCCGCGCCGCCTGCGCCACGCGCGTCGCGCGCCCGAGCCGCGCCGCCGCTACGCCGAGCCGGACGAGCCGCGCGCGCCCGCCTCGCGCCTCGCCCGCCTGCTGCGCCGCCGCGCCGCGCCGCCCTGCGTCGCCGCCGTCTACAACCTGCTGCAGCACCGCGCCGGCGCGCTCGCCACCGTCGTCTACAGCGACCGCTTCTTCCGCTACGGGCTGCCGCTGCGCGCGCGCGTCGTGCGCGAGCGGCGCCTCGTCGCCGTCGACCTCGGCGCTCCGCAGCTCGTCGAGCGCGGCCCGCCCGCGCGCCGCGAGCGCCCGCCGCGGCACCACCACGTGCCGCTGCGCCGCGCCGCGCCGCGCCTCGCGCCCGGCGCCGGCGTGCTCGTGGACCCCGCGCCGGCCCCGCCGCCGCGCCACGCGAGCGCCCGGCCGCCGCGTCGCCGTCCGCCGCGCGTCTTCGAGGCGGTCGCCGAGTCGCCGTTCGAGGGCGCCGGCGAGGCCGAGCGGCGGCTCGAGGCCCGGCCGGCCGCGCGCCCGCTCGCGTGGCGGCAGCCGGCGGCGGGCACGGTGCCGCCGACGCTGGCGGCGCGCGGCGCGTCGAGGCGGGCGGGCGCGGCGCCGGCGCCGGAGGAGGAGGCGCCGCGGCCGCAGTTCGCGCTGGCGGAGGCGGACGCGGCGAGCGAGGCGGGGGGCGCGGGCGACGCGGAGACGGCGCGGTCGCGGCGCGCGTCGGTCGCGAGCCGCGCGGCGGCGCCGGCGCTGGCGCGCAAGGTCCTGAACACGGAGCGGTTCAACAACGGCGCGCGGCGGGGGCGCGCGGGCGCGGCGCGGGCCCGGCGCGGCGCGGCGCGGCTGCTGCTGGCGGGCAGCGGGCTGTTCTACGCGCTGTCGCTGATCGCCTTCTACTTCCTGAGCCTGCCGTGACGCGGCCCGGCGCCGCTCCGTTTCGCCGCCGCCGAGCTCCGCAGTCTTTTAATAGTCAGTCCTGTCGTGCCATATTAGTAGGGTCAAAATCACCAAGGTGGCGAATTCCAAATTCGGTATTGTGATAAATTCACCAAGCAGCCATAACTTTGATGACCATCCTAAATGATCCCTTAACTTATGTTTTAATCATATTTAGGTTGGCAGAGCATAGAACTGATTACTACTTTTGTAATATATTTTTTAATGTGAGCTATCGCTAAAAAATATCATTACGGGAACGTTTTTGTGAGGTTGAAAATGATATTAAAATATTACTGAAGTATTTATTTTTTACCGTGTTCAATACCGGATGTATGCTATTCATAAATAAAAATTAAAGAAATGTAAGGGAAATGCCAATAAAGACGTTTAAAAGCAAATCATAGTATGAATGGAGCTATTGTTACTGTTTTTTTTTGGCTAAATTATTTAAATATAAGAAATATCGCTGACTTATATATAAAAAAACATATTATAGGTATAAAAAGTTTGTTTTATTTTAATATTATCACAGCCTGTTTAAGATTTTTTAATAAATAAACATATTATCTGTGATTTTAGTGATGTTCCCGGAAATGATGAGATGTTCACGAAATGATGCTTGTGTTCCCTAAATGACGATATAGGTATTAGATAGATCCAATTTTACGTTTATAAAATAATTAGCAATGTGTACGTCCTACTTATTTATTTATTGTAACATTAGCGTTCTTAATTAACAACAACGTAACTTAACAGTCTTTTAATTACTGGGTACAGCTGGTTAGAAATTCTTAATAATCATATTAAACTTTTTATTATGGTTGTAGCAATCAAACCATCTAAACATTAAACTTTTTGTTTTGAAACCAATATTAAATAAAATTTAATTCAAAAATAACCTTCTTATCATATTAATTAAACACAATAATTTAATATAAGATAAAAAATAAAAAGCAACGAATATTATAATTATTCATAAACATCAATATCTCAAAGTAATAATAATCTATATCTATTCTCTTTCTTTGGATTTTTTTTCTTAAAGTACAGGCCTTTTCTTCTAATTGTGTAGTCCTTACTTCGTTAAATAAGAGATTCTTTCGCACTTCAGGAGGCACGTCGATATTTTTAATCAATTCGTCTACTTTGCTGTTAGGAGTAAACATTTTCCTGTTCTCTCTTTTCTTTCCTTTTTAGTCTTTTCTTCAAAGTTTCATATTTGCGTTTTATGTTAGCAATTGTTTTCTCTTGTTGTTTTATTTTACGATGTGCTTTGGCTCTATTCTTCCGAACAATTTCTTACCTTTTCTTCCGTGTCTATCACCATCAAATATTGTATTTTTATTTCAAATAAACCAAAATTTCTAAGTTTAAATCGTCGCAGTAATTTATACGCCAGCTCCTCTACATAATTTGGTTCCCACTGTCTTACTGAATGCCGTGCTGCAGATGATTCGTTATCAGAATTGGGCGGAGTATTTTTTATTATACTAGATATTGCTTTCTTCTTTTCTCTGTATTTTTTTTTGATGTTTCTTTCCAAATTTTTCTTTGCTTTCGCTTTTCTCTCTCAGTCATCTCACTAACATTTTTAACTTTCTTATCAGCTTCTTTTCTGATAATACTCTCTTACCTTAGTTCTTTAAATTTCTCTCTCTTCCTGCGTCATCTTATCTGAAAATTTCCTTTTTGTCGTCGCATTTGCTTTTTCTCGTTGTTGCAAATAAGCTGAACTTTTTTTTAACTTTCTTTTTCGGACGTTTTTTTATTTTTTTCAACGACAAGAGCCTCCATATTGCTAAACAATATTAAAAATAATATTAAAAAATACGTTCGGTCAACAAACATTGAATAAATTATTAAACAGTTATAATAACAGGGTGTATTTCATTAAAAACGTCATTCTGAGAACGCTCCGTAAAGTCCGGGAACGATCCCGAAATGACCGTTCTCGGAATGACTTTTTCATATAATTGCGCGGTTTTAAGGCGGCAGCCATTTTTGACATCCTATTGAATCTGTCATTGTAAAATATTTGAGGTTACTATTGGCTACAAAATACTACAAAACGTATTTTTTCATATTCCATTTTAAAAAACGCGTTCCCGATATGATGACGAATTGATGTACGCTACATAAATAATGAATTGAAAGTTACTTACCACTTATTTTCAATTGTTTTGGCAAAAACTTTCACGACGCTCAGTTTCTTTACATAGTTTACATCACTGTACCATACCAACCAAAGGTTGCGTTCAAAAACTGTTTTTTTTATCGATAATCAAAGTTGCGTTCACTGAAATGACACTTATATTGCCGGACACAATATTTTAGATTCGTGTGCTTTAATTTTTTTTTTTTTTTTAAATAATGCCAGCAAATTGATATTAGATAAAATCATAGGCCATTTAGTAAGAAAAACGTTTCATTTTATTTTATTTTATGAATATTTTCGAAGTTTGTTTTCTAAACATTGGTTTGTAGGACACGTTCCCGGAATGATATTTTGTTGTTATTTCATCAAATAATAATGAATGTGCTTAGTTTTTGCTTTATAAAATATGATGTACAGTTAATATGAGCAGAGTTAGTAATATTTACACTAGAGGTTTGCATAACTAAACTAAATTCTGGCATTTATTTGCTGGCAAAGCAAATTCTCCACCTTGGTGATTTTGACCCAGTAATACTTTCAAGGTTGTGTTAAGGAGGAGCCCCGTCGACGACGACTCGGTACGAGTTCTAATTGATCGTAAACACCTCGCCGCTGACACGAGGCCCGGGTCCTATTGTCGACAAACGCCTCCCGTACGGTAGGGGGCACGTAGTAATAAAAGCCGATTAATATAATTGAAATCAAACGAAACATAAATATGTTGATTACTCATTTTAGTACGTAGGTAAACTACGAAGAAACGATACTATGTATATATTTTATTGTTATTTTGTTATTGCTGTGTTATCGGCTGCACCATCAGGCTGGCTATAGTTTGATCCGTCGATCTGAGCTGACATCGGACATCATGATGGGCAATTTTCACAGTTATTTTTACCGGCCCGTCGGTCCGCGCGATCACAGAACGCACTCCCATTATTGTCCAGACTCATCAGTCTGGACCATAAAATTAATATTCCTATCGGAATAGAAGGACAATAAAAGCTGTCAAACGAAACCGATTTAAGATGTCAGTAACTAACATAAGTAAGTAACATTAAGAGCTTTAAATGAGATAACCTTTCGATCAGGTGATTAAAAACAATGTTCCTAAGATAAACATATTAGTTTACTGCATGATAAACAGCCGACACAAAATATTGAACATGCAGCTCTAGTGTAAAACTAAATATTATTTCATTATATAAAATATTCATATATACATTCCCTGTGTTATTCTGTCTTTACTTTTTACGTAAATTACCGTTTGTAGAATAGAATAATCAAACTGCGTACTTTAAATTTGAAGCGCATTGGTAAATATAAGTCGTATATTAAGAGGCTTCGCTTTGGACTAATTTACCTGTTGAATGATTATTTGTTGGGTTATTCCGCTGTAATGAACAACAATCAATCACCGATCAAGTCACCATGTTTCAACAGAAATATTTCTTCAAATTATACACAATTTCACATAAATTTTCAAAAACTCAAATGAGAGAAATTTTCAGCAAGCCTTCATAAGCCTCTGAACTGTTTGACATCTGCCAAAAATGGTTCTGCTACCCATCTCTTTTTATCACACAGTTTGCTGCTAGTGACATCTCGCTTTTGTCGTTCTATTCCAAAGGGATAATAATTTTATGGTCTGGACAATAACGGTACAGTCCATCGACTGTACCGTTACCGTGGCCTTACAGCGGTTTTACTCGCTAGCGACGACGTAAAAAAAGTTTGTGAAAAATTGCACAGCGCTTCTAGCGGTCACTGGAATTGAACTTTTCCATACTTACTCTTTTTTACGTCGTCACTAACCGCCGTAAACTCACGGTAACGGTACGGTACTCATGCCAGCCTGTAATGTGCATCCTTTGAGTAATAAAGATATTTTAATATGGTTCTGTAAAGTGCTTGTTGTTTGAATAGAGACTTTATTCGTATAGTTGTAGTTCACTTATATTTAAGTATATACAAAAGTTGAAATACACATTTAACAAAATTGATCATATTATAATTACTAGTCGTCTACACCACTAATGCCATGTAATAAATGTTTCGACTGCGGAATCCGATCCCGATCCGATCCGATCCGATCCGATTTGAATAATCGAGGTCGCGCTTGCTTACGGGATTGAAGCCATCGATCACGCGGGATCCGCGGATCTTGACGATTTAAGATTTTTGGGATCTAAGATACTTTAAGAAAATGATACCAAAACATGTTTAAGATAAAAGTGTAAAAAAATAGTGGAAACAAAATGATGTTTTTGCCAAACAAACAAACAAACAAGAGATACAAGTAGTACAACAAAATTTAAAATTATCTTAGCGGTCAAATTTATTACATGATATTTTTTTATAAAGAAACATATAATGACTTCATCGCGACCGCAGTTTGTTGCGCAGATTCATCTCGGCACTAGCCCACAATTGTCCTGAAGCTGTGGTAAGGTTTATATTGGGACGAGTGGGAGTGGGTCGATAACGACCGATATTTATATCTGTTATTTATTATACCTGTTATTAATACCCGTACCTATAAATATGTCTCACCGCTACTGAGGATAGCGTCATCTTTGTTTTTATAACAGTTCAATACGAACGTTCATGCTCCATGAAATGTATGTAGGTATGTAATGTAATTTTACATGTTAATTTATGTACGAGTAGATTCGATTAATCAAACGCAAGTTAAACACAAAATTAACATCTCACACACTATTTAACTTTTTCTTATTAACTTAATTATAAAATTATGTCAGATTTTGTAGAACTTTTAATGAAATTGTGATAGGTACTAGGTTATGTAACATTGCAAATAAAGTAGTTTTCCATTTTTGTTAGTTTTATTGACAATTTATTGAGAAGAAAGTAGCGTGAAGTGCGAAGTGCTAGCTTTGTTGTGAATTATGAGCCTATATGATTTGATTACGATAGAAAAGCGCCGCTAGATGGCACCTAGATTACAACAAGTTAAAACTTTTTATCCTGCCCAATCCCTATCTTGTCTCGTTCATTAATTCCGAGAAACGGCTGTTGGCCACGTCGATACTTATATTAAGTTTAGCTGAGAGTTCCGTCTATAGATCCTAGAGCAAATCCTATAATTGGTGAACATTATATGTCTGATGATGTCGTTGCATTAGTAAGTATCGCTGTTGGTGGACTAAGGTCCATATCAATAAAATAGAACGCGGCAAGTGATCTATCATTTTCTATGCATTTTCTTGCGTTGAATCGAATGATATCACACACATACCTACCTACTTACATCATCGATATTTCGCCAGATTCGAAAATACTTTGTTGATAAAAGGATGAAATCAGGGTCGTAAAAAATACGGACGTAATCTCCTCTAGAGTTTGGCCATCAAAAGCTGAACCTAGCAAAACGCGGCAAATTTAAAATATGAAAACTAGGCAACACCGTCTATAATAGGAAGAAACATATTTGATACTTTTTTAAAATTCACAAAAAGTAGATTTCAACTGTGGCTTTCCTCATATGAAATACGAAGTTATAACACGTTTCATATATGTACTATGGCTGCTACACACAATGTCGGTGGTACGGCTGGTGGCCATGTCACCGGCACCGCTAGGCTCGCATTTTACTATCAATAAGTAAGGATATTCATTGCGATTATACATCTGACATGCTGAACTAGGTATTTAAACCAACAGAAGTTAATAGTATTTGGGATGTCGGGATGAGAATTTCAAAAACAAAGTTTACTAATATACATAGTTATTTATTATTCACTATAATCAAAGTCTGATTCCAGATAATCCACACCCATTGATTCTTCTGAATCTGAACTGCTAGATTCGTCACCTGAATCGGTTACATTTATAATGAAACTTTCCATTTCTGCCACTATTCCATCTTTTTGTTTATAATTCTCTTCAATATGAATGACATGATTAACCATCTTATTCCATTCCTCAGAAGTAATGCTATCGAAGCATTCTTTTATTAAATTTTCCATTTCTGATAAGGATCTTGAAATATTTTTACTTGCCACTTTTCTCTTTCCTGTGCTCCAAATAAGCTCAATGGGATTGAGGTCACAATGATACGGCGGAAGTCGCAACACCTCATGGCCATGTTCTTCAAGGATCTGATCAGCTTCATAAATAGGATCAGGTTTATGTTTATCAACCAAGCACAGCAGTTCCTCTCTTGACTGAGTTTCTTCAAATGAAATATCATAACAACGGAGCCAATTTTGTATTTCTACTTTGCGAGTACTAGTGTTTGGTGCCTTATTCACTTGTATGGTATGATAACTTGCATTATCCATGACAATAATGCTGGGTTCCGTCAAATTGGGAATTAATTTTTCACGTAACCATTTGTTAAAATTTGAGGCATTCATGTCATGATGATAGTCAGCTTTAGTTGATTTTGTACTAAAGACTAATAATGCATTTGGTATAAATCCACTTTCTGATCCTGCATGAACAATAATAAACCTTTTCCCCGAAGAAATATTATCAATAGCGCCCTGAGTTGAAGGTCCCTGCCATGACTTTTTTGGTTTGTAATTCTGATGAATATAAGTCTCATCTAAGTAGACAATTTTCTTCCCCTGTTGTCGTTTTAAAGCAATAGTTCTTAAGAATCTATGTCGCCACGCTGCGATATCATAGCGTTCCACAAGTACAGAACGCTGATTTTTATTTTGCTTGAATACAAATCCGTTGGTTAATAATATTTGACGTAATGTTTCTCTACAGCCTGTAAATGCAATACTCTCTTTTAAATCCGTCAAAAGGCTTCTTAATGTAGGCACTTGCTTCTTGACAACATAATATTCATTTATTTTGTTTCTTATAGCTTGAATATCAAAACTGTCCAGGTTAGACACTGTCTTTTTATGAGGGCGTTGCTTACCTGGGGTGCTGAACACCCCTTTGTTTTCTTTACTTTCATTATTAATCCTTTTCAATGTTGAAATACTAATATCTGAAAAAGAAACAGCAATATTTTTGAAACCTATTTATAATTTTAAACTAATCACTCCTGTGTATTTTTGTTGCATATAAATCTATGTGAACTTATACGTAATCTGAAAAAAAAAACATTATTTATATAAGCCTTTTATTTAAACGATGTTTTTTTTCTCAGTCTGTAAAATACATCTTGTATTTAAAACAAGTCTAGAATTTGTTTACAAATAGTGTATGTTGGTGTAAAAATCTAAGCAAAGGAAAAAATTTACACGAACCTATTACCAAAAATATGTATTTCTGACATTTTATATCAATAATTTTGAGCTTGGTAAGAACTTACCAGTCATTGAAGAGATTTTCTCAAAATATTTATTCTGTGAGAGATACTCTTCTTGATAAAATTCCTTTATTTTTTTGAGATTTGCCAAAGCAGCACTGGCTCCTTCAACACTCGAATTCTTTTCTGTAAAATTGGTAAAATTGGAATGTACTAATTATAAATACCTATATATTATTATGACGTGAAAGTCTTGATAAATATGAAAGTATCTAAGTGAATAAGTTTTACTAACCTACGAACTCTATCGCAACATGTAAACAATCTTCTTTTTGCTTGATTATAGCCATTTGCTCATCTTGTTTTTCTTTATATTTACTTATCATAGTAAATAGAATCTGCCGCACTGCACTCTTTATAGTTTTACCCATATTTTGAAAGAAAAACCAAGGAATGCACAAAATAAACTTAACACAGTGACAACCAACTACGCAGATACGCCATGATGGCGGCCATGAACACTTTTTTTTTCACAGTGGTAGTGTTGCCGCTATAAAAATCACCGGGTTCAGCTTTTATTAGCCAGACTCTAATCATGAGCGAAGCATAATAGTAGCGGCCCAGGTTGAGTGCATGATTTAAGGGCTACCATAAAAAATTAAGATTAAACGAACTTACCGTAAGTGAAGTTCTATCATAATTAAACGAGGGCTTTGTCCGAAGAGATTAGCAAGGCATTACTTGTAGAAGACACGACGGTGTCGCCATCTGCACTGTACTTGAGAGTGTTTTTCTTTTTCAATAGTACTCTTTGTCTTTTGTATAAAAACTCGTCGACGCAACATCACTCTCAACGCTTTTCATTATTTTAGTTCAGAGAAATTACATACCTGCTTAGTCTTACCGGGAAAAGGAAAGTTTATTTAGGGGGGTAGGTTGCTAATCTCTTCGGACAAAGCCCTCGTATAATTATGATAGAACTTCACTTAAGGTAAGTTCGTTTAATCATCAATTATACTCGTGTTTTGTCCTCGAAATTAGCAAGGCATTACTTGTAGATGTTGAGAGAAAATATCAACAATATGTGCAATCAGTTAATTCATTCTTTACAAAATTGAGTAGTATCGATTAGGAATATATTGTCTTGTGAATGCCGAAGGAGATATTTATTTTAAAAAGACAAAAATAACGGCTAAATGATTTTAATTGTCAACATTTCAAAATTTTTATATGCACATTTTTATTTTTATCCTAAAAGAACTTTAAAA
This sequence comes from Pyrausta purpuralis, assembly GCA_963924145.1. NCBI lineage: Eukaryota > Metazoa > Arthropoda > Insecta > Lepidoptera > Crambidae > Pyrausta > Pyrausta purpuralis. Next base: position 170,628 of record OZ001648.1, on the reverse strand, counting down.
ATGATGGCATCCAGATTTTTTTATTTTCATTTCTTTTCAGAATTTTCTCTAATAATAATTGTTTAAAAACTATCCATTCTAAAAGAGCGTAAGTACAGGAAGTTGGATGTTACGGGTCACGTCTTTGCTTTATTCGATAAAAAAAACTGACGTTTATAGTGTTGTGGTCTGTATCAACTCTAGGGATACCAAAACAGATATTTTACTCTGAGCTCAGATCAGGTAAACGCAAACCAGGTGGGCAGTACCTGCGTTACAAAGACGTGTTGAAGCGCCATCTGACTGCTGCCAATATACCGCATGGCTCGTGGGAGAGGCTGGCGACACAGAGGATTGAATGGCGAACTGCTGTCAAGGCGATTTTGGTAGATTATGAGCAAGCCCGGCTCGAATATCATGACGCCAAACGCCAAATCCGCAAGACTCGGCCTAAGCCCTCCTATGAGTACAAGTACAATGAATCTGGGACTCTTTACTGTGCCTCTTGCAACCGGACTTTCAAAACCAAATTTGGCTATGCAAGTCACGCTCGCGCCCATGCAAGAGCCCAGGCTAACACCAGCTAAGGGTGTCGCCGTCGACGGATACGTCTGGGAGGACATCATCATCATCATCAACTCTAGAATTAAGATGTCGCTATAAATGGTATATCCATTGAGTATTTATTTTACTTAACATTAAGTTATGTTAAAAGTAACGAAATAAAACAACTTAGCAACCTTTCTTATCTATACTAATATTATAAAGCTGAAGAGTTTGTTTGTTTGTTTGTTTGAACGCGCTAATCTCAGAAACTACTGGCCCGATTTGAAAAAATATTTTTATGTTGGATAGTCCATTTATCGAGGAAGGCTTTAAGTTATATAATATAAAGATACGACTCACAAGACCACAGCAGCAATAAAAAATGTTGCGAAAACGGGAGAAAGATATTCCCTTTGAGAGCTTCCGCTGCGTACGCTGCGGAAACCGCTAAAGTTACAGAAAAATCATGTATGACAAGATTGTTCAGCATTAAGAGTTCTATATTAAAGTCCGCGACAGCATAAGTCTATCTTTTATGGTTGACTTACTACAACCTTTTTTATGTTAATAAATTTGTAAAAAAATAATGCATAATTTTTAGAGGTGTATTATACACACAGGTATTTATTCTTATCAAAATAAATACATTTTTGGTAGACGTTCGAGGTAGGTGGTAGAAATGATACTCCGATGAAGGTGTAGAAGTGAATATTTATTTGACCGACTTACCCTAGTTTTATTTACATGTTCTTACTTATAACTATGTGCTTAACGATAACTTATTTTAGCCAATCAAGTCGAGTTTGGCATTTCACTCTTTCGCGAGGTTTCCTTCACTCGCCACGGGGTATGCAGGTGAGGCGCGGGGGAGAAGGCGCTGGCACAAAACCGTAGCGCGCGTGGCTCGCGTCCTTTTCAGCGGCGGGCCGCGGCGCAGGTTGAACGTAGAGACGGCGTAGCTCCGAGACAGCGCGGTGCGACGATCCACGTAGCAACAGCTCTTTTCAGAGCTACTATCTTGTTTAACCTTCGAATCCGAGTCCGAATGTCTTGTTTCTTGTGGAGTCTTGCTATCTTGTTTCTGTGAGAGTAGCCACAGTACTCCCCTTCAAGTGAAACGTACCGGTAACTTGACACGGCGGCCGGATCGTGTTAGCTTCGGACTCGGTACTTGTAGCGGTGACAATAAAGTTTGATGTGCCATGGTGGTATTTTGATTTCCCGTGTTGGTAACTTGTGCTTGTGAAGGTAAATCTTGGTTTGATGTTGGTAAGGTAACTGGGTTCGATGCTGGTAAGGTAATTCTGCTCGCTTTCGGTAAGGTATGTTGAGCTTGAGGTAAGTTGGTAACTGAGGTATCCGGTAAGAGATAGGCAGGCTTCAATCTGTCTATAGATATGTTTGTTTGCCGGTCCGGTAGCTGGATCGTGTATACTTTGTCAGATCGCTTGATGACACGGTAAGGGCCTTCATAGGGTGCTTGAAGTGGTTTCTTAACTGCATCAACTCTTATGAAGACGTGAGTGCAGTCAAGTAGGTCTTGATGAACGAAGATGCGTGGCTTGTCATGGTGTGATGTTGCTGTCGTCGGTTTGTTTTCTTCAATCGAGGTACGTAATTTGTCTACGTATAAGTAATTAAGTGGCGTAGTAACAGAAGACGACGCGTTGAAAAAGTCGCCGGGCATGCGGAGTGTGTGTCCGTAGGTAAGTTCCGCAGCGCTTACGCCTGAGTCAGCGTTAAGTGCGGCGCGCAGTCCCAATAGTACAATAGGTAATTCATCGAGCCACGACCTTGAACTTGATAGTTTCGTGCGTAGGGCACTTTTCAGTGTGCGATGCCATCTTTCGATTATTCCGTTGCTTTGAGGGTGGTATGGAGTTGTTCTTGTTTTCTTAATTCCCATTTGTTTCATTAGAGCTTGAAATAGGTAGCTTTCAAACTGGCGGCCTTGGTCACTTGTAAGCGTTTCAGGGCACCCAAAACGGCTTATCCAATGTTTATAGAGTACTTCCGCAACGGTTTCAGCCGAAATATCCTCCGTAGGTATTGCTTCGGGCCACTTGGTCGCACGGTCGATCATAGTGATAAGGTAACGTGAACCGTCGCTTGCGGTAGGTAGGGGTCCTACTATGTCGACGTGCAGATGACTGAATCGTTTCGATGGTGGGAACTTTGATGTAGCGGAGATCGTATGACGTTGAATCTTGCTTTTCTGACAGTCGATGCAGCTTTTCGTCCATCTTCCGATGTCGGCGTTCATTGACGGCCAGAAGTACTTTTGTGATGCCAGTTTTCTAGTAGTCCGTGTCCCAGGGTGGCAGATATTATGAATACTTCGGAATGCTTCGTATCGATGACTTTCAGGTATATATGGTCGAATGTTGGTTCCGGAGGCTTCACAGTGTAACTCGATGTCAGTGTTCGGAATAGGTATTTTCTTCATACATATGTTGGTTTGCTGTTTCAGTTGTTCTATGGTCGAATCTTGTTCTTGTGATTTCGCAATTTCTTCATAGTTGATTGTAGTAGGGGCCGTTATTGTTTCTACGCGGCTGAGTGCGTCGGCCACGACATTTTGTTTTCCGCTGACGTGACGAATGTCGGTTGTGAATTCGCTTATGAACAAAAGTTGCCTTGTTCTCCTCGGCGTTTCTGTTGTTGATTGTGACTTGCAGATGGCAAATGTAAGCGGCTTATGATCGGTGAATATAATTAGCGGTCTTCCTTCGAACATTTTCCTAAAATGTTTCACGGCCATGTAGATAGCGAGTAATTCACGATCGTAGGTAGAGTATCTTGTTTGTGCATCGGTGAATTTCTTCGAGAAGTATGCGAGCGGTTGCCATTGGTTGCTGACATACTGTTGTAAAACTGCGCCGGCGGACTTGTCTGAAGCATCGCACGATAACGCATAGGTAGCTGTGTGCGACGGGTGAGCGAGAAGGGTAGCTTCGGAGATGCTTTTCTTGCAGTCTTCAAAAGCTTGCGTTGCGGCTTCGTTCCATGTTATTTCAGACTTGTCTCGCTTTTTCGTGTTGTGTAAGTAGGCATTTAGTGGCGCTTGAATCGACGCGGCGTTTGGAATGTGGTCGCGATAAAAGTTTATCATTCCCAGGAAGCGGCGTAATTCTTGAATTGTCTTAGGTTTCGGGTAGTCGTTGATAGCTTGTACTCGTTCGACAGGCGGCTTAATCCCGTTCTTAGACAGAATGTATCCTAGGAACTTTACTTCCGGTTGGCCTAGGACACATTTGGCTGGGTTGATAGTGATGCCGTATTCTTCGAGTCGTTGTAACACGGTGCGTAGGTGGCTTCTATGACTTTGTTCATTATCTGATGCCAGGAGCAAATCGTCGACGAATGGATAGACGAAGTCAAGGTCGCGCAGTACTTCATGTATGAATCGTTGGAATGTTTGCCCTGCGTTCTTAAGACCCGGGCACATTCGAGGAAACTCGAACAATCCGAACGGCGTGATGATGGCGGTTTTTTCTATGTCTTTTTCGTGCACCGGTAGTTGTTGGTAAGCGCGATTGAGGTCCAAAGTAGAGAACACTTTCTTGTTGTAGAGTTGATAGGTGAAATCTTTTACTCTCGGCACGGGGTAGCGATCGGGCTTTGTGATGTTATTGAGTCGTCGGTAGTCGCCGCATACACGTAGATCACCGTTTTTCTTCGGCACAATATGGAGAGGGCTTGACCACGGACTCTTGCTCGGTCTACAGAGGCCTTGATGAATCATGTTTTCAAATTCTTTCTTGACTTGATTGTAGCGATGCGGTGGAATCGGGCGGGCACGACAATTTAGAGGCGGGCCGGTCGTTTCGATGAAGTGTTCGACGTCGTGTTTAGCGTTGAGTTTCATTGAAGTGAGACGAGTCGTTCCGGGGTACTCCGCTAGTATGTCGTGGTATGACTGACGTTCATCGATGCTGCGTATTGTAGGCGTGTCGGTGAATCGTCCCGATGCGTGTGTGACGAGTTTGGTGACATCGTCGATGAGTCGCTGATTCTTCAAATCAACTAATAAGTTGTGATGTTTGAGAAAGTCGGCTCCGATGATGGGTTTAGTGACGGCGGCTACGATGAATTTCCACTTGTAGGGTCTTCGAAGATTGAGGTTGAGTTCTAGTGTCTTCTCGCCGTATGTAGGTATTATCGTGTTATTGGCTGCGTAGAGGTTGAATGGAAGCGGTTTCTCGAACGTCCCCTTTCGTTTGGGTATGACAGAGATGTTGGCGCCGGTGTCGACTAGGAATGTCATGTTTAAGTTCTTGTCTGTGACGAATAGGCGGTATGACTTGCTTCCTGCGCTGGGTTCCGCCTCGGCCAACGCTTGCTTTAGTTTTCCGTCTTCGTATCTTGCAGGAAACTGCACGGTGTTGTGCATCGTTTAGCTTTGGTTCCAAATCTTCGGTGGTAGTAGCAATGGGGCGACGGAGTAGCGGAGCGGTCACGCCGGGCATCGTTGTGCGAGCGAGATGGAGATGTCTGTCTCTGTCGGCCGCGTGACTGGCTTCGGTATCGGGGCGCAGGCGATGTTCTGTGCGTTTTCAGCTCGGCGATTTCAGTGTGCAATTTTCGTATTTCGTCTACGAGGTACTGCATACTGAATTGGCTGTCGGGTTGGTGTGTTGCGACGGTGGATACGGCGGATACTTGGTGGTGTTGCTCAAGCATCTTATCAGCAAGCTTCGCGAGTTCATCCAGCGCTGTCGTTTGGCTAATGGTATCGCTAACGACGAGCACTGACCGGACGTGTGGTGGCAGTAGGTTCATCCACATCAGTCGCAGCGTGTTGTCGGGAACTTTGTTCAGGGCAAGTGTCTTCATCCGCCGGAGGAGTTGGCTGGGCTTCTGGTCACCTAGCTCCATGTCGGAGAGGAGCTTCTGCAGTTGCTTCCCGTCGGATTCTTCATAGACGGAGATCAGACGGTCCTTGAGCGCAGTATATAGGTGGTCTGAAGGCGGGTTGTACAACAGATCGCAGACTTGCTCAATGTCTTCTCTTTGTAGTTGCGCGATCACCATTTGTGCACGCTGAGCTTGGCTCTTCTTGAGGTCGTTCGTGGCGGCTTCGAATGCGATGAACCAGAGACGCGGCTTGTCACGCCAAAATGGAGGAACGCGCATAGCGAGCGCTATACCGGAGACTTCTTGAAGGTTTGTGGTCGTTGAAGTGGAAGGCAGCGGTGCTGGAGCTGGAGCTGGTTGCGGATGTTGTGGCAGCGGGATCGGTTGCTGTTCTTCAGCCATGTTGCTGGTCGGTGGTCACCACTTTGGTAGACGTTCGAGGTAGGTGGTAGAAATGATACTCCGATGAAGGTGTAGAAGTGAATATTTATTTGACCGACTTACCCTAGTTTTATTTACATGTTCTTACTTATAACTATGTGCTTAACGATAACTTATTTTAGCCAATCAAGTCGAGTTTGGCATTTCACTCTTTCGCGAGGTTTCCTTCACTCGCCACGGGGTATGCAGGTGAGGCGCGGGGGAGAAGGCGCTGGCACAAAACCGTAGCGCGCGTGGCTCGCGTCCTTTTCAGCGGCGGGCCGCGGCGCAGGTTGAACGTAGAGACGGCGTAGCTCCGAGACAGCGCGGTGCGACGATCCACGTAGCAACAGCTCTTTTCAGAGCTACTATCTTGTTTAACCTTCGAATCCGAGTCCGAATGTCTTGTTTCTTGTGGAGTCTTGCTATCTTGTTTCTGTGAGAGTAGCCACACATTCATCATCACGAGCATTTCATTTAAAACAAAGTTGCCCCATTATATCATTTGATTTCAATAAATATCTTAGGAGCTATCACAGTTTTAACATAACTCCGCACCAAAATAATGTTCGCAGCTTAAGTACAACGTACGCTTGCGCTAATCTATAGGTACTAATATTATAAAGCTGAAGAGTTTGTTGGTTTGAACGCGCTTATCTCAGGAACTGCTGAACCGATTTGAAAAAATATTTCTGTGTGAGATAGCTTATTTATTGAGAAAGGCTTTAGGATATAAAACATCACGCTGCGACGGGAGGGGAGGGAGCAAACTCAAAACGCGCGGACGAAGTCGCGGGGGACCGCTAGTTTATTCTGTTATCTGAAAATTTCTCCCATATTTTCTCATAACTACAAATATCAATCATATTTTGAATAAGGAATCATTATGATTATTTCGTATCTGACTGAACTAAAAATTTGTTTGAATGAAAATGTTTTTTTTTTAAATAATTTTTAATTTACCACGTCGTAATTCATCGATAATATCCAATACAATACCGGAAACAACAACAACACTAAACGTCAAAGTGACAAGTCACAGCAATCTCAAAGTTCAAAAGCATTTTTTCTGCATGAAATGTCATTGCAAAGGCTTAACCTGTGAAATGCCAACTTGTATGTTCTTTTCAGTCTTTTCATTAAAGCGGAAATAAATCTGAATCAATGTTTAACGTGTTTAGAATCGCTAAATCTTGTACTTGACAGAAAAGTTCTAGGTTGCACCGATGAATTAGTGATAATTAGTTATCAAACTAACATTAAGTACAAAAGCATTTTATGATGATAGCTGTCGTATGTCCTATCCGGCGCGACGATGAATTCAACTAACTCTAAATAATGAAAATTAAAAGAAAACGGGGGCACCCCCGTCTGGAGTTATTAGTACTGTAACAAACGCGACTTTCTGTTACTATACATAACGTATGAGAAAAGATAAATAAAATATTCTGGAATGATTCGCATTTAATGATAATAATAATAATATTAAAGAATATTTCACAAATGAGGACACAAGAAACAAAAACATTTCAATCAAATCATAAGAAGTACAATATTGGAAGTCTTGTCGGTGGAAGCGATCTCTTACAGACAACCATAGAGGGAATAACGTTTATAAGAGAGGTAGAATCGTTTATTAGAAGGTATTGTGTGGTTTTTAATTAAATTATTACACTGTCATTTTTATTGTACTGCAATTATTGCTTTGTCACTCCTTCAAACTTTCAACTGCAGCAATTCGTGAAAAAGTCCTGAAAATAATCGAAAAAGCTATTATAAATCATTCTTAATGCACTTCACATGTCTCCTGCATTTTTATGCGCTCACTTTGGTTTCGTATTTCGGGTTTTGTAAGTTCTTGCTCTGTCTTTTAAGTCTTTTTAACTGTAATCTGCTGATAACATATTTTTAAATAGTTCTGCAATACATGAGAGGCTCGAATCTTATTAGGTGAGAAACCGATAATAAACTCAGTTTGAAACCGCTACCTTGCGGGGATTTTTACCATTTAATAATCACTAGTTGAATATTCTATTTAAATCTTGAAACCATAAACAGACACTGAATATCTAGCTTCTTATGCAAATAGAAAAACGTTGCAAAATTGTACAACTTACATGCATGGAATTTATTTATTTATCTGATCTCTACATTAAACGATGTACCGAAAGTCAAGATAATGTGTTTTTATATTTTCCGATTTTGTATTTTACTATATTGGCTGGGAATTCTTGTGGAATTTAATTTAATAGTTGAAATAATAAATTATTTGCAAAACGTTGTTTATTTAACGTCAAACTGACATAAAGTATTGATTTACTTATTACCGGTGTTGCAGGAATTATTTTTATTTTTCCTTAAATTAATATTCACCGCGAACCTTAAACCTCCTCAACCTTAAAAATAAGGCTCGTGTATCGTCATAGCCGTATCACAAAGCTTATTTTTAGAGTTCCGTAGCCGAATGGCAAATAACGGAACCCTTATAGTTTCGACAAGTCTGTCTGTCTGTCTGTATGTCCGTCCGTATGTCACAGCCACTTTATTCTGAAACTATAAGCATCACACTTTTGAAATTTGGCAGGAAGATGTATCCTGTTAACCGCTTTACGATTCTCATACAAACAATACAAAATAATGATATTAAAGGAGGGGCTCCCATACACGAAACTAAATAAAAAACCTATGCGTGTAGCGTGTCTATGGTCTATTAAAATGACAATGAGGTTCCTCAAACCATTTTCTCTAAAAGTCTAGGTAAAATGGGTGTCCTCCCCCATCTAACTTTTAAACTAAGCAAGTGTAAATTTTGCAAAAAATACATGATGTAGATGTTGGTTTGAACGAGAACGAAATATCAGTTTTTGAGATAGAGCATATTTCTGAACCTTTATTATGATTTCATGCCATTTTTTGTCTCTATTTACAATCAGTCAGACAGCTTTAATTAAATTTGATAAATTGTTGCATATTTATTTACAGCAATAACCACCAGTTCGACAGTAAGGACTTTATAGTCCTTATAGCTCTCTAATATAAAAATATCTTCCGTTATAACGGTTACCCCAAATAATGGGAGGATGTGTATCGGGTACGATTCGTGGCAAATGTGTACGTTTGAAGATTGCGATATGAATACGGTTAATTTTATCAGATTTCGTGATACTGCAAGCTATTTTTTGTGATAATGAAATGTCAAATTATTGCAACATCAGACTACCAGCGCAGAAAGGAAGCACGATGTTAGCTATTTCTGGAGTCAGGCAACTCACCATCAAAGTAAGCAGCACACACATCAGGGGTCCATTCTCCACGCCACGGAACCATAATATACTCGGCTGCTGCTTGGGTCGACTTCCCATAGGATCCAGCCAGGAGTTGCAGCTCGTAACGTCCGTGCGGGAGAATCTTCATCACACGGTATGGCCCACGCATGCGCCGGAGTCCAGCTTCCCCGTTGCCTGCGCTTGCTTCTTAACAAAAACAAGAGAGTTAAGTTCAAAAGCCCGAGGAGACTTTCTCCCCTGGTTGACATAAGCATCTTGGGTCTGCTGATTGCGCATAAGCCGTTCCGAAGTCCTTTGGCGGCTCAATTCGCGTTAAGACTCCCTGTTTGGGTTGGAGCCTTCGAGCGCCACGTCGCGTACCAAGCTTCGTATTAGTGGCGTGGCTGCGTCTATCCCCACCAGCAAATTGAGTGCGGAGTGTTGCATCGTCCTATGTCGGTTGATGTTCAGGACTGTTATGAGATGATAGTCTATGGTTGTCGTCTTGTATATAGTCTTGTCATAAGATGTCGAAACAAATTAATTTGTCTTATAATAAATTTAATATCTATAAAGTGCCCTGCCTCATTATTCCCACATATGTCAAACCCTTTTACATGGTGTCGAAGTGGGATTCTCGGAATTAAAAATGGAAAGCATATCCAAAAATAAAATTAGTCTTGCAGGATGCGGTAACATGGCTATGTCCGGGAATCTGTCAAATAATTGGAAAAATTGGATACAATCGTTCAAAATATTCCTTAGAGCTTCCTCGATGGAGGCGGAGAGCGACGGACGAAAAGAAGCGTTACTTCTACATATGATTGGGGAGCCAGGTGTGGAGATATTTAATTCGTTCCATAAAGATGTCGATACGATCACGTATGATGAGATTGTAAAACTTTTTGAGAATTATTTTGTGCCGAAACGTAATCTTACATTTGAATGCCATAGCTTCTTTACGCACAAGCAAGGTGCTGATCAGACGTTGGAGCAATTCGTTACTGAATTGAGAGCTCTAAGTCGATCGTGTGAATTTGGGACGCTTTTAGGATAGATTGATAAGGGTTACTTTCATATGCAATATGCATTCAAAATATAACGCTTGATGAGGCCATTCAAAAGGCAACAGCAATGGTTATATCCAAAAGTCAAGTTGATACTATGGAGGAAAAAGGTACATATGGCGGACTTAATGCTAAAAGCATTCTCTACTAGTCAATCACGGACTATACAGAGAAATTGCTAGCGGCGCGAAGAAAGTGATAGAAGGGCAAAGTGAGAGCTTGATTGAACCTACAATAGGTATTTAAACAAAAAAAAAAACATACATACTACTTATTACATAAATACCGTATAGCACACATATACATTAATACATAATTATGGAATAATAAACATACACATAGTACATACACATGTGAGAAAAAAAGAAGAAGAGGTCAGTGAGACAAGTTCGATATCACTTCCTTGTGAAGTGCTCGGAGGGCCATCTTGAAAGAGAATTTGGAGGTGGATGCTTGTACTGTCTTTGGGAGGCCATTCCAAAGTCGAATGGCTGTGAGGGTAAATGAATTGGACATGAAGCCAGAAGAGTGACGCGGAGTGAACAGTTGGAGAGCTACTGGAGTGAAGGGACCGGTCATGAGAAGTATGGAGATACGAGAATTTGTCTTTAAGGTACGACGGAGAATTGGGATTGAAAAGAATGGAGTACAACATGCAAAGTGTTCGAATGTGTCTACGCTGCCGGATGGGAAGCCAGCCAAGCTGGGTGCGAAATTGGGAGATGTGATCATATTTGCGAAGACCAAACACAAATCTGATGCAGTTGTTAAGCAGCCGGTACATCTTATTAAGGAAGTCCTGAGAGATGTTAGTACAGCAGATATCACCGTAGTCAATTATAGGTAGTACCAGAGACTGTACGAGAAGGGTCTTCGTACCAGAAATGTCGCGCGATTGGTCATTACGAAGCAATGTGTCGAACAAAAAAGGTAGTACGGTTCGTTGATACGCAACAAAACAATGATGAAACCGTTAATGATTCGATTTCTCAAAGCCAAAGTCAGATTTTTTTTGTGGGACACATGAAAGCCGAATGGATGATGAATCTTGATATTAACGACTAGCGGTCCCCCGCGACTTCGTCCGCGCGTTTTGAGTTTGCTCCCTCCCCTCCCGTCGCAGCGTCATGTTTTATATCCTAAAACCTTTCTCGATAAATAAGCTATCCAACACATAAATATTTCTTTAAATCGGTCCAGCAGTTTCTGAGATAAGCGCGTTCAAACAAACAAACTCTTCAGCTTTATAAAATATTAGTATAGATTAGCGCAAGCGCACGTTGTACTAAAGCTGCGAACATTATTTTGGTGCGGAGTTATGTTAAAACTGTGATAGCTCCTAAGATATTTATTGAAATCAAATGATATAAAGGGCAACTTGGTTCTAAATGAAATGTTCGTGATGATGAATGTATTTATTTTGATAAGAATAAATACCTGTGTGTATAATACACCTCTAAAAATAATGCATTATTTTTTTACAAATTTATTAACATAAAAAAGGTTGTAGTAAGTCAACCATAAAAGATAGACATATGCTGTCGCGGACTTTATTATAGAACTCTTAATGTTGAACAATCCTGTCATACATGATTTTTGTGTAACTTAAGCGGTTTCCGCAGCGTATGCAGCGGAAGCTCTCAAAAGGAATATCTTTCTCCCGTTTTCGCAACATTTTTCATTGCTGCTGTGGTCTTATGAGTCGTATCTTTATGTTATATAGCCTAAAGCCTTCCTCGATAAATGGACTATCCAACGTAAAAATAATTTTTCAAATCGGGCCAGTAGTTTTTGAGATTAGCGCGTTCAAACAAACAAACAAACAAACAAACTGTTCAGCTTTATAATATTATAGTATAAATATAGTATAGATTAGCGCAAGCGCACTTTGTACTTAAGTTGCGAACATTATTTTGGTGCGGAGTTATGTTAAAACTGTGATAGCTCCTTAGATATTTATTGAAATCAAATGATATAAAAGGCAACTTGGTTCTAAATGAAATGCTCGTAGTAGTAAATGAATTGGGAAGTCTAGCTCAAGAACGCTGTATTTCAAATGCTCGCAAGCTCGCTAACGGCGCGGCCTGCCGCGCCTTTGAAAAACATCGTCTTGATCTAGCCTCCCCAATTCATGAGTAAAAAGGGTTTGTCATTAATATGTTAAATTATTTTGTTGAAACCCATGGATCAAAACGGTCGCGTATAAATAATGAAATTTCTTAAACAAAAAGAGTCTCTTAAATTGGAATGTTTCTGTCCCGCTCCAAAAAAAGAGGTTAAACGTCACGGAAATTTACTACCAAATTCTATTCGCAGTATTGTTTGTGGACCATCCAACTGTGGAAAAACCAACTTAGTAATCAGTTTGTTGTTACATAAGAATGGACCTCGATTTCGTAACCTATATGTTTATTCAAAGTCTTTGTATCAACCTAAATACGTATTTTTAGAGAAAGTATTGGAAAATGTAGCAAATACGTCCTATCTATACTAATATTATAAAGCTGAAGAGTTTGTTTGTTTGTTTGTTTGTTTGTTTGAACGCGCTAATCTCAGAAACTACTGGCCCGATTTGAAAAATTATTTTTACGTTGCATAGTCCATTTATCGAGGAAGGCTTTAGGCTATATAACATGAAGATACGAGTCATAAGACCACAGCAGCAATGAAAAATGTTGCGAAAACGGGAGAAATATATTCCTTTTGAGAGCTTCCGCTGCGTACGCTGCGGAAACCGCTAAAGTTACACAAAAATCATGTATGACAAGATTGTTCAGCATTAAAAGCTCTATAATAAAGTCCGCGACAGCATAAGTCTATCTTTTATGGTTGACTTACTACAACCTTTTTTAGGTTAATAAATTTGTAAAAAAATAATGCATCATTTTTAGAGGTGTATTATACACACAGGTATTTATTCTTATTAAAATAAATACATTCATCATCACGAGCATTTCATTTAGAACAAAGTTGCCCTTTATATCATTTGATTCCAATAAATATCTTAGAAGCTATTACAGTTTTAACATAACTCCGCACCAAAATAATGTTCGCAGCTTAAGTACAACGTGCGCTTGCGCTAATTATATTATAAAGCTGAAGAGTTTGTTGGTTTGAACGCGCTTATCTTAAGAACTGCTGAGCCGATTTGAAAAAATATTTTCCGTGTTAGATAGCTTATTTATTGAGAAAGACTTTAGGATATATAACATCACGCTGCGACGGGAGGGGAGGGAGCAAACTCAAAACGCGCGGACGAAGTCGCGGGGGACCGCTAGTTACAAATATAATCATTACAGTGAAATTTTAAGTCCACACGAAGCATTACCGAACTCGATAATTATATTCGACGATGTTGCTTGTGAAAATCAAAACAATATACGAGACTACTTCGCTATGGGTCGTCATAAAAATATTGACTGTTTCTATATAAATTAAACATACACAAAAATACCAAAACAACTAGTAAGAGATAATTCTAACCTCATTATATTATTTAAGCAAGATGATATCAACTTGAAACACGTTTATGATGAGCATGTGGGAACTGACATGACCTGGTCTCAGTTTCGGGAAATGTGTCCAATTGTTTGGAGTAAACCTTTCAATTACGTTGTAATTAATAAAGATTGTGAACGAAATAAAGGTTGTTACAGAATGAAGTTTGATACATTTATAGAAGTGGATTGAACGCTTAAAATAGCTGCTAAGTTCTTAATCAATCAGTTTCATATAAGAATCCAAACAGAGTGGAACATAATACGATGGAACGAAGTCTCAAGGAGCAAATTGTAAAATCTGCAGCAGCTGTAAAAAGAAAAGTAGAAATGATAAAAGATTCAAAAAATATAAATTATATGGCTCTCGAAACAATATTCATACCTATCGTAAGCCCACTTAAGCTGTTAACAAATAAAACTGATAACAAACGTCACACAGATGAAGAAATTGAACAAAACCAATTTATAAAAAGAACAAAAAATACCGACAGTGAGTCGTCAAATAATTCGAATGAGGATTTCGATTACTTCAACAAGGTTGTTCATAATGAAGAAATTTCGGATGATGATGATGTTAGTAAAACGCCTAAAACTCTCACATCATCACCCGCCGAAGACCACGATGACCCTGATAGCTCATTCAAATCGCTTCAGTCATTACCAAGTGTTGACAATGATTCTTTATCATGGTCTGTGACATCTGAAGCAATACAGGATTCGAATATACCTTATGGTGTAAGAGTTGTCAATGGCAAACTTATGCTCGGTAAAACTCGTGTTCATGATGATGATCGCATTCTGAAAATTGGGAAGCGAAGTTTCAAAAAAACTCTAGGCTTGAAAGAATTATTATATAAAAAGAAACCAAATTTGAAATTTGTTACATTGGAAGACTTACAAAATTATAAAATAATTCTTACGGACACTAATGTGCACAGACGAGGCTACAATGCAGAGAATCCAATAAATAGCAACAAAGGATTTAAATATATGAACGTGATCAAACCATTGTTTAAATTTTCTAGACCTCATACAAGCAGTGTAGAAAGTCTCCCTCAAGGGCAAGGTATCGAAATTTTAAAAGAAGTAAAAAAAGATACTGATTTCGTTTATTGGGATGATCCAAATGAGTTAGTGGAACGGCTAAAATTATTACTAGCTTCTTGGGCTGCTGGTAATACTGGGGTACATAATGAAATATATTCAATAATAGAAGAACTGCACGAAGCTGGTCTTATCAAACAAGTTAAATATATAAAGCTTCCATCGGGAGGATTAGGCAGTATCATTGCGCTAAAGAAGCGGACTGGACGACAATGAATATTGATAAGTTTGGTCACCACGTACATAAACGTCTTCGACAAACCGAATTTACTGACATTATTTTCGAAACATTGATAAAAACCGACAAAGGTGATTTTGATCTAAAATTATCCAGATTAACAGGACTACAAATTCCCGAGAATGATGATGAGGCTGTGAATAAAAAATACGTAGATAATTGTGTTCAAGACCTAAGAAATGAAATGAAAAAAATTCAAAGTGATATTAAAATATACCTAAATAATCTTGAAAAATTAACTTCTGTCAGTTTGAGTAAACTGTACTACACAAAAAAAGAAATTGATGACATAGTTGCACCAAAACCTGCTAAGAATGAGTAAACAAGAAGTAGTAAATGAGCTTCATAAAGCTGTAAGAAGAAATTTTGTTCGTCGATCCACGATCATTAAGGGATTAGACGATCTATGGCAAGCTGACCTAATGGATTTTCAAAAATTCTCCTCATTTAATAAAGGATTTAAATATGTTCTCGTCGTAATTGATGCTTTATCAAAATACGTGTGGGTGAGACCGTTGAAGTCAAAATCCAAGCAATGTGTTACAAATGCAATGAAAAATGTATTATCCGTATCTAGAAGAAAACCAAAAAAATTACAAACAGACCTAGGTAAAGAATTCTACAACGATTTATTTAATCAGTTAATGAAAAGATATAATATAAATCATTATTCCACATACTCTGTTAAGAAAGCTTCCATTGTAGAGCGTGTGATTAGAACTTTAAAATCACATCTTTACAAATCGTTTAGTCTGTGTGGTAAATATCACTGGGTTCAGAATAATTTAGATTCAGTTGTGCAAAGCTACAATAATACTGTGCATCGCATTACAAAATTTAAGCCGAATGACGTTAATCAATCGAATGAGAGTAAAGTAAAATCTAACATTAATAAACCCCATCAGCTAAAAATACGACAAGGACCTACTTTTCAAATTGGAGACTTTGTTCGTATAAGTAAATACAAAGGTGATTTCTATAAAAGTTATACTCCTAATTGGTCTACGGAAATATTTCGTATTGCTAAAATAAATCATACAAATCCGCAGACGTATCAATTGGAAGACAAACACAATCAATATATCCTAGGTTCTTTTTACGGGTATGAACTACAAAAAACAAAATTCCCAGACGTTTATCTTATTGAAAAGGTTATTAAAAGAAAAGGTAACAAACTGTTTGTAAAGTGGTTAGGGTTAAGTAATGAAGAAAACAGTTGGATTCACAAAAGCGAATTAGTCAAATAAGTATATAAACAACACTAATACTTTATAAACTCACTCTTTGCCTATCAATGAAGGGAGGAAGTGTTATAATTAATAGCTGGATAGATCATTTACCGTTTGAAGTTCATTTACCTGGCTATCAATTTTGTGGTCTTGGAACTAAACTTGAAAAACGGATAAATAAAGGTCAACGAGGAGTAAACAAATTGGATGAAGCTTGCATGTACCACGATATTGCATACATCAACAAAGACTCGAGCGCTCGACGTATAGCTGATTTAAAACTTTTGGATATGGCTAAGAAGAGGTTAAAATCAAAGGACGCTGGTAAAGGAGAAAAAATTGCTTCTTGGATTGTAAAGAATGCTATGAAAGCCAAAATAAGGGCAGGCAGTGGTATAAAATGTTTCAAGAAAGGTGTTAAAGCAATTCAGTCTCAATTGAAAAAAAAAAAATACAAGGACCACCATTCTGCAATAAAATATGCATATGCAGCTGCAAAAAAACTATTTAGAAAGAACAAAGGAATACGTTTGCCCCGTTGTATTCCACTTCCAAAATCAGGAGGTCTTTTGCCCCTTATTCCTATATTTGCGGGATTGTCAGCATTAGGTTCACTTGCTGGAGGGGCTGCTGGTATAGCAAAAGCTGTGAATGATTCTAAAGCCGCGCAAAAGAGTCTTCAAGAATCTGAAAGACATAACAGAACGATGGAAGCGTTAGCTCTTGGAAAAGGATTATACATTAAACCTCATAAAAAAGGAGCGGGTTTATACTTAAACCCATCAAAAAACGAATAAAGCGGTTACCCAGACGTGCACTCACTAGCCTTGATATATTAGAGCATTCCACTGACATTCCACATTTTCGTGGCGTTTACATGAGAGATACATTGCCCACGAAACCTAGAAAAATTGAATGTGGAATACTGAATTTGGATAGCATCTCAAATCCTGGCACACATTGGGTAGCCTTTGTAAAGAAAAATAATTACGTTCAATATTATGATAGTTTTGGTGATTTAAAACCGCCTTTAGAATTTATAAAGTATGTGAATAACTTGCCTATAAACTACAATTACACAAGACATCAATCTTTTGGCACTGTTAACTGTGGTCACCTTTGTCTTAAATTTTTAAGAAACTATTGGAAAAAATATTTATATAATAAGTGATTGAAATAAAAATGTCATTATAAAAATGTCTTTCACTGTGTCTATAACTGGGAGCGGAGCCTCTTTGTCTACAAACTATTCCCCAACTTTGGAACTCCGAGGCGACTACGAATGTGGTCTTGTGTATTTTTCAACGTTCAATTCTATTCCTAATATAGATGAAAGAAACAATAAGTTTTATTATGGTGAAAATGAAATTATACAAATTCCTGAGGGATCATATGAGCTTCAAGATATATGTGATTATTTAAAAAGTAACATTAAAAACAGTGTGTTAAAATTGACCTGCAATAACAATACATTGAAAACTAGTATATTTTGTTCCAAAGAGATCCATTTTAATAAAAAAGAATCATTGGGTAAAATATTAGGATTTGGAATGGAAACAATAAAAGCAAATATAAGTACTGAATCGAAATATCCTGTTAGCATTCTATCAACAACCATCGTGAGGATTGAATGTGACGTAGTTAGTGGTTCATTTGTTAATGGAAAAGCAAGCCATGTAATTTATGAATTTGTACCCAACGTGCCACCTGGATACCGGATAATTGAAATACCTAAAAATTTGATTTATTTTCCTGTAAATCAAAATTCTATAAGTGCTATCAACATAAGGCTGTTAGACGCAGATAATAAAGAGATAAATTTACGGGGCGAAGAAGTGCAACTATATTTACATTTTAAGAAAAAAATATAAATTTCAATAAAAACCCCAGCACAAAGATTATTTACGACAGTCTTCATAGATCATCTCACAAAGGCACATCGCTTCAACTTAAAAAGAAGCTTACCAAAGCCAACAAAGATTTTCTTAAGCTAATTGGGTTAATAAAATGAATATTTTAAATATATCTCAACAAACGTCATATGACAATACCATTGAAAGTTTTGAGTACCATTCTTACAAACCATACGTCTCAAGTTTTAACACAAATCATGAAATAAGAATTCCTATCAACCAGCAGGACTTGTACGTGTTGCCTTCACTTAGTAGCCTATACATCGAAGGAAAAGTAAATGTGTACGACAGCGCTTCTAAAGCAGGAGTTACTAATATACATTTTGTTAATAATTCAGTACTGTTTTTATTTCAAGACGTGCGATATGAATTAAATGGAGTAGAAATTGATAAAATTAAGAACGCTGGTGTTACTACTACTATAAAATCGTATCTATCTTTAAATGAAAATGAATCAAAATATGCACGAGTTTGGGGCTGGTCGCCTGAAGGAATAAATAATGTCTCTGCTGGAGCATTTTCTGTATCGATCCCGTTAAACAAAATATTGGGTTTTGCTGAAGATTATGACAAAATTATAATGAACTGCAAGCACGAGTTAGTGTTACTAAGAAGCAACTCAAATCTTAATGCGGTTAAGTTAAATTCAAAAGAAGTTATTGGTGATGTTACAATAAGTAAGATAATTTGGAGAGTACCACACATTAAAGTGTCTGATCGTGAAAGAATAAATTTATTAAAGCATTTAGAGAGAGATCGAGCTATTCCATTAGCTTTTCGTAATTGGGATCTGTATGAATACCCGTTACTGCCCAAAACACGTAAGCATACTTGGTCTATCAAAAACTTCTTCCCAAACAGAGAAACCACGATTTGTTGTGATTGCCTTACAAACCAATCGGAAACAAAATAGTAAATTGTCAATGGCGGAGTTCGATCATTGTCATGTTCGTGATGTACGAGTCTATCATCCATATGAGTCATATTATCCATATGAGGGATTGAATGTCAGTTTTTCAGATGACAAATTTACTTTATTATACGAACAATACACAAGATTTCAACAGTCGTATCACGGACGTCGTTCAGAACCATTGTTGAGTTTAAAAGAATTCAGAGACATAGCTCCTCTGTTTGTTATTGACTGTTCGAGACAGCACGAGACCCTAAAGGGATCAATCGATGTTAGAGTTGAAATTGAAGCAGACCAAGATATACCCGAACAAACAGCAGCATATTGTTTGATTTTGAACGACTGTTTATTCGAATACAAACCGCTTAGTAATATTGTAAAAAAGTTAACATGAATAACAATACGGTTATAGTGGATGTGCAAGGATTTAAAAATCTACACAATGAGTTCATAGTCAAAGAATTGGCTATAGCTACTTTGCAGTATACTGACATTTTTTTGATAAAACCACACCATTCATTCACTAAACTTACTGAAGAAAAAAAAGGCGTGTTCGGTGGTTAGAAAGGAATAGGGGATATTCCTGAAGCGATGGATATATTGACTACAAAGAATTTATAAGAATAATGAAACCATACTTTAAAGATCGAATTATTATTGTGAAAGGAGCAGAAAAGGTGAAATGGCTACAAGACTTATGTGGTCATCAAAATGTTATAGATATTAACGATGAAGGTATTCCCAATCTTAAGAAATTGTTTGAAATTTACAGAAACGATGTGTTGTTTAGGTGTTTGAAAATTAGGTTGACTATCGAATGACAGGGTACGGAGTGCAACGAAAAATGCGTGTGGTTTGGACGATGAATTTATTGCGACTGTTTTTACTCGGACTTAGAATGAATGAATGCAGAAAGCTTACTATAAACATAACATGCCGCCCACCAAAGTACGACAGGACTTTCAAAAAATATCTTAAACCTTAGAATAAAAAGGTCGATGATAATGGTACGCATGCATGTACTTACAATAGCTTAATATCAATTAAATTTTCATAGAATTTATGCTCACAAACATACATATATGACCAAAGCTAACAAAATATTAAAACTTAGACAAAAGAATACACTGATAATCATAACAAATTCATACATGCATGAAAGTTAACATAATAATGTATGCAATCAAGCAACCAAACTATCTTTATCATTGATAGGTAACGCACACAACTTACTAATAGAACGTTTTACAACATCATTACGGTACCTAACACCATATACTCTGGTACAGCCATCTGGACCAGGATGCTTGGCTACTATTCTACCTAATGACCATTTGCCAGGAGGTAATTGTTCATCTTTAAGTAATACAATGTCACCTATATTAAATTCACTTTGTTTTTTAAGCCATTTAGGTCTAGTTTGTAATCTAGCCAAATATTCAGTTTGCCATCTTTGCCAAAAATCCCTTACCAATTTTTGAGTCATTTGCCAACGATTGAAACGGTTTAAATTAATATTTTGTAAATCAGGAGTAGGTACAGTTACTGGAGGCTCTCCTATCAAAAAGTGACCCGGTGTTAACGGTTCCGGTGCGTCTGGATCAGAAGTGTCTATCGGAACTAAAGGTCGCGAATTAAGGCAAGCTTCTATGTCACACAGAGTTGTGGTCATTTCTTCGAAGGTCAGATGTGCTGTGAGTATTCGCCGTAGGTGGTATTTTATCGATTTAACCCCGGCTTCCCATAGTCCTCCGAAATTCGGGCTATAGGGGGGAATGAAGTGCCATTGTGTACCCTCTAAGGCTAACTTATCTTGTAAATGACCAGGGAGTTCCAATTGTGCGATTTGAAATTCTGCTGCTAGCTGTTTGTTAGCACCAACAAAGTTCCTGCCCTGATCACTCCATAAATGTGTACATCTGCCCCTGCGAGCTACAAAACGACGAAACGCCCCAATGAAAGACTCAGATGTCAAATCACCAACAAGCTCCAAGTGAATGGCTTTGGTGGACATACATATAAATATGGCTATATATGCCTTATTCTGCTTAGCTCCACGTCCCTTTGACATCAGTACATACAAAGGACCAGCAAAATCAACACCACTATGTTGAAAAGGACGCGCAGGTGTTGTGCGAACTTGCGGTAAGTCTCCCATCAGTTGTGTCTTAACAAGTGCTTTCTGCCTAGCACATATCAAACACTTATGTATGTGTGCTTTAACTGTATTTTTTGCTTGCAGAATCCAGTACTTCGAACGAAGATAAGTCAAAACTAGCTGCGTTCCACCGTGTAAAGTTCTTCTATGTGCATCAGTGATGATCAGGTAAGTTAATTTGCTTTTATTTTTCAGGATAATCGGATGTTTGCTGTCTTCAGGTAAGTTAGAATTCCTTAATCTTCCGCCCACCCTGAGTATACCATCTTCATCGATATACGGATTTAGTGTTTTTAATTTGCTACTTTTCTTTACGTTCTTATTTGCTTTCAGGTCTTCGAGTTCTTCTTTAAATGCGTCTTGTTCTATTTTAATGCATTTTTTCAAAGCAGAGTTTAATTCTTGTGTAGTAATAGGTTTCTCTATTCCGTCTGGATTCTTCTTGCTGTGTAAAAATCTTAAACTGTAGACGATCACTGTTAAAAGTTCATTTAGAGTAGTAAATTCTTCGAAATCAATTTTCTTTTCATCCTCTATCTTTAGATTTACTTGTACATTTTTCCGTTCCATTTCAGTTTGTGTCACATTCGGTCGTGTAAATTTAATTTCTTGTTGACATAGCCATTCAGGCCCTTCCCACCATAGGCAGCAAGTTTCCAAGTTCGAGAGAGGCGCACCACGAGAAGCAATGTCAGCGGGGTTTTCGTCAGACACAACATGAAACCATTGATCGTGCTTGACATTCTCCAGAATTTCGACGACGCGGTTCGCGACGAATTGTTTCCAACGCGATGGTTCTCCGCACAGCCAAGATAAGACGATTGACGAATCAGTCCAAGCGAAAATTTGTGTTGCAGGTATTCGCATTGCAGTTGCCACATGTTTAAGGAGCTTTGAAAGTAAAACTGCACCACAGAGCTCTAATCTTGGTACTGAAACTGTCTTTACAGGAGCGACTCTCGTTCGAGCTGCAAGCAGTTTTGTAGTGATAGTGCCATCGAAATTGATTATTCTGCAATAAACAACTGAGGCGTATGCTTTCTCGGATGCATCTGAAAATCCATGCAGCTCAATCCGTTGGCTGTCTTTTGTAGAAAATCCTAACCATCTGTTGACACGAATGTTCTTAACGTTTTCGAAGTCTTGTCTAATTTTTAACCATTCTTCTATCAGCCTCTCATCAATTTGTTCATCCCAGTCTAATTTCTTCAACCATAATTTCTGTATCAAGATCTTAGCCATAACTATGGTTGGTGCAATCCACCCAAGGGGATCAAAAAGTTTTTGTATTTCTGATAGAATGATTCGTTTTGTAAAAGTGTTGTCTACAAAAGGAGGTAAGTTAATGTCATATTTGAATTCGTCTCTTGCTAAATCCCACAGTATTCCCAAAGTTTTGATAGTTCCGTCTATATTTAAATTCAGTTGTACCTTTGATGATCGGTCTTCAGGTTTGATAGATTTCATGAATTCTGCACTATTAGATGACCATTTTTGTAATTCGAATCCACCTCTTTTTAGCAAGTTTATCATCTGTTCACTAGCTTCTATGGCTGAAGCAGCATCCTCAAATGAACACAGAACGTCATCCATGTAAAAATCTTCTTTCAGGATTTTAGAAGCAATTGGAAAGTCGGCACCTTCATCTTCGGCCAGCTGTATCAACGTCTTCACAGCGAGGTAAGGTGCAGATGCAGTTCCGAACGTCACGGTAAGTAAACGATATTCTTTGATATTTTCAGTAGGGTCTTTTCTCCACAGTATACGTTGAAAATCCGTATGTTCTTTAGCTACTAACACCATTCTGTACATCTTTTTCAGGTCTGAAACGAAACAAACGGCGTTCATCCTCCATCTCAAGACTATACTGCGAAGATCTTCCTGCAAGACTGGACCTACGAGCAGTTCGTCGTTTAGTGATACTCCATTAGTACCCTTGCATGATGCGTCAAACACGACACGAACTGGTGTGCTCTCGCTATCGTTACGTATAACTGCATGATGACATAAATAAACTGCTTTCTTATCACACTCTTCTTTTGGTATTTCTTTTGCATGCTTTAAGTTCACATATTCTTCAATAACCTCTGTATATTTCTTCTTAAGTTCAGGTTTCTTCTGTAATTGTCTTTCCAATTGTAAAAATCTTCTCATTGCTATCTCTTTGCTGTTACCATCTAATGATTTCTGTTCTTCGTTTTTAAATGGTAAGTTGACTATATATCTTCCTTTTTCGTTTCTTTTGTGTGTATTTTGATAAATTTCCTCGCATTGTTTCTCTTCTTGTGTAGGTTTTCTTCCATTTTCAGAGTCTAATTCCCACATTGATTTCAGCATTTCATCCAAACCTACTTGATGATGCATAACTAGCAGAGACGGCGTTTCAGTTTCTCTCTCCTTTTTTATGTTTCCAAACAGAATCCAGCCAAGATCGGTCTTTTGAGCACACGGTGTTCCTGGGGGCCCCTTTCTTATCTCGGGCTGAATAATTTGTGCATACTCGTTTACCCCGATCAACATATCGATTGGTGCTGTTTTGTTGTAAGCTGGATCAGCTAATTGCAAGTTTTGTAGGTGAGGCCAGTCTCTAACAGATATAGATTTGGTAGGTAATTTTGTCGTGATATGTTTAGGCATAACATAAGCTTCTGATTGAAGACAAAATTCCGTATTATGTGTTGAAAGTATTTGGAGTTGCACCATGCTGTTGATTTTGGTCTTTGTAGAACCAACTCCAGTGATATTACCCTGTATAGGTTTCCGCTTTAGTTTCAGTAGTTGAGTCGCCCTTTCGCTTATAAAAGATGCCTGTGATCCTTGGTCTATTAGCGCTCGTAACATCATGGTTTGTCCTGTTTCACTCTTAACTTTAACCATTGCTGTAGCTAATAAAGCATAACCTTGTTTTATCTTGCAGTGTGCGTGTGACGTCACCACTGTATTGACATGTACTTCAGACTCTTCTACATTTGAAATAGCAGCATTTGTATTTGTCTCATCATTCTTGGATTGATGTAGAAGGGTATGATGACGCTTGTGACATATACGACAAGACATTGGTACACGGCACTTAATAGCTGAATGCCCTGTCCACAAACAATTAAAACATAGGTTTTGATTTCTTACATACTCACCTCGTTCAGTTGTTGACATCTTTGAAAATTGTTTACAATGACACAAAGTATGATTTTCGTTGCATAAAACACATGCTCTTACCTGAGATGTAGCTGTGTGGAACGTTTTCTCTCTGACCTTCTCGGAGGTACGCGTCGTGGCTGGATTAACAAACTCCAAAGTACGAAACTTAGATTCTAAGAAACACTTCATATCAGACCACGAAGGCAACTCATCCGAGTCACTTTTGAAAGCAAAGTTTTCCCAATCCTTACGTGACTCCTGATCCAATTTCTGTACTACAAGAAATATAATTAAAGGATCCCAAGAATCGGTTTGAATATTTAAGTTATTTAATGTATTAATGCATTCGTTAGTATTATCGAGTAACATTTTAATTTGATTGGCAGACTGAATACTTAACTTTTTGTATGAAAACAATCGATTTAACAGAGAGTACACTATAACACGTTTATTTCCGTATCTACTTTTTAAAGTGTTCCACGCATCACTATAGTTTGTTTCCGTCACACGAATATGCCTAAGTAGTGCTTCCGCTTCGCCGGCGAGACTTGTCTTCAAGTAGTGAAGCTTTTGTACGTCGGATAATGCGCTGTTGTTATGTACCAAACTCATAAACAGATCTTGAAAAGTAGGCCACTCTTCGTAACATCCACTATAGGTAGGTAACTGTATATTCGGCAGCTTAACCAGTGGCTGATGCGTAGGCAAAACGTCAGCTGAACTGTTGTGACTAGTTCCTCCTTGTGATTGTTGTTGTTGCTGTTGTTGTTGGTTCTCTTTATTTTCCAGCAACGTAATTGCATCTCGAAGATCGCCTTTGGTACATATGTATAAGTCCTCAAAAGTTCCGTAGTGGTCGTCAGCAAAATACGAAATATCAGCACGTTTATCTCGTGGCGTAATCTTAACGAGTTCTTGATGTGTAGACGTAAACAATCTCCAGTATTCATCGATACACTGCATTCGAGCTTGTAGGTATCCTTTAGTCAACCTGGATTTAGGACATTTTCTTAGATTCGTTTGTGTTTTGTTCATCAAACAAGCCGTTTCATCAAGTTGAAGTAGTAATTGTTCCATTTTGAAGTCTTTGTATCACTGTTGTACATAAATAACGTTGTATTACGATTTCATGAAAACACGTAAATGTTCACAGTTTCGATTAATTATAAAAGTTCTTTATGCACAGTTTGAAGTAAACAACTTGAATAAATGTAAAAAAGCGTAAATGGTTCCTTCGATAACGCAGACGTAATAGTTTACACATAAGAACTGTATTCCAATGTCACTCAGCACGGCACGGCACACAGGTAAAAATCCTTATCGCGCGGCCTATTGTTCAGTACGCACGGGAACAAAGCTGGTCACTTGTTTACTGCTTAAGTATCCGGATCGGTACGGGCCAAATTATGTTGTTTAGGTGTTTGAAAATTAGGTTGACTATCGAATGACAGGGTACGGAGTGCAACGAAAAATGCGTGTGGTTTGGACGATGAATTTATTGCGACTGTTTTTACTCGGACTTAGAATGAATGAATGCAGAAAGCTTACTATAAACATAACACGATGTTTTTATAACTAATTGTGTTTATCATAAGAATATTTGTGCATTGAAAAATGTTTTGTGTATAAAAAAATGATGTTTAGAAAACAATTAATAAAAATAATTCTGAAAAAATAAAATGTTTTACTCACGATACCTTTATACCGATAGAACTATTTGTATTTTAAAACTTGATTTTAAAAGTAAAAAGAAAGAAATTAAAATGCATTTTCATTTACTTATAAAGTTTATTCATTCCTCAAGTAAGATACAATTATAACTTATTATAATTTTAATGTATATAATTAAAACTATTATTAAACCTTACAAAATAATTATAACAAACCGAAATCACCACAGAGCTTTTTAGAAATCTTTCTTACTAAAACCTCGGTAAGATCTGCAATTTCATCTACAGAATCCTGCACCACATACTGCGCGTTGACGACCACATTTTCTTTCTCTTCAGCCGAACTCACCACCGCTGATTCTTTTTGTAGATCCAATATTTTGATTTGGACTAGTTTAATTCCTCGACTTTCCTTTCTTATAACAAAAGACTTAAAGGCATTCGTCTTCTTCTTATTGTTTTCTCGTTTCTGTCTTCGTTTTTTCTCATAATTTGTCGGCTGATTCCTCATTAGTTCCTGGTATTGCTGGGTAAAATTTTCTAACGGATCCTGAGCATATTGGCTGAACATTATGTCGGCTGAATCTTCCATTTTCTGTAACAATCAAAATATATATTAGTTTAGTACAAATACTTTCTCAGAGATATTCAAAATAAAGTATTACTATAAAAAAATAAAGATAAAAAATGCATTACTTACATAAATTCACGAATTGGCTCGCTGCTAATCTTATAAATAATAGCTGCTTAACTTATAAATAAGCGGTTTTAGTAGAATAGATTTTTTTAAAATGTTGACTTGACTCTTTCAGTCGACCTTAATCGACATATGTAGGTTATGGCAAGTTACGACTTGTTTAGTGCATACAGTGTATGTGATGTAAAATGATACCAATTGAAAAGTAAAAATATGTTGTCTGTCCTTTTTATGGCTGGTGTAGATGCACGTGTACAATATCGGATGTCGTAAGATATTTTTAATATATTACCTTGGACAAGCTACGACTTGTTTAATACATGCAATGGGAGCGTACAACTAACACTTATTCTAAAACTGATAACTAAGTACAAAATAATGTTGGGTTTCAGAATTATCTCCTCATCGTATTTCCGAAAATACTAGAATTGACGCAACTAAACGTGTTGAATACATGTTAAGTTATAAGTTTAATGAAATGCCAGCCGGTTTTCTATTATGAATTTCATAAGTAAGAATGGGTAGAAATATAAATGAAACACTGTTTTTCTGTTTAGCTAATTTACTTTAAACTTTTAAAACTATACAATGAAAATATTACAAAATACCCTTACACTACAACTACACAGTTATAAAATATTTTAGGCTAACTAGGTTCACAATTATTTATCATAAGAACTTACTTTTAAATACATTCGTCATTCATCCACAAAAAGAAAATACGATAACTAGACCGTTATATAATAATGTCCCAAGGATATAGTGGAAATATTATCTTTTGTAATAAAACGTTTGTCATCCTTTCTTGATAAAGCCACTTTGTTTTGCTCTGTGGTAAAAATTTGATGCTTTATGGATTTAAAAAGAATATTTTTACGTCTCAACTCTATACCAGTTGATAAAACATTGGTGTAATCAGAAAATTTCAGTTTCTTCGTTACATTTTTTTAAACTCCTTTTGCTTTCTTAACCTCATGACTGTTTGTTCTAATACTGTTTAATTTCGATCGTAATCCTACAAACTCAAATAATATTTTACCCCCTAACTCATCTTTGAATAATCCAGGAACTTTTTTATTTTTAGGGATGATATCAAAACAATTGTCCAAATCATAATTGCTAGTATCAAAGTAATTCAAAAAGTTTTCCTTCAAGTCCGAATAAAAATCATTTGTCTCTATAGAGTACAAAAGACTGTCAGTATCAGTATAACATAAAGACAGCTTATCATTGTAGTATTTTTTCATAACTGAGTAATGAAAATCATACATATGATTTTTTGAGAGCCCTAAGACTGTAAAACCAATGTATATGGGCTTGTCAAGAATAACCTTTTCACGTCTTAATTGTATGGCTACTAAATTTTCATCAAATATTGATACACTATGAAAATTAGGACGTGATATCAATTGTTCAGCTGTGAAATATTTCTTGGTTCTATTCCGCTGGTCATGCCACTTGCTAACAAGTTTTACATCTACTCTTCGTTCGGTGTCTTCTAATGTTTTTCCGAATATACTATTGTTAAGCAATTTGAAAAAGTCTTGTTCAAACAAAGAATTCGAATTTTGTCGCAACTGAGTATTTAAATCGATATATTCCTTTAAGTATGGGCTTTGTCTAAACGATATTCCTTTATGAATTTTTTTTAGACGCAATCCATGTTGAATACATGTTTTTAAATGAAAGTAGTGGATTATATAGTTATATTTATTGTACAAATTCGGTGTAAGTTTTACATTTTTAGCACCGGGCGGAGTAAAATTTTCTGCACAAAATGGAGGATCATTATGTTAATCATGCAAATTCTCAGGATATTCCAAATCAACTTCGAGAATATATCCATAATCATTGTCATCAGGAATATTTGTTGTGTTGAGTTGTTCACATTCTTTTTCATTAATAAGTTTAAAATCCGCGTAAGGTAGATAGCTGCACATTGCAAAGCCGTATAAATTATTACAATCTACATACATAAGATATTTGTTTGGTTGAGAGGGATCATAATCTTGCTGATAATGATTATTCGATTTAGCATACCTTTTTGAACACAAGCAAATGCCCCCACGAATTCCTTGCTGTATCATTCGTATCATTTCTAAATCTGAAAGCAGTTCCAATTTTACTTTTGTCTTTAGTAACATAGCATCAAAGCTGATACTTGGTGCTGTGAAATAGAATGCAGGATCTAAATCATAATTCATTTTGCAGATTTAACGAAACTTTTCAAAAATATCGCTCAATATTAAAACATCGCTCTTTACATATAAATCAGTATATTCTCCGAGATTCTTGATATTAAAGCAGTGCCAAACATTTTTTGCATGATCATAATCCGATTTGCTTAATGCCTCATCAGACAGATTAAATATTATAAAACTTTTCTATTGAAGGCAATTTCTTTTCTTCGTACACCTGCCAGTTTGACATGTAACTGTACGGGTATACACTTTTTCGACTAAGCAAAGCCACTTGACTTTCATTATCACAATATGCACGCAAATTTATGAAATCATTTTGCTGCAGATTTTTAGCTAATTGTTCTAATCTTGTACCCAAAAATTTAAATGAGTCAACAAAGCGCACCGCAACAAAGTTAGTCGTTGAAATCTGAATAAACTTGGTAAAAGAAATATAGTTCTCCTTGTTTTCAGGAATAACTTTTATTTCTCCAGGAAAACTACTTAATTCGCGAATAAACAAATGACAGTCATAACCTGATAAGTTATGAAAAAATGAAATGAAAATTTAGGAATCCTAAATTGAAGATTACAGGACGAATGAGCAGCACCACGATATTTACCGGTAAAGTGACAATGATCCCGCTCTTTATCATCAATTAGTAAATGCGAGCACAAATAACAATTCTCAGCTTTTTCAAAGTTCGTTCGATCCTTCTCATCATAAATTATAGGAACAGGACTATCAGACGCAGATTGAATAAGTGTGTAAATTCTTTTTATTTTGCTTTTGTAACCTTTCAACAAATATTGTAGCACAGTCGGTTCCTCGATATGTCACCAGATGGTTACGCGAATTATCATAATTACAAACAATATAATAGGCAAACGCTGATGGCACATGTTTTTGTACCTTTGCAGTGTATGCGCCTGTACTTTCGGAGCAAGGTTCTAATATCGTCTCAAAGTCAGCGTAAATAATGAAGGGTACATCCTGCATGCAATGATAATTTTTAAATTGCATCGTGGTACCACCGTCAGGCAATAACGTAACCACTCCGCCGCACACATGGCTATCATGATCTTGTTTTGATTTGAAAAATAACAAACACTCGTCACAATAATGTAATTTCCCATGATGCTTCGTAACTTGATTTCGAACCAATTTTGTCAAATCCTTTATAAGACAATAATGGGATTTGGAGTCCTTCTCTAACAAAAGCATATTAACATGTTTTTTTTTCTTTAAAAACGTTTTATATAACGGTCCGACAATGTTGTGTTTCTCGTCTAATCCATACACATTAATACTGATGCCATTATTATTTATTTCAAAAGTTTTAATATCTTTTAATAATACTGGAAAATGCATATTATCGACATTCAAAACTTCAGTGAAGTATGGATATGACGATACTCGGTTAGGATTTTTTACATCAGGATATAAAGCGCTCATTACTGTCCAGGCAAAACAGTATGCATCACTGTTTTTAATATTTATACATGCTTTTTTAGCCTTGTTTTTTTTTGGCAAATCTACATACCTAGAACCTCCCAATGGTGAATATTTTGTTAATGTTTGTTTCAATATATAGAATATCTAAAAGGGACCAACCACTTCCTTTTTTTGAAACTCATCTATCTTTTTACAGATTATTTGAGAAACGCACAGACAGGTATTTGGTCCCAAAAGTTGGCCAAAATCCCTTTTTTTTAAATTGATTGTACTACCTGTAAGCCATTGTTTCCGAAAACCGGTTTAACCCCTCCATACAATAGCAAAAAACACAAAGCGCTAGCGCCATCCAGTGCGCCGTGGGCTCAGTCGGAAGTTACCGTTCGCCTACAGTGTTCGTGTGATTATTCGATGCGCTCAAAGTTCATTATTTTCAAATATCTGCTAATTTTTGACTGTGTGATTTTGTGTTGATTTTTGCTATGGATCATATACAACCAGGTATGTACTTTATTTGGATTTTAATTTTAACAACTAATCTATAGCCTTTCTTCATTTATTTCCTTGTGAAGTAAGCACCAGAAATCGGCAAAAAAAAACACATTTTTGAAGTTCAAAGGGAATTTTAATACATTTCTCATCATTTCTAAGCTAAAAAAGCTATTGCTCGTTAAAATATAAAACCTTAAGAATGTAAAAAAGCACAAAACGGGCACCCCAATGTACCCCTCTATTTTTAGTGATTTTTTTCCGCAGGCACTTTTGATTTTAAATAAATGAAGTTTTACTTATTTTTCGTGTATTTTTGTTATAGGATCTTCTGGAATGAGAGTATTGACTCGAAATGATTTATTAAATATTATGGAAGGTTTAAATACTTCAACTTTTAATGAAAAATTGCAATTTATGGAGCAAGAATTGCTCAGTCAATATGCTGAAAATGACCCAAATATTGCTAACGTAAAGCAAAAACTGTCCATCATTAAACACCAGTTCAAACAAAAATGGTCAGCTGCTTGCAACACAAAGGCTAGATTCCTAAAAAATAATGCCGAGTGGCTTAATGGAAACATATCGCTACCGAAAGCAGGTAGGTGATACCCAAATTTTATTACCTCTATTGTTTTGTTATGATTCGAAGAATGCGTAGATTATTACAGTAAAAGTATTTGTTTGATTACCTACAGCTATTGTCTTTTTGTTACAGGAAGTTCACTCGGTCGACCTCAAAAGCCGTTTTCAGAATCAAGCGACAGAAGTAAAAGAAGAAAGACTACAGAACTTAGATCATCTGACACAGATGAATTAATATACGCAACACAGATGAAATTACGAGAGACAGGCAAAGTAGATGCTTCAAAAATTGTTAAGGATTTAACAAACAGTCCCAGAAGAGCAAAGAAATATGCGGCAGCCATGAAAAAAAATACCACTGAAGAAGAACAGGAGAAATCAAACAAAGTAGCACATTTACGTGCATTGTTTATGTATGCAGAAGCGGGACTAACACAGGCTCAATATGAAGTAGTGCGAGACACTAATCCAAGCTTTTATCCGTGCTATTCAGTTTTGAAAAAGTTAAAGAAAGAGTGCTATCCTGAAATACACCGAGTAACTGAAACGTGCGCAGAAGTAAAGGTTCAAAATCTCATGGATCACACAGCACAACGACTCATCTTACATCTTGGTGAGGCAGTGGAACAATTGAATCAATCAGAGAAGCAATCGTTAATATTAATAAGCAAATGGGGCTGTGATGGTTCTCAACAAATGCAGTATAAAATGAAATTTGAAAATGAAGCCGATTCTGACGCAAATATATTTCAAAGTTCCGTAGTACCGCTTCAGTTGGTTTACGGACCGGAAAGAAAAATACTGTGGCAAAATCCTACCCCATCCTCACCGCGGTATTGTCGGCCAATAAGAATACGTTTCATAAAAGAAACTACAGATGTGACAAATGAAGAAATAAAATATATTACATCACAAATAACAGCGCTCACTAAAAGCGAAGTCAACAATTTTTCTATCAAGCATAAAATGATTTTCACTATGGTTGACGGAAAAGTATGCAATGCTGCTACGCATACTAAATCAACCATGAGATGCTACTTATGCGGCGCAACCTCTTCACAATTTAATGATTTGGAGAAGGAGAGGCCATGCAAAAAAGAAAACATGGAATTCGGTTTATCTTTGCTGCATGCTCGCATAAGATTTTTTGAAAGCATTTTACATGTGGCTTATAGATTGCCCGTAAAAAAATGGAAAGTCCGCCTTACTGCTGAGGAAAAGCAAGTAGTGGAAAACAAAAAAACAGAAATCCAAGATAAGTTTCGGGAGCAACTTGGTTTGTTGGTTGATATACCAAAAGCTAACTTTGGCAACACCAATGATGGAAACACCAGTAGACGCTTTTTTGAGAACTTTGAAATATCGGCGGCTATTACTGGGATAGATATACAATTGATTTATAGATTAAAAGTAATTTTAGACACATTGTGCTGTGGATTTAAAATACACGTAGAGGAGTTTAAAAAATATTGCAAAGAAACGGCTCAGTTATATGTTTCTTTATATAATTTTTACCCTATGTCTCCGACTTTGCATAAAGTATTGTGTCATGGGGCTGAGGTGGTAAAGGAAGCCATTCTTCCGATCGGACAACTGTCCGAAGAAGCAGCAGAAGCCCGCAACAAACATATTCGATTATTTCGATTGAATTACGCCCGAAAGTTTTCCCGGATAGCCTGCAACGCAGATGTTTTAAACAGGCTCCTCTTAACCTCTGACCCTGTCCTGACGGGCATGAGAAAGAAGAGGAATACAAAAAAAAAACCACTTTCGGCTGATGTTTTGAATTTATTATTAGAAAGTGACATTTCAAATGTAAGTTTTGAAGATGTCGACGAAAATGACGAATAAATGCTTGTATAATACCTACTACCTGTCTTTTTTTTGCTTTTCCAAACAAAAACTGAATTAAAACACTATTAGGAAGCCATTAGGGAATTCAAATATTTTTGGCCAACTTTTAGGACCAAATACCTGTCTGTGAAACGTTTTCTAATAAATCATCGAAAGTGTAATTTTGAAATATAGGAATATTTTCTGTGGCAAATGATTTGATTTCCATTGAATCATCTCTGGGCAAATAATTCAAAGTTTACTTTTACACTGATGTGGGAAGCAATAGCGGAATCAAGTACTTTGCGCAGCCTAGACGAAATAGAATGCATGAAGTGCAATGGTGAAATTATTGCCAACTCTTCACCATTAGGCGCACGCTCACGTTCAGCGCTGATGCGGTATGATACAATGCGACCCTTAAAAGCTGAATTAACTGTCTCAACTCCTACATCATAATATATTACAGTATTGTTCTTATAAATATTACTGCGCAAGTGTCCTGAAAATGCTTTTCTGAGTATGGATTTTTGACATACTGAGCAAAAGATCGTTTTAAAATTAGGCATTTTAAGATTTAGGGTAGAGGTAATATTAAGAACTAATGTTAAAAATATTTATTATACAAATTATAATCCAATAATAACACAAATGTAATTAAAAATAAACTACAATCTAATCTTAGCTAAACAGAAATAAAGTTGAATCTACTTTTTCTTATCAGCGTAATATGTGGGTTCAATATTATTAAACAATCTCCTACTATCCTTAAATAGTTTTTTAATACCAGCCCATAACGGCTCGTCGTGGTTCAGCCGGACTCTTAGGCAGCCGTTCCACTTGCCGAAGCGCTCTCTCGGGTTGACGTCAATTATTTCCGCCACGTCGAACACACGCAGGTCTATGAAAACGTCGCCGTCAGCCTGCAGCATGCCCTGGCGGCTGATGCCGCCCGTAACCCGCCGCGAAAGCGAAGACCACAGCGACTGATGTTTTAAAGCAGGCTCGCTGGCGTCTCCAAACAGCTCATCGGAAATGCCACTGCCAGTTTTGCTCCTCTTCCTAGAGAAAAAAAAAACTTGTTCAAAATGTTATCCTAATTAGTTACTAGTCGTGAAACAATGGTTCGCGAACGCTTAATAAGTACTGTTATTTAATGACTAAACAAAGGGAAAATATAGGATTTAAAATATTTAAATTAGCATTAAATGGAATCAAAGTGCAAGTGAGCTGTTAATTATTTTAATATGGCAATAACACAGTTAAAATTTGCTATAACAACAATGTTATTTATACGTACCCAGTCTTTTTTTTGGTCGACTCCTTCTTTGCAGTTTTGATCTTGCTGTGACTGACCTTAGTTTTCTTGGAGTGACTGTAACAAAATTGGTGTGGATCAGAAACACATATCATTAATTTATAACAAAAACATAGTAAGAAGGTAATTAAATGTACCTTAGATCTTCTTCTTCGTCCGAGGAGCTCGAGGAGTCAGAACCCGCCGCAGCAGCGGTGCGCTTCTTACACTCGGATTCTGCCCTGCATTTATTAAAATAAACATTTTAGAGTTATCACAATTGTTACAAGATGATTCCCGATCCTAGTCTGCCCCACATATTTACTTAGTTCTGTAATAGTAGACTTATGCACTAAACCATATACTTACTGTGTGTGACTTATGTAACCCCACTGTATTCACTAAATTACACATTCTCTTCCTCATATTATGTTCAATACATCATAATTCATACACCTATCTAGGTGTCAAACCTATTTAACATTTGTTATGGAAATGCCGGAAGTATCCACCATGTTGAATGTAACTTGGCCATGATATAAGAATATTTTGGATTAATCTTTAGATTATCTTATTATTGTAATAATATTTTATTAATTGTCAATTAATTATTTAAAGATTATTGGGACACTTATTAGATTTTTATGTTTGCCGTATAACAAATGTTCATTTTGCCGCCAAAAGGAAGTTGACTCTGATTGGTTGGTGGAGTTTAGATTTATTTTAAATATTGTAACTATTAAAATAATAATCTAAAAGGCTTACTAAATTCATTACGATGAATAACTAAATAATTAATGAATTTATATATTTAATTAGCAGATTGTTTATCCCTACAAATAAATATTATAGTAAATGTTCATATATGGAAACGGATGTCGTCCCCACTGTTTTCCTACCGTTGTTCAGGGTTTTGATTTGTATAAAAGCGAGCTGTATGCCAGAATATAGTCTCTGTTTGTACTTACTTTCACTTTGTGCCCTATCTTTGTGCTATTTTGTTGGAATAAAACTATTGGAGAAGAACCTGGAGATTTATCCTACGTGTTTATTATTCAAGCACCCCACACGCGGTCACACCTCAGAAGTGGGATGTGCGAAAATCACGGGCCTTACGCTGCCGGCTCTGACCAAGGAAGATTCAAGGACCAAGAAGACTGCTAAGATTTGGAAGACATGAGAGAAAGGCATCGTCGAGTGACACGTGCTTACGCGGAAGACATCCCCAAATTTCATCGAGAAGAAAGTACGTGTAACATCACAAATTGACTGCTCAATATCAACCAGCTGCGTGAACCCTGTGGATACTAATCTATTGATCATTGTTTGAAAATCTACAAGTAGAAGCCACGACGACATTGCGAAAATCAACTTGGAGAAGAGGCAACATCACAAAGTGACTGCTCAAAATCAACTAGCTGCGTGAATACTTCTCTTCGGATACTTTCCTATTTATCATTGCTCGAAAACTACAAGTACAAGCCACGACGGCATTGTGAAAATCAACTTGGAGAAGAGGAAACTCTGAAAGAAAGAACCAGTGCAACATGACCAACGGCAACGATACTGCAGCAACCAGGAGTGAGGCGGTGCTACATCTGTCGACGGGTCAGCCAGAGATGCGAGTCTGCCGCACTCAACGACGCGACACCAACCAGCGCAGCGCTCCAGCGGCCACGTATGCATCGATTGATGGTTCGCAGCATCCAGTTCAACCGCATCAGCCGCTCCAGCCACCTCAAGGTGAGTCGCATTATGTTTACTCCTAAGTGACGTATTTAGACTAAATAGGTCAAACCATTAAATACTAAAATTTGCCATCGACCAGTGCAATACGGAGCTTTCGAGATGCTCACACGCAATCGCTAGGTGGATCACACATAGTTTTACACATAGACAACGTTTGCTCGAAAATAACGCATACATTACGATTACGCTGATAAAGATCTTATTGTTAGGTAACCTATAACCAAATTATTCTGGTGAAAGCTTAGCGACGGGGAGGTAGACAGAAATAATCAAATCAATCTAGACGAAAGTTAATTGAGTAAGTTAGTAAGGTTATTATTTTGAACGGTGATTATACTTTTGTTAGTGCGTGTAAAAGGGGGTAGTTAGTGATGAATTGTTAAACCTAATAACTTCGTTCTGGGTGAAACAATAACTATGTGTACGTATATTTAACGAGTACCGTTTACAACAGATTTGATTTAACTGTAAGTAAAACCACGCATACAATATATTTTTATTGCAGTATGAAAAATTTACAACATAATGCAATAAATATAGTTGTTTAATGAGGAATCAACGGTTCGGGTTTCTTTTTTCCTCCGTTGAGAATATTTTCTTTCTTCAACCTTAAACAAAAGAACATTGATATTAGTGTTTAAACATTTATATCGGAGCAGTAGTAATAGAAGTTTAATTTATTGGAGTATATTAGTATTAGCTACAGTACTTCAAATATTCCAAAATAAATCGTTGGCTATGTTACCTACGTAAACTCTGTGTGATCTAAATAAACTGATTCCTGTGTCACATACGGATAATGATTGTCTGTGTAAGCAGCAGTGTCTATGTGACCTATGCAGCTACGTAAAGTAATGTATGTATGAATGACGTAAGGCAATGCTGGTGTGAAATGTGACCTACATAAATTATGTCTGTGTGAGTAGCAGTATCTGTGTGGCCTACGTGAAGTACTGTGTGAACTACGTAGAGCAATGCTATGTGAGATACGTAAATTGTCTGTGTGAGAAGCAGTATCTGTGTGGCCTACGTGAAGTACTGTGTGAACTACGTAGAGAAATGCTGCGTGAGCTACGTAAATTGTCTGTGTGAGTAGCAGTATCATGTTTTAATGCAAATAAAGATTTTGATTGATTTTATTAATTGATTGATTGATTGTGGCCTACGTGAAGTACTGAGTGAACTACGTAGAGCAATGCTGTGTGAGCTACGTAAATTGTCTGTGTGAGTAGCAGTATCTGTGTGGCCTACTTGATGTACTGTGTGAACTACGTAGAGCAATGCTGTGTGAGCCACGTAAATTGTCTGTGTGAGTAGCAGTATCATGTTTTAATGCAAATAAAGATTTTGATTGATTTTATTAATTGATTGATTGATTGTGGCCTACGTGAAGTACTGTGTGAACTACGTAGAGCAATGCTGTGTGAGCTACGTAAATTGTCTGTGTGAGTAGCAGTATCTGTGTGGCCTACTTGATGTACTGTGTGAACTACGTAGAGCAATGCTGTGTGAGCCACGTAAATTGTCTGTGTGAGAAGCAGTGTCTGTGTGGCCTACGTGAAGTAATATCTGTGTGAACTACGTAGATCAATGCTATGAGAGCAACATAAAGTATTGCCTGTGTGACCTACGTAAAGCATTGCTGTGTGAGCTACATAAAGCAAACATGTGTGATGAATATAAATTATGGTCTGTCGGATCTAGGTCAAGTAGTGTGTGTGACTTACGTAAAGTTATGTCTGTGTAACTGGTGTCGGCTAATACCCCTTCAGAATTCATTACACATGCTGAAATTTCCTTACTAGAAATTTTTCTTTGTAATGCAAAGTAACAGAATTACCGTGTCCACCAAAGACAATTATTACAGTGTCCATCAAACAAATTTCTTGCAAGTTTCCAGTATACTTGTTGATTCTGCTCTTTCTCATTTTTAACCGACTTCAAAAAAGGAGGAGGTTATCAATTCGACTGTATGTTTTTTTTTATCATCATTTTTTTTTTGTATGTATGTTACCTCATATCTCAGTCGTTTGTCTACCGAATCGAAAAATTTTTTCACCTACTTAGAGGGTATACCTTCTAGTTGGTCCCATTTTTTCCATTTTGGGATCTGATGATGGGATCTTGGTGTATTCGAGGGAAACCCTCAAATTTTAAAGGCACGTATAGTGTTTCTTTACTAGAATCTTAATGTTGACGTGTTGTTACGTCTGATAGTCAACATTTTGTGGGGCTGAGCTGATGGTGGAACTCCTTAACGCCTAGGAGTTCAGTAATTATAATGACACAACTTATGATAGGTAATTTGTAGCTTCGTAAAAAATAGAATCATAAGGTGCAACTCCCCCCCCCCCCTCTTATGTAATCACTAAAAATAAAGAAATAAAATAAACTTTAAAAAAAAGTAAAAACCGACTTCAAAACCAAAATGCACTAAAAAGTCTTAAATAAACTCTTCACCATTGAAAGGAAAGGAATCCGTTTTAGGCAAACAATTTCTTTATGGAGTCGGTGCCATCACTTTTACCATCAAGTATCAACTATCACAGCACCGACTCCAAAAAGAAATTGTTTGCCTAAAACGGATTCCTTTCCTTTCAATGGTGAAGAGTTTATTTAAGACTTTTTAGTGCATTTTGGTTTTGAAGTCGGTTTTTACTTTTTTTTAAAGTTTATTTTTTCAGCACACCAACAACGCAGACTTCCAAAACACCACCAGAGCACCGTGTGACACGGTGGTTGCAGGATGGCCGAGTGTTACAAGATGATTCCCGATCCTAGTCTGCCCCACATATTTACTTAGTTCTGTAATAGTAGACTTATGCACTAAACCATATACTCACTGTGTGTGACTTATGTAACCCCACTGTATTCACTAAATTACACATTCTCTTCCTCATATTATGTTCAATACATCATAATTCATACACCTATCTAGGTGTCAAACCTATTTAACATTTGTTATGGAAATGCTGGAAGTATCCACCATGTTGAATGTAACTTGGCCATGATATAAGAATATTTTGGATTAATCTTTAGATTATCTTATTATTGTAATAATATTTTATTAATTGTAAATTAATTATTTAAAGATTATTGGGACACTTATTCGATTTTTATGTTTGCCGTATAACAAATGTTCATTTTGCCGCCAAAAGGAAGTTGACTCTGATTGGTTGGTGGAGTTTAGATTTATTTTAAATATTGTAACTATTAAAATAATAATCTAAAAGGCTTACTAAATTCATTACGATGAATAACTAAATAATTAATGAATTTATATATTTAATTAGCAGATTGTTTATCCCTACAAATAAATATTATAGTAAATGTTCATATATGGAAACGGATGTCGTCCCCACTGTTTTCCTACCGTTGTTCCTACCGTTGTTAGTAGGCGTTCCTCTCCAAGTGCTGGTTTTGCAGTCCTTTTTATTATGCGGTATGCGCATCTCCACATATCCTCCCCCTCTTGTCGCGAACAGAAGTCCTTCCAGCTTGAGGTTATCGCGGTTTGAATTGCCTCTTTGTAAGTAGTTTTGGCCTGTAGGTATTCCCTCAATACATAGGGTCTTCTAACTGCGTTTGCTCGCCTTACTCGTCTTCCAAGGGTGGCAGTTCGGTGTTTCAGTGAGGTTAGTTCTTCTGTCCACCACGGACACTCCCTGTTGGTCTTATGCTTACTACTCTCTGGAATGGTAGCCTCTGCAGCCTCTATCAACGCAGCGGTGTAATTTGCGGTTAGCTCGTCGAGGTCCTTGTGTGTGGATGCCGCCAGGATGGTGGTGTTAGATACCCCCCTCCTCTCAAGGCTCTCCTGCAGAGCCTGAGGGAGTTGGGCCCATCTAGCCTTTAATGTGTTAAAGCGCCACGTTGTCTGGAATTGCTCAGTTGTGGCAGCATTCCGTGTAAAGTCCGCGCACAAGGTAATTGGACGGTGGTCTGACAGGCCAGCGCCATCCGTGATCACCTTCCAGTCTCTTATTTTGGCCAGAACCGATGATGAGCACGCTGTGACGTCTGGAATGCTTTTCACCTCTTTGACCCCTCTAAAAGTGCTGAATGTAGGGACAGACCCTTCGTTGAGTACATGTAGATCGTGCTGTGCAAAGAAATCAGCCACAGCCACCCCCCTGTCATCCTCCACCGCACATCCCCACCAGGGGCTCGACGCATTGAAGTCGCCTCCTACGATGATTCCATCAGCTTCAATTCGGTTGATTGCGGATGAGAGGTCTCTCAGACATTCCGTTATGCTGTCCGTTCCAACGAAATATATACTTATTATACATAATCTAAATGCGTTAACGGTAATAGTTACAGGGACAATATTAAAGGTTATACATGATTGGTCTACGATGGTTAGTAAATTAGGATCAGTGACAACTACGGCCGATTTCGCGGGATGTTCTTTACAAGCTCCATTAGCTTGAATAACTTTAAATCGCGAGGTCAGTCGACCCAGGGCTCCAATGTACGGTTCTTGAACTAGTACCGCCGCAACTTTGCCACCCGCTGCACTCTCTAGACACTCTTTTGTCGCAGCAAAGCCGCGACCGAGGTTTGCCTGTATAAACCTGAGGACACCCTTAGCAATATCTTGCTGCTCTTCGAGCCACAACGTCCCAGCGCTGCCACTGGGGACATTCGTGGCTATAGGCAGGGTGATCCACTGGTTGGGCACCAGAAGCTTCTGCACAATTTTTGCATCGGGGGCGGCCCTCGCGGTTGGGACACTTGCGTGTGTCGTGGGGCCCCATGCAATACCCGCACGTCTCTTTTTCCTTGCAGTCCCTAGCCAGGTGACCATAGGTCAGGCACCTATAGCATTGTACAATAGGTGACTGATCCACGGCCACCACAGTCTGGTATCCTATTCTTACTCTCTTGTTGCAGATGGCTGCCCAAGTCGCAGGATCAACTTCTAGTATGACATTTGTCATCTGCGCGGTCCTACCTCGAGTTCGTCGCTGAACCTTTACCAGGGTTCTGGGGTCCTCTACTGGCAGTAGCCCAACGTTCTGGCGCCGTAAAGCATCCACCAGTCTGGAGTCGTCCAAGTCATTGGCAACCCCGATCAGACGAACCAGTGGATTTCTTGGGGGCTTTGACGTGGCTGTTAGGTCCGACGCCGACTCCTTGATGGCCTCCCGAAGGCGCGTCTGGCTGTCTTCTGTATCACAGGTCACTGCAACACGCTGTCTCTTCAGAGGGTGTACGCTGCTCACCCCGACGCCCAGTGACACTACATCAACTTTCGTCTTGAGCATGCCTATGACGTCCTGGCTCGTCGCCCTCGGGTCTCGAGACTCTACAAAAACTGGGAACCTCGGCTCTCTTGCCACTTCCGCAAAAGACCTCCGGGGATTTGGCTGTGGAACAGAGCTGCCCTGTTGTGCCCCTGGGCTCATCTCCTGGCGTTTTGGTGAAGTTCTCTGCTGGGGAGCTCGGGTCAAACCCTCTCGCAGGGCTGTCTCCACTCTTGCCATAGTTTTCGTCACTGGTTCTAGAAGCTCACCAATACGTTCTTTAGTGTCTCCTATTGCCATCTCCAGGCCCAGCCCCTGAGTTACTTCGTGAGGGCTGGTGTTAGCGGTCGACATCTCCGCTAGGTCACATACTTCTGATCGTAGAGTCCGGAGCTCACTAATTATTGGGCCAGTAGCTCCACGGAGCTCCTCCACAAGGGCCTCTCTTGTTAGTGGCTGGGCTGTTGGGACCTCCGACAGGATCGCCCTGGTTCCGTCGAGCAACCTCTGGATATCATCATCGCCTAAGCCCGGGGCCACGGTCTGCAGCTTATGTTCAGCCACCGGTGACGGCGATTTCTCGCGGCTCTGCGGGGTCTGTTTTAGGGATTCTGCTCTCCACCTTTCTACATCAAGGGAGATGTCTCTTAATTGTGCAGTCATCCCCCCTATGGCTCTAGCTATGTCCCCTATGCGTAACGCCATGTCGCCAATCGTCGGATCGATCGCCACTCCCGGTTCGCCACCAGCAGGCGCAGCACGAAACTTTGCCAAGTCCCTCTTAATGCCGTCTAGCAGGTTGTGCAGAGACTCTATCTTCGAGATGGGACCAGCCAGTTCAAAGTTCAGCAGGCCTCGGACCGCCTCAATAGCTTTGCCGTTTCCCACTGCTCTTTCATTCGACTCCGATGCTGTCTTTTCGTAGCGGGAAAGTAGGTCAGTCAGCTGGCGACTATGGGCTCTCTCTATTCGAACAATTTCCCGTGCATGAGCCGTGCGCTCGTCTGCCAGCGCTTTCATATGGCGGGCGCGGGAATCTGAGAGGGACAGTATTATAACGTACAGCTCGTTCAGACATTCCTGGGCTTCTTCCTTCCTTTCCCTCTTCATATTCCCTGCGTTAGCCAATGCGGTAAGGCCCAGTTGCAGGAGATCGTTCGCGTCCTTTGTCAGGCGGTTCATCTCAACCGCCCTCCGTTTGCCCCTGGCGGGGAACATGCTCTCTCGGCCCAAGGTATCGCGCGGGTCTGTTTGGTTTTGGTCCGTCCAAGTTGCTTCCTCCAGTACGCGAGGTCTGTGAATACCCAGTGCGTCAAGCTCCTGATCAATGTCATCTGGGACCATGTCGCTCCACGGCAAGGATGGTGCATCGGACGAAACTGTAAGGGGAGAGAGAGCTCTTCCACCGAGGAGCCCGCCGCGCTCGTCCAAAGGCATCTGGCCACCGGCGCCAGGTGAATCATCCGGGATATACTTTGTGGGGGAGTCCTTAAGTTCCGCTAGAAATCGTCCAATTGTTGATGGAGTTAATCAGTGGAGCTCGGTGCCCCGCTGCTGCTCTTCGAGAGCAGGGCCAGTCTCCGGCCCATCAGCCTGTTTCGGGATTCCGTGCTCCATCGACTCTAGAATG
The DNA here is from genome assembly GCA_963924145.1 of Pyrausta purpuralis. Taxonomy (NCBI): domain Eukaryota; kingdom Metazoa; phylum Arthropoda; class Insecta; order Lepidoptera; family Crambidae; genus Pyrausta; species Pyrausta purpuralis. The sequence continues at coordinate 127,465 of OZ001648.1, read as the reverse complement.
GGTCCCGCATCGCCCCGTGTGTCAGTGTGCCCCCGGCTTAGCGGCTCCATCCGTTCCACCTGTGCGGCGACCGTCTGCCCTATTGGCTCTTGCTGAGAGGTGCCAGGCCTCACGGAGGCCCCTCCAACTGACGGTGGTGCAGAGATCGCCGCAGGATTCTTGGTGTCAATGGTTACCAATGAACGCAAGTCCGAGCGCGGCGATGCGCACGCGGCACCAGCCGCCCGCAGGGTCGCCTCTTTTCTGAGGGTTGTCTTTACGTTTTGTTTTTTGGTTATGCCAGCCGGTGCGCTCTTGGTAGAGTTGGCTTTAGGCATTGTGAAGAACTATTTATAGAAGCGCCAACGACAGTAAGGTAATATGTACAGGTAAAGTTATGATCCAATAGGAAATAATTTGGAGGCACAAATAAAATATAGTAATTAAAATGTTAATGAGGTAAAATGGGTATATATTGTATAGAGTAAAATGTAAAAACTGATTCAAGTATTAAAATGTTATAATGAGGTTTTAAAATAGTAATGAACAAATAAAATTGATGTAAAATAAAACTGCTCTACAAATTTAATATCTACTAGCTCTACCGCTTCCTTATCCCACTTTTTCAATCACGTGTGTCGGATTCGCGACTTCCCACGCCCAAAATGGCCTTTTTGTGCTCAACTCTACAAACTCGAAAAATAGAGTCGATGGTAGAGACACCAAAGGTAGTGCAATCGAGAGCTATTTAGACGCAAAAGGCAGCAGTGGAAACCGCGATCTTCTACGACTTTCCATTCTCGAGATATCGACGAGGGATCTACGGTGAAAACAGATCCCGAAATATTATAGTCGAGGGATCAGGGGCTTCCCGGTGTCCGTTTGAACCGCGGAAAAAGGTACTGTGGTGAGGGTAGTGAGCCCCACAAGACCCGACAATAAAAAAGGGGGGTAAAAATGTAAGATGGGGGGGGGGGGTATAAAACTCTACGTAGAGCGGCCAAACGTGGGCTAAACGGAAGGTCTGGCCAAAATAGCCCTGACACCCAAAACCACAGCCCGATGAGACCAACCAGACGGGAGCTACGGCCGTTTGAAAAATCCAATATGGCCGCCCGAACTGTCAAACCGTCTGGTTTAGCCTCGATAACTCCGGAACCACTGGTCCGAGAATAGCGAGCCGCGGCTTGTTAAAAAGGGAATCGCCTAGCGGACCCGAATCTGTCGTAATACAAGCCCCGAAAAATCGCCGAAAATATCTCTATCTAGAGCCTCCCAAGTAGAGTCACCACCAGCGGTGACCTGCACAAACCCCCAGACCGAAGACGCCGACTCGCTGCGACCAGTAGGAGCGGAGATATAAGGCGGCAAATAAAAACAAAATGGCCGCCGAACTGTCAAACGCCTTGTTCAACCTTTAATATCTCCGGTTCCCGACGTCTCAGAAAGCTGGGGTTTCTTCCGGAGGGCCTGGTATCACCTTCTGCACCTGTTTTATGTGATAAAACTCTTGATTCAAGAGACTCTAGATAGAGCGTTCCCTCCCTATGGATCTCGTAGAGCACCAAAAACAACTCCCCACAGTGAAAACCGCGACTCCGTGCGACCACCGGTTGCCGAGATATCTCCCGGGATCGAATTCGGCCCCCAACCAAAATGGCCGACAAGTTAGGGATTTGGACTCGACTTCTTTGTTTGAGGTGCTGGGGGGCCCCGGTTTTGGCCTGGAGATGTCGGGGGTAGCAACTGGGACCAGACAGATAACGAGTTTTGAGCCAAGATCCCTACTCTGGGCGTAGATCCCTAAAAACGGTATTTTACTAATAACTCTTTTGTTTACCGGCCGATTTGGATGAAAATGGTGCCAAATAATTTGTGTGTGCGTACTCTACTTAACTCTAATTTGGCAACGTTGTACAAAGCCCACAAGTGGGACCTCGTGTAATACCTCTTATACAATAAAATCAATAAAATTAAAACTTTAAGTTTCGCGCGGGGATCTTGGAAAGGGGGCAGTAGATTATGAAATTACCCTTCAGTCTATAAAATAAAAACAATATGTTATCGATTTAGTTTAGGAGTTAGTGACCTTCAAATATTTACAACTTAAAAAATATTTACAATTTCTTAAAAATATCGGTATTGTGCAGGCCGATTTGAAAGAAAAAATAGTCTAGAGGAAAGGCTTGACTGCCCGCACAATACTGCACTAAAATAAAAATTCAGCCGCCGCCGGTTCGCAAAATCGAATTTTTAGGTTAGGTGGGTTTTTTAGTAATAATTCCGTGAAAAAATTAGTCAGCGGGGAGTGCAGCACGTCAAAATGTGCGTCTCAACAAGGCAAACAAAATAGTGCAATAAAATGTATGACTTACAGATCTCGTTCGGGCAGCGTTTTCGAAAAACTGGTCAAACTCGTGTAAATTTAGAGGTTATGAACCAGTTTTTCACCTCTCCTGCCTAGACCGGATATGCCACACAAAAACAAATTACACCACCGCAAAGCACTCACTGAGACGCACACTTTGACACTACACACGACCCGATCAGACGCGAAAACCACCTTTTTCCGATTTTTTTCTGCGGAGCGACGCGGTTGTGCTGCTGATTTCGGCGGCGGCTGGCGCGCAACTGGGTTAGGTTAGGTTAGGTTAGGTTCCCCCTCGAATGGAGCACGCCCCCCCTCGAATGGAGCACGCCTTGTCGTGGCGAGGGGGCTCAGTAGCCTGTCGCAATCCAGCGGCGGGTGAAGCCAAGATGCTCCGTGGAGAGTGCCGCTGCGTCTGTTCCCGTATCGGGCGGCAGTGGCCATAGTGAGTCGCGTCTGTCTCGCATCGAGCGGCGGCTCACTATAAGTCGTTGGACTCCCGGCACCCCTCTGGTTTAGCAGAGGAGGCAGGGGATGTCCTGAGGACTTTGGTCCTCTGGGCGAGCTCGGCGTGCATTTGCCGTCGGGCGTGGCTCGCCTCGTCGGGAGGGTCTCGGACAGACGGTGTGGGGACACCTCTATCCAATCACCTGGGACCATCCTGAGGCGCCAGTGTGCCGTCGGGAGTGGGATCGCCCCACTCCGTGGAGATCCGCCCTCCTGGTAGAGGGTGGAGGTTGCGCTGGCAAGGGTCGCGGGACTGTTGAGACACCGCGGCCCCTGCTGTCAAAGCCACCAAACGCGGCGGGCGTCGTCAGGTTTTAGTGGGTATACCCGGGGGCGTATCCGGGGGAGTCCCACACACGCCTCTCCGTTCCCCGACGGAGAGGTACGGTGCGTAATTGGCATTTCCTGACGTTAAAAAAAAGTTAGGTTCCCCCTCGAATGGAGCACGCCCCCCCTCGAATGGAGCACGCCTTGTCGTGGCGAGGGGGCTCAGTAGCCTGTCGCAATCCAGCGGCGGGTGAAGCCAAGATGCTCCGTGGAGAGTGCCGCTGCGTCTGTTCCCGTATCGGGCGGCAGTGGCCATAGTGAGTCGCGTCTGTCTCGCATCGAGCGGCGGCTCACTATAAGTCGTTGGACTCCCGGCACCCCTCTGGTTAAGCAGAGGAGGCAGGGGATGTCCTGAGGACTTTGGTCCTCTGGGCGAGCTCGGCGTGCATTTGCCGTCGGGCGTGGCTCGCCTCGTCGGGAGGGTCTCGGACAGACGGTGTGGGGACACCTCTGTCCAATCACAAGGGACCCTTCTGAGGCGCCAGTGTGCCGTCGGGAGTGGGATCGCCCCACTCCGTGGAGATCCGCCCTCCTGATGGAGGGTGGAGGTTGCGCTGGCAAGGGTCGCGGGACTGTTGAGACACCGCGGCCTCTGCTGTCACAGCCAACAAACGCGGCGGGCGTCGTCAGGTTTTAGTGGGTATACCCGGGGGCGTATCCGGGGGAGTCCCACACACGCCCCTCCGTTCCCCGGCGGAGAGGTACGGTGCGTAATTGCATTTCCTGACGTTAAAAAAAAAAAAAAAAAAAGGTTAGGTTAGGTTAGGTTAGGTTCCCCCCCCCCCCCCTCGAATCCGACCAAGAGCGTCGATGTCCGGATTTCGGGACTCGACGACTCTGTGACCAAGGTCGAAGTCGCCGAAGCTGTCGCCAAGGCGGGAGGCTGCGATCCGAAGTCGATCCAAGTAGGGTCGATCGGGCGATCTTTTCAGGGCACAGGGGCCTGCATCGTTAAGGTGCCGATCGCTGTAGCCCAGAAAGTCGTAAAAGGGAGAGTTTTAGTCGGATGGGTCTCCGCCCAGACCAGGCTGATGGACCGGAAGCCGCTTCAGTGCTTCCGATGCCTGGAGGTGGGACACGCCCGCGAGAACTGCCCCTCGACAGCCGATCGCAGCGACCTGTGTTACCGCTGTGGTAAGCCGGGACACGCAGCCAGGGGATGCACTGCCCCTCCGCACTGCCCTCTGTGCGCGGACGCAGGGTTGCCAGCTAAGCACCGGGTGGGCAGCAAGAGCTGCAAACCGCCTAAGCGTGGCAATCGAGCGGGGAAGACAGTGGCCAAGGACTCCAGCCGCACCGTCCGCGGCCGAAAGGCCCACATCCATGGAGGCAGAAGTAACAGCGGGCTAAGATGGCCTTCAGTGTTCTGCAGGCGAATGTGAACCACTCTGCCGCTGCGCAGGATATCCTCTTGCAGCACGCGGCGGAGTGGTCCATAGACGCCGTCCTCGTCTCCGAACCCTACTTCATACCGGCTGACCGGGAGAACTGGGTCGGGGACGTGAGCGGCCTGTCGGCCATCATGGTATCAGGAGTGCATCCAATCGACGTTGTAGCCAGGCAGAGCGGATTCGTCGCCGCCAAGTGCAGGGAGTTTCTGCTGGTGGGGGTCTATTGCCCCCCCAGCCGAACCAGGAGCGAGTTCGAGGCCGATCTGGACCGTTTCGGGTCGGTTCTCCGTCAGTCCACCTTGCCGGTGATCGTTGGCGGCGACTTCAACGCCAAGAATATAGCCTGGGGGTCACGTCACACTGACCCCAAAGGGGAAAGTCTGCTGGACTGGGCGGTGTCCAACGGACTTGTTATCGTCAACGTGGGGACCGAACCCACTTGCGTGCGACCGCAGGGGGAGTCCGTCGTGGACATAACGTTCGCGACCCCCGCGGTTGCAGCTCGAATAAGTGGCTGGAGAGTGGTCACAGAGGCGGAAGAGTTGTCGGATCACCGGTACATCCGGTTTGACATCTCCGCCTCCGGTCCCGTGATCCCTCCGAGCGGTACACCCCACCCGACATACCCCCGATGGAGGCTCAGTTGCCTGGACAGAGACACAGCGCGGGAAGCTGCGGTCGTCAAGGCCTGGCTGCCTGTAGGTCCCGAGCCCGTCCAAGTGGATGCGGAAGCGGAATGGTTCCGGGAGGCCGTTACGGACGTGTGTGACGCGTCCATGCCTCGGTCCGGACCTTCTCTTCCCCGGCGAAACGTCTATTGGTGGACGGATGAGGTTGCGGAGCTGCGCCGCGTGTGTATCGCAGCACGTCGCGCCTCAGCCAGACACCGAAGACGCAGACGCCGTGATCCGGCGCTGGACGAGCCGCTTTATCAGGCCTACAGAGAAGCGAAGCAGGCGCTCAAGATCGCCATCCTGGAGGCGAAACTCAAGGCGAGGGAGGAGCTCCTTGCATCGCTCGAAGCCGATCCGTGGGGACGCCCGTACCGCACGGTGCGGGGGAAACTCCGCCCATGGGCACCCCCGGTCACGGAAAGGCTAGAGCCCGAGTTCCTCCGAAGAGTCGTGTCCACCTTGTTCCCAGCTCAGGTGGAACACACCCCGCCTTCGATGTTGCCACACCCCGTGGCCTCCAGAGAGCCCCCTGACCCCGTGTCCGAGGGCGAGTTCGGCGCGGCATTAGAGCGGTTGAAGGCCAAGAACGTGGCCCCGGGTCCTGACGGGATCCCAGGTAAAATCTGGGTCCTCGTATCGGATATACTGGGTGACCGCCTTCGTAGGCTCCTTACCGCTTGCCTAGAGCAGGGGCGCTTCCCGGCGCTATGGAAAGAAGGGAGGCTCGTGCTTCTGAAGAAGGACGGACGTCCGACTGACTCCCCTTCGGCATACCGTCCGATCGTGTTGCTGGATGAGGTGGGCAAGCTCTTTGAAAGAGTCGTTGCAAACCGCCTCGTTCGGCACCTGGATACGGATGGGCCGAATTTGTCGGATGTTCAGTATGGCTTCAGGAGAGAGCGCTCTACGATCGATGCTATCCTGCGGGTAAAATCGCTCGCCAGCGAAGCGGTGGAGAACGGCGGTGTGCTGTTGGCCGTGTCTATCGACATTGCCAACGCGTTCAACACGCTGCCGTGGACCACGATAAAGCAGGCGCTCCGATTCCACGGAGTGCCTGTTTACCTGCAGGACACCATCGCATCGTACCTGGAAGGACGAGAGGTTGCGTGTGATTCGGTGGACGGTCGTTTGCGGCACTTGGCCGGATGCGGCGTTCCACAGGGGTCGGTCTTAGGGCCACTCTTGTGGAACATCGGATTCGATTGGGCTCTCCGCGGCCAGTTCGTCGCGGGGGTTGGCGTGACTTGTTACGCCGACGATACCCTGCTGACAGCTCGCGGTGACTCTTTTGCCGATGCTGCACGTCGTGCGACTGCTGGGGTCGCTGTGATGGTACACCGAATCCGCCTTTTGGGGCTGCGGGTGGCGCTGGAGAAGTCTGAGGCTCTGTGTTTTCACGGCCGACGACGTGCGCCGCCTGCGGGCACTGGGTTGATGGTGGATGGGGTTCTGATCCCGGTTTCATCCACCATCCGGTACCTTGGGCTTGTGCTTGACGGAAGGTGGCGGTTCAAGGCCCATTTCCGTCAGCTCGCTACCAAGCTCAATGCGACCGCGGGTGCTTTGAGCCGGTTACTGCCAAACCTGGGTGGTCCGTCGACGGCTCCTCGACGACTGTACCTAGGGGTGGTCCGCTCTATGGCACTTTACGGTGCCCCGGTGTGGCATGACGCCCTCTCGTCCGAGAACGTGACTGTCTTGCGGAAGGCTCAAAGGGTGTTAGCCCTGCGTTTAGCGCGAGCCTACCGCACCACCTCCACCGATGCTGCGCTGGTCCTGGCCGGCAGCCTGCCCTGGGATCTCGACTCCCTGGTCCTCGCCGCGTTATACCAGTGGCGGGGAGACCAAAGATCTCAGGGCAATAGGCCCGCACCGACGGAGGTGGAATCGGAAAGGACACAGCTCACAGAGCTAGCCCACGAGCAGTGGCGCCGTAGATTGGCCAGTAGCCACTTTGGCGTCCGGGTCATTGAAGCCGTACTCCCCGTTCTCAAAGAATGGGTCGAGCGACCACACGGCCAAGTGACATACCGGATGTCGCAGGTGTTTACAGGCCACGGGTGCTTTGGGTCATACCTCTGCCGCATTGGCAGGGAACCCACAACCCGATGCTGGCACTGCAATGCTCCGGAGGATACGGCACAGCACACCCTCGAGGTGTGCCCGGCGTGGGTCGCTGACCGCCGTGCCCTCCGAGCACACGTGGGGACCGACCTCAACCTGGGCTCTATAGTCCGGCGCATGGTCGAAGACAGGGAGGCTTGGCGAGCCATGGCCGCATTTTGCGAGCGAGTGATCGCCGAAAAGGAGAGCGCGGAGCGAGAGCGAGAGGCTGCGGCTGACGCACTCCTTATGCGCCGAAGGCGTACTGGGCGCAGGAGGCACCTCCACCACCTGCACATGCCCCTCCCTGTGCCTCGGGTCGTGGACGCGGGGGCGTCCGCTTCCCACTAAGAGGCGCGATGGTGTGTAATGCGTTCTACGCATCGTCGGGACATCAAGCCGGGGGATAACGGGTACGGTGCGTAATTGCATTTCCTGACGTTAAAAAAAAAAAAAAAAAAAAGGTTAGGTTAGGTTAGGTTAGGTTCCCCCTCGAATGGAGCACGCCTTGTCGTGGCGAGGGGGCTCAGTAGCCTGTCGCAATCCAGCGGCGGGTGAAGCCAAGATGCTCCGTGGAGAGTGCCGCTGCGTCTGTTCCCGTATCGGGCGGCAGTGGCCATAGTGAGTCGCGTCTGTCTCGCATCGAGCGGCGGCTCACTAACAGTCGTTGGACTCCCGGCACCCCTCTGGTTTAGCAGAGGAGGCAGGGGAAAATAGCAAGCGGAAAACAGCCCCCAAGCCGAGTGGGAGGAAACTGGTTCCTCCCAAAACCGCCGCCGTCGTAGTGACGCTCACTACGGAGGCCATGGAGAAGGGCGAGACGTACGAATCCGTTCTAAAACGGGCTCGTACCAACGCCAACCCAGCCACTTTGGGTATTGGCCTGGTGACATGCCGCCGGACCCAAACCGGAGCTCGACTCTTCGAGTTTCCGGGGGCCCAGGGTGGCGCCAATGCGGACCTCTTCGCAACTAAGCTGCAAGAGGTCATAGCGGATGCGGCCAAAGTTGCCAGGCCAACAAAGACCGCGACATTGGAAGTGACCGATCTTGAAGACTCGGTCACAAAAGATGAGGTGGTGGCGGCAGTTGCCGCTACAGGAGGCTGCGACGCGGCAGCTATACGGGGCGGGGCTATCAAGCCTGGTCGCGGTGGTCTGGGCGCTATTCGCCTGGAGTGCCCGGTCGTCGCGGCAAAGGCTGTACTGGCCAAAAGACGGCTCCCCGTGGGGTTCTGTGTGGCTATGGTCCGAGCACTTGAGGACCGGCCTTTCCGTTGTTTCAAGTGCTTCGGAGTAGGACACGCCAGAGCTCTGTGCCCATCCCGAGTGGACAGGTCGGAGCTCTGCTACCGCTGCGGGGAAGCGGGGCACAAGGCGTCAGAGTGCGGTGTTGCTACACCGCGCTGCGCAGTGTGCTCTACCAGTGGCCGTCCAGCTGGCCACGTGATGGGGGGTAGGCAATGCAATCCTCCCCCAAAGAAGGGACAAGCGCAGGCGTCAACCCGACCCACTGCAGCTGCCGCCACTGTTGAGGCTGTCGAAGCCTCGCAACAGGCCGAAGAGGGCAATGCGATGGACCAATAATGACAGTGGTCCATCGCATTTTACAGGCTAACACCAACCACTGCAGAGCGGCCCAGGACTTACTGGTGCGGACCATGGCTGAGTGGTTGGTGGATGTTACGGTTGTCGCCGAGCCATACTCTGTTCCTGGCCATTGGCTAGGGGATCGAGACGGCTTGGTGGCGCTTGTGGCGCGGTCTTCCGTGGACTCCCCCCCCCCTCTCGCTCTTAGAGAAGGGACCGGGATACGTGGCCGCCGCGTGGGGTGACATAGCTTTTATCGGGGTATATTTCTCCCCGAACCGACCACTGTCAGACTTTGAGGACTTCCTTGGAGTCCTCACTGCAGTGGTTTCAAGGGTGGCGCAACGTCAGGTCTCCGTTCTGGGAGATCTGAACGCCAAGTCGGTGGTTTGGGGTAACCCAGCCAACGATGCACGCGGGCGGGCGCTCGAGCTGTGGGCGGCCTCCTCCTGGCTCTCTGTTCTCAATAGAGGAGAGGTCCATACGTGCGTGCGGCGGTGGGGTGGGTCAATTGTGGACGTCACTTTTGCCTCACCCACCCTAGCTGCACGTGTGAATAACTGGCGGGTGGACATGATGGAGACCTTCTCGGACCACCGCTATGTGCGGTTCGAGATCTCCACCCAAAGTCCCCAGATAACGGCTCCTCCGGGCCAATCTCCGTTCCCTAGGTGGGCCCTCGTTCACCTGGACAGGGAGGCAGCGAAGGAGGCGGCGTTCGTCCAGGACTGGCTCTCGCCTAACATAAATGTCGTGGACGTTGACGCCGCCGCGGCACAGTTGAGGGAATCGTTGACCGAGGTATGCAACTCTAGTATGCCTCGGTCTCGTCGACCACCTCCCCGACGCGCCGTCTATTGGTGGTCGGAGGAGTTGGCGGCACTTCGAACTGCCTGCGTGGCGGCTCGAAGAGAGTACGCTCGAAGCCGACGGCGGCGAATACGCGACCGGGAGAATGAGGACCGCCTTCACGACCTGTACGTGGAGGCAAAGCGGGTCCTCAGGACGGCAATGCTCGCCGCCCAGGACTCGGCGCAGGCTGAGCTGCTGGAGGGCCTCGACGGAGACCCTTTTGGGAGGCCGTATAAGGCGGCGCGAAACAAACTGCGTCCCTTCGGCCCCCCCGTATCGGAGACCCTTGAGCCGGCAGTGCTGGATGGGGTCGTACGGTCCCTGTTTCCAGGCAGGGCCGACGCTTTTACCCCACCAGCAATGGACCCTCCGCAGGGTGCAGTTCAGGAGGAAGACGAGGACCAGGTGGCTCCTTCTCTCACTGGGGTCGAGGTTCGCACGGCGGTTACTTGCCTTCGTGCAAAAAAGACGGCCCCAGGGCCAGACGGCGTCCCAGCAAGGGTGGTGGCAATAGCTGCCACCGAAATGGAAGAAAGGTTTCGGGACCTCTTCGACGCGTGCTTCGCGTCGAAAAGGTTTCCGAAACCTTGGAAGGAGGGGCGCTTATGTCTCCTCCGAAAAGAAGGACGCCCGGCGGACTCTCCCTCGGCATACCGACCCATCGTTCTGCTCGATGAGGTCGGTAAGATGTTCGAGGGAATCATCGCCGCCCGCCTGAAAGACCACCTGAGGGTGGTTGGGCCGGACCTGTCGGACGCTCAGTTTGGTTTTCGACCTGAGCGTTCGACAATAGACGCCCTCGCTCTATTGAAGGGTACAGTGAAGGAGGCGATGGATGCTGGGGACGGAGTGTTGGCTGTGTCGTTCGATATAGCCAACGCCTTCAACACCCTTCCCCATGCGACCGTCCTCGAGGCACTCCGGTTTCACGGAGTGCCCCGATATTTGAGGGACCTCCTGGCCAGTTACTTGGAGGACAGAGCGGTTCTCTTAGTAGACAAAGCTGGCCAGGTCTGGCGATATCCGGTTGAGTCCGGTGTTCCGCAGGGGTCAGTCCTAGGACCACTCCTGTGGGACATCGGGTTCGACTGGCTTTTGCGCGGGACCCTCCTCCGGGGCACGAGTGTCATCTGTTATGCGGATGACACTCTCCTCACTGCCCGAGGAGGTCATTTTGGTGAGGCGGCCAGTCTGGCCTCGGCGGGCGGATCACTAGTCGCTGATAGGATCCGCCGCCTTGGATTGAGGGTGGCGTTACATAAGACCGAGGCCGTTTTCTTACACGGGCCTCGGCAGCGCCGTCCACCTGATGCCCACATATTTGTGGAGGGCGTCAGAATCGAGGTAAATACCCAGACGAAATATCTGGGTCTAACGCTCGACAGCAGGTGGCGCTTCAGCCCGCATTTCAGCGGGCTGTCGTCGCGCCTGCTGAAGGCAGCGGGGGCCCTCTCATGGCTGATGCCTAATTTAGGAGGGCCAGGCGGGCGATGCCGGCGGCTGTACGCCGGCATCCTGAAGAGCATAGCCCTGTACGGGGCGCCTATCTGGGCAGACTCCCTTCAAAGAAGGGAGAATGCCACAGCCTTGCGGGTGCCCCAAAGGGCCATTGCACAAAGGGTCGCGCGGGCTTACCGCTCGGTAAGCTTCGCAGCGGCGTGCGCTCTGGCTGGCACCCCTCCTTGGGAACTCGAGGCATGGGTGCTAGCCAGAGTCTACGAATGGACGGCGGGGCGACGGGCACTCGGTGAGCGCCCTGCCCCTGAAGAACGCGAGGCTGTTCGACGTGAGGCGAGGGATGCCGTCGTCCATCATTGGATGGCGGACCTTGCCTCGGCAGTTTTCGGCCGTCGCACCCTGGACGCGCTTGGGCCGGTCCTACAGGACTGGCTTGAAAGACCGCACGGTTATCTCTCCTTCCGGTTGGTGCAGGTATTGTCCGGGCACGGCTGTTTCGGAGCGTACCTTCACCGAATCGGGAGGGAAGAGAGCCCGTCGTGCCATGACTGTGGCGCGGCGGAGGACACGGCACAGCACACCCTCGAGGTGTGCCCGTCGTGGGCCGAGCAGCGCCGCAGTCTTGTCGCGGCGATTGGGCCGGACCTCTCGCTTCCCGCCGTGGTAATTGCCATGTTGGGAAGCGAGGAGGCGTGGGTAGCGGTCGCCTCCTTCTGTGAAGACATCATGTCACAGAAGGAGGAGGCGGAGCGCGCGCGGGAGGACGATCCTCTCGCGCCACTTCTCCGCCGAAGGAGAGGCAGGAGAAGGCGGGTGGTCAACCACCCTCTTCTCCCCCGGTGATAAGCAGCGGGCGACAGGCGCGGGGGCGCCTCCGTCCGCATTGCACCGCTTATCACCCAGCCGAACGAGGATGACCGAGCACTGACAGTCATCCTCGAGCCCCTTCCCATATGCGGGAGGGGCGTGAAGGGCCCGCCGCTGTAAGGCGGGCGAACGCCGGCGGGGAAATGGAAGCAAAGGCTATGCCGATTCCCAGAACCCCGCCACCAAAGGCGAAGCGGGAGTGCCGCTGGGTCGTTTAGTGGGTATACCGGGAGTCCCCGGGAGTCCCACATACCCCATCCGTCCCCCGACGGGTGGGGATGCGTAATGCATTTTTCCCAGCGAAAAAAAAAAAAAAAAAGGTTAGGTTAGGTTCCGCAGTCTTGTTGCGGCAATCGGGCCGGACCTCTCGCTTCCCGCTGTGGTAATTGCCATGTTGAGGAGCGAGGAGGCATGGGTGGCGGCAGCCTCCTTCTGTGAAGACATCATGTCACAGAAGGAGGAGGCGGAGCGCGCGCGGGAGGACGATCCTCTCGCGCCAATACTCCGCCGAAGGAGAGGCAGGAGAAGGCGGGTGGTCAACCACCCTCTTCTCCCCCGGTGATAAGCAGCGGGCGACAGGCGCGGGGGCGCCCTCGTCCGCATTGCACTGCTTAGCACCAAGCCGAACGAGGATGACCGAGCACTGACAGTCATCCTCGAGCCCCTTCCCATATGCGGGAGGGGCGTGACGGGCCCGCCGCTGCAAGGCGGGCAAACGCCGGCGGGGAACTGGACGCAAAGGCTATGCCGATTCCCAGAACCCCGCCACCAAAGGCGATGCGGGAGTGCCGCTGGGTCGTTTAGTGGGTATACCGGGAGTCCCCGGGAGTCCCACATACCCCATCCGTCCCCCGACGGGTGGGGATGCGTAATGCATTTTTCCCAGCAGAAAAAAAAAAAAAAAAAAAAAAAAAGGTTAGGTTAGGTTAGGTTAGGTTAGGTTCCCGTCCCCCTCGAATGGAGCACGCCTTGTCGTGGCGAGGGGGCTCAGTAGCCTGTCGCAATCCAGCGGCAGGTGAAGCCAAGATGCTCCGTGGAGAGTGCCGCTGCGTCTGTTCCCGTATCGGGCGGCAGCGGCCATAGTGAGTCGCGTCTGTCTCGCATCGAGCGGCGGCTCACTAAAAGTCGTTGGACTCCCAGCACCCTTCTGATTTAGCAGAGGAGGCAGGGGATGTCCTGAGGACTTTGGTCCTCTGGGCGAGCTCGGCGTGCATTTGCCGTCGGGCGTGGCTCGCCTCGTCGGGAGGGTCTCGGACAGACGGTGTGGGGACACCTCTGTCCAATCACCAGGGACCCTCCTGAGGCGCCAGGGTGCCGTCGGGAGTGGGATCGCCCCACTCCGTGGAGATCCGCCCTCCTGATGGAGGGTGGAGGTTGCGCTGGCAAGGGTCGCGGGACTGTTGAGACACCGCGGCCCCTGCTGTCAAAGCCACCAAACGCGGCGGGCGTCGTCAGGTTTTAGTGGGTATACCCGGGGGCGTATCCGGGGAAGTCCCACACACGCCCCTCCGTTCCCCAACGGAGAGGTACGGTGCGTAATTGCATTTCCTGACGTTAAAAAAAAAAAAAAAAAAAAAAAAGGTTAGGTTCCCGTCCCGTCCTCTGTCCAATTACAAGGGACCCTCCTGAGGCGCCAGTGTGCCGTCGGGAGTGGGATCGCCCCACTCCGTGGAGATCCGCCCTCCTCATGGAGGGTGGAGGTTGCGCTGGCAAGGGTCGCGGGACTGTTGAGACACCGCGGCCCCTGCTGTCAAAGCCACCAAACGCGGCGGGCGTCGTCAGGTTTTAGTGGGTATACCCGGGGGCGTATCCGGGGGAGTCCCACACACGCCCCTCCGTTCCCCGACGGAGAGGTACGGTGCGTAATTGCATTTCCTGACGTTAAAAAAAAAAAAAAAAAAAAAAAAAGGTTCCCGTCCCGTACCGAACCCACTTGCGTGCGACCGCAGGGGGAGTCCGTCGTGGACATAACGTTCGCGACCCCCGCGGTTGCAGCTCGAATAAGTGGCTGGAGAGTGGTCACAGAGGCGGAAGAATTGTCGGATCACCGGTACATCCGGTTTGACATCTCCGCCTCCGGTCCCGTGATCCCTCCGAGCGGTACACCCCACCCGACATACCCCCGATGGAGGCTCAGTTGCCTGGACAGAGACACAGCGCGGGAAGCTGCGGTCGTCAAGGCCTGGCTGCCTGTAGGTCCCGAGCCCGTCCAAGTGGATGCGGAAGCGGAATGGTTCCGGGAGGCCGTTACGGACGTGTGTGACGCGTCCATGCCTCGGTCCGGACCTTCCCTTCCCCGGCGGAACGTCTATTGGTGGACGGATGAGGTTGCGGAGCTGCGCCGCGTGTGTATCGCGGCGCGTCGCGCCTCAGCCAGACATCGAAGACGCAGACGCCGTGATCCGGCGCTGGACGAGCCGCTTTACCAGGCCTACAGAGAGGCGAAGCAGGCGCTCAAGATCGCCATCCTGGAGGCGAAACTCAAGGCGAGGGAGGAGCTCCTTGCATCGCTCGATGCCGATCCGTGGGGACGCCCGTACCGCACGGTGCGGGGGAAACTCCGCCCATGGGCGCCCCCGGTCACGGAAAGGCTAGAGCCCGAGTTCCTCCGAAGAGTCGTGTCCACCTTGTTCCCAGCTCAGGTGGAACACACCCCGCCTTCGATGTTGCCACACCCCGTGGCCTCCAGAGAGTCCCCTGACCCCGTGTCCGAGGGCGAGTTCGGCGCGGCATTAGAGCGGTTGAAGGCCAAGAACGTGGCCCCGGGTCCTGACGGGATCCCAGGTAAAATCTGGGTCCTCGTATCGGATATACTGGGTGACCGCCTTCGTAGGCTCCTTACCGCTTGCCTAGAACAGGGGCGCTTCCCGGCGCTATGGAAGGAAGGGAGGCTCGTGCTTCTGAAGAAAGACGGACGTCCGACCGACTCCCCTTCGGCATACCGTCCGATCGTGTTGTTGGATGAGGTGGGCAAGCTCTTTGAAAGAGTCGTTGCAAACCGCCTCGTTCGGCACCTGGATACGGATGGGCCGAATTTGTCGGATGTACAGTATGGCTTCAGGAGAGAGCGCTCTACGATCGATGCTATCCTGCGGGTAAAATCGCTCGCCAGCGAAGCGGTGGAGAGCGGCGGTGTGCTGTTGGCCGTGTCTATCGACATTGCCAACGCGTTCAACACGCTGCCGTGGACCACGATAAAGCAGGCGCTCCGATTCCACGGAGTGCCTGTTTACCTGCAGGACACCATCGCATCGTACCTAGAAGGACGAGAGGTTGCGTGTGATTCGGTGGACGGTCGTTTGCGGCACTTGGCCGGATGCGGCGTTCCACAGGGGTCTGTCTTAGGGCCACTCTTGTGGAACATCGGATTCGATTGGGCTCTCCGCGGCCAGTTCGTCGCGGGGGTTGGCGTGACTTGTTACGCCGACGATACCCTGCTGACAGCTCGCGGTGACTCTTTTGCCGAGTCGCACGACTGCTGGGGTCGCTGTGATGGTACACCGAATCCGCCTTTTGGGGCTGCGGGTGGCGCTGGAGAAGTCTGAGGCGCTGTGTTTTCACGGCCGACGACGTGCGCCGCCTGCGGGCACTGGGTTGATGGTGGATGGGGTTCTGATCCCGGTTTCATCCACCATCCGGTACCTTGGGCTTGTGCTTGACGGAAGGTGGCGGTTCAAGGCCCATTTCCGTCAGCTCGCTACCAAACTCAATGCGACCGCGGGTGCTTTGAGCCGGTTACTGCCAAACCTGGGTGGTCCGTCGACGGCTCCTCGACGACTGTACCTAGGGGTGGTCCGCTCGATGGCACTTTACGGTGCCCCAGTGTGGCATGACGCCCTCTCGTCTGAGAACGTGACAGTCTTGCGGAAGGCTCAAAGGGTGTTAGCCCTGCGTTTAGCGCGAGCCTACCGCACCACCTCCACCGATGCTGCGCTGGTCCTGGCCGGCAGCCTCCCCTGGGATCTCGACTCCCTGGTCCTCGCCGCGTTATACCAGTGGCGGGGAGACCAAAGATCTCAGGGCAATAGGCCCGCACCGACGGAGGTGGAATCGGAAAGGACACAGCTCACAGAGCTAGCCCACGAGCAGTGGCGCCGTAGATTGGCCAGTAGCCACTTTGGCGTCCGGGTCACTGAAGCCGTACTCCCCGTTCTCAAAGAATGGGTCGAGCGACCACACGGCCAAGTGACATACCGGATGTCGCAGGTGTTTACAGGCCACGGGTGCTTTGGGTCATACCTCTGCCGCATTGGCAGGGAACCCACAACCCGATGCTGGCACTGCGATGCTCCGGAGGATACGGCTCAGCACACCCTTGAGGTGTGCCCGGCGTGGGTCGCTGACCGCCGTGCCCTCCGAGCACACGTGGGGACCGACCTCAGCCTGGGCTCTATAGTCCGGCGTATGGTCGAAGACAGGGAGGCTTGGCGAGCCATGGCCGCATTTTGCGAGCGAGTGATCGCCGAAAAGGAGAGCGCGGAGCGAGAGCGAGAGGCTGCGGCTGACGCACTCCTTATGCGCCGAAGGCGTACTGGGCGCAGGAGGCACCTCCACCACCTGCACATGCCCCTCCCTGTGCCTCGGGTCGTGGACGCGGGGGCGTCCGCTTCCCACTAAGAGGCGCGATGGTGTGTAATGCGTTCTACGCATCGTCGGGACATCAAGCCGGAGGATAACCTCCTCTGGCGCTGAAGGCAGGGGCTCTTGCCCTCTTCAGATCGGGTGAGACCGTGTGTCGGTCTAGTCAGTGAGGGGCCGCGGATGTGTGCTTATGGCGCTGACTCGTGGCCCCGAACTCATGGCTCCCGAGAACGCCGCTGGTTTTTAGTGGGTATGCCCCGATCGGGGAGAGTCCCACATAACCTGCTGCCTTCCCCCGAGGGCGGCCGGTATGCGTAAGGCATTTTCCAGCGAAACCAAAAAAAAAAAAAAAAAAAAAAAAAAAAAAAAAAAAAAAGGTTCCCGTCCCGTGTCGGGTTACTGGTCCCGCATCGGGCGCGTCCCCAGGTGGTGGATAGGGGAACGCCTCCCAGATATGGGGGTACCGGCTTCGGCCGGCGCGAACCAAAACCAGAGCGCGGCAGGTTTTGTCAACTCGGCGGACCTGTCGGGCCAGAAGGGAAGGCCTTATGGCTCAATTCCTCTTGTATTCGCCGCTCTGCCTGCTCCTCCTCGAAGGAATGGACCAGAGCGGCTTGAGTACCTGAGGCGTAGATAGGGGTGCCTAGACCGGCGGGGCGTTTGTCCGGGTCGAAGGGCATTGGGTCGTCGGGGCATTTGCCCGGATCCGTGGGTTTTTCCCGGGTTGTGGCCTGTCATCACGACAACCCGGGCAGCGCATTTGTGCCGTGCGCTGGGTCCCGTAATCCTGGGAGAAGAGGGTCCTGGACGTTGAGCCTGAGGCAGACCACCCAGGCAACACGCTGTCTTTGGCCTCGGATTCCGGGCACACGGGGGGCCCGTGGAGTAGCCGGTCCACGGGTTATTCGGCTGCGGGCGAGCGGCTTAACCCTCGTCCAACGGTGACGCGGGGGGTACGGGGGGCAGGGCAGGCGGCGGGCTCGGTGATGTTGCGCGTTCTGGTCGACGCGTGCTCACCTTGCCCCAACCGTCTCGTCAAAGATCCCGTACTAGTCTGCCCGAAAGGGAAGTGGCGTCCCTGCTATGGTCGGTGGGAAACCCTGGGGTGTCAGTGGCACCTCCCCAGATGGGGCTCCGTGGTGGGTGGGGTCACCACCGACTGAATTGATACAACAACGGACAATGGCTTGCTCGAAAAAGGATATTGAAATTAAAATTGCGACCAATCCCCGAGCGCGAGGCGCTCAAACTGAGAAAAAAGCAGTGGGTGACGGCGACGTCCTTTTCAGGACGCCCGTTGTCCGCTTGGAAAGGTGTGATACACCATTGGCTGGACCGTCGGGTGGCCGTTTCTTCAGGCCCGGGGATTTCTCCGAGTCAGAGGACGAAGTCACCCCTACTGGACATGACAAAGAGGGGACGTCACTTTGTGTTTCCCCCTCACCTGGATTTGACTACCACAACCGGAACGACAGCCTGGAGATAGTGGACTCCTACGAGTCCGCATCTTCGGGCATTACATCTCGGTCGCCGTCTGGAACTCGCACCAGCGGCAAGACAGCAAGAGCCGGCAAACGGCGGGCGGATGAGGCCTCCTCAGACCTCTCTCCTGCCAAAGTTCCGGCTGACAAAATAACTGCTGCCCGCAGGGGACGAGGCCGCCCACCTACGCATGGGGAGTACGTAGGTGTTGGCAGAGCCCGCGAACAACTCCGGGACGAGAAACGGCGTGCAGCGATGGTAGAAGCGGAGGAGGAGGCTTCTCGCCTAGCAGACGGGCTTGCGCACCGGCGCAATAAAAGTGACTTCGCAGTGGGGGATCCCACCGCAGAGGAGTTGACTGGCCAGATCCGGGCTGCCACGGACACAATTTTGTTCTGCGTGGCCAAGTCCGGAAACCTGAAGGGCAGCTTTCAGCGTGCCCTGAAGGAGGCTGCCACCTCCATCACGCGTGTGGTCGACATCCTCAGTGCGAGGACTACTGACGACGAGACGCGGCGGCTGCAAGCCGCGAACAAGCGCCTGGAGCAGGACGTCGCGGACCTGAAGCGCGTCGTCCAGGAGATCCGGGCTGAAAGGCTCGCGGACATGCGTCCTGCAACCTCCACCCCCTTTGGGGAGGAGTTAGAGCAGCGCCTCATGCGCCAGTTCGGAGGCATGATGGATGCCAAATTGGCGTCCATCCAAGATCGGCTGCTCCCTGAGCCTCGCCTGCGCCCGCCACTTGCCGCGGACGCCCGCAAGGCTCAGGTTGAGCGCCCTTCTGCCGTCGCAGCCAAGGCGAAGAAGCAGCCGCCAACCGCAGCACCGCCCAAGAAAGCCGACTCTCCCCAGACGGGAAAAGCGCCGTCCGAGGTGTCCGCCCCTGTGGCCACAACCTCGACTGCCGGTGCAGTCCCCGCTGGGGAGAAGAAGAGGCGAAAGCGGAACAAGCGGAAGAAGGCCCGTCAAGCCCCCGAGTCCACGCCCGCTTACGTCTCCCAAGCTGGGAGTTCCCGCCCAACAACCCAGTCCGCAGCTGGCCCTGGAGCCGATTCGTGGACAGAGGTAGTTAGGCGTAAGAAAAAGCCGTCATTGGCTTCCACCCCGCAGCAGCAGCCTTCGGTCCAACCCAAGAGGCCAACTGCCCCCGTGAAGAAGACTCCGAACCTCCGCCCGCCGAGGACCGCCGCCATCCTGGTGGCGATGCAACCGGGAGTGCTGGAGGCCAAGGAGCACTCATACGAGTCAGTGATGGGCCGTGCCAAGCAGGCAATAGATATCGGTGCGTTGGGGATCTCCGGGATCCGCTTCAGGGTCGCCAAAACTGGCGGCAAGGTCCTGGAGATCACCGGTGCCGATAGTGACGCGAAGGCTGACACCCTGGCAGCCAAGATGCGGGAGGTCATCCCTGAGACGATAGCGAAGGTGACCAGGCCGACCAAGAGCGTCGATGTCCGGATCTCGGGACTCGACGACTCTGTGACCAAGGTCGAAGTCGCCGAAGCTGTCGCCAAGGCAGGGGGCTGTGATCCCAAATCGATCCAGGTGGGGTCGATTGGTCGATCATTTCAGGGCACAGGGGCCTGTATTGTGAAAGTGCCGATTGCTGCAGCCCAGAAGGTGATAAAGGGGCGAGTTTTGGTGGGCTGGGTCTCCGCCCAGACCAGGCTTATGGACCCGAAGCCACTTAAGTGCTTCCGGTGCCTGGAGGTGGGACACGCCCGCGAGAGCTGCCCCTCGACCACCGATCGCAGTACCCTTTGTTACCGCTGTGGTGTTCCGGGACATGCAGCCAGGGGATGCACTGCCTCGCCGCACTGCCCTGTGTGCGCGGACGCAGGATTGCCAGCGAACCACCGGGTGGGCAGCAAGAGCTGCAAACCGCCCAAGCGTGGCAATCGAGCGGGAAGGACAGTGGCCAGGACTCCAGCCGCACCGTCCGCGGCCGAAAGGCCCACTTCCATGGAGGCAAAAATAACAGCGGGATAAGATGGCCTTCAGTGTTCTGCAGGCGAATGTGAACCACTCTGCCGCTGCGCAGGATATCCTCTTGCAGCACGCGGCGGAGTGGTCCATAGACGCCGTCCTCGTCTCCGAACCCTACTTCATACCGGCTGACCGGGAGAACTGGGTCGGGGATTTGAGCGGCCTGTCGGCCATTATGGTGTCCGGGGCGCATCCCATCGACGTTGTAGCCCGGCAGAGCGGTTTTGTCGCCGCCAAGTGCAGGGAGTTTCTGCTGGTGGGGGTCTATTGCCCCCCCAGCCGAACCAGGAGCGAGTTCGAGGCCGACCTGGACCGTTTCGGGTCGGTCCTCCGTCAGTCCACCTTGCCGGTGATCGTTGGCGGCGACTTCAACGCCAAGAATATAGCCTGGGGCTCACGTCAAACTGACCCCAAAGGGGAGAGTCTGCTGGACTGGGCGGTGTCCAACGGACTAGTTATTGTCAATGTGGGGACCGAACCCACTTGCGTGCGACCGCAGGGGGAGTCCGTCGTGGACATAACGTTCGCGACCCCCGCGGTTGCAGCTCGAATAAGTGGCTGGAGAGTGGTCACAGAGGCGGAAGAATTGTCGGATCACCGGTACATCCGGTTTGACATCTCCGCCTCCGGTCCCGTGATCCCTCCGAGCGGTACACCCCACCCAACATACCCCCGATGGAGGCTCAGTTGCCTGGACAGAGACACAGCGCGGGAAGCTGCGGTCGTCAAGGCCTGGCTGCCTGTAGGTCCCGAGCCCGTCCAAGTGGATGCGGAAGCGGAATGGTTCCGGGAGGCCGTTACGGACGTGTGTGACGCGTCCATGCCTCGGTCCGGACCTTCCCTTCCCCGGCGGAACGTCTATTGGTGGACGGATGAGGTTGCGGAGCTGCGCCGCGTGTGTATCTCGGCGCGTCGCGCCTCAGCCAGACATCGAAGACGCAGACGCCGTGATCCGGCGCTGGACGAGCCGCTTTACCAGGCCTACAGAGAGGCGAAGCAGGCGCTCAAGATCGCCATCCTGGAGGCGAAACTCAAGGCGAGGGAGGAGCTCCTTGCATCGCTCGATGCCGATCCGTGGGGACGCCCGTACCGCACGGTGCGGGGGAAACTCCGCCCATGGGCGCCCCCGGTCACGGAAAGGCTAGAGCCCGAGTTCCTCCGAAGAGTCGTGTCCACCTTGTTCCCAGCTCAGGTGGAACACACCCCGCCTTCGATGTTGCCACACCCCGTGGCCTCCAGAGAGTCCCCTGACCCCGTGTCCGAGGGCGAGTTCGGCGCGGCATTAGAGCGGTTGAAGGCCAAGAACGTGGCCCCGGGTCCTGACGGGATCCCAGGTAAAATCTGGGTCCTCGTATCGGATATACTGGGTGACCGCCTTCGTAGGCTCCTTACCGCTTGCCTAGAACAGGGGCGCTTCCCGGCGCTATGGAAGGAAGGGAGGCTCGTGCTTCTGAAGAAAGACGGACGTCCGACCGACTCCCCTTCGGCATACCGTCCGATCGTGTTGCTGGATGAGGTGGGCAAGCTCTTTGAAAGAGTCGTTGCAAACCGCCTCGTTCGGCACCTGGATACGGATGGGCCGAATTTGTCGGATGTACAGTATGGCTTCAGGAGAGAGCGCTCTACGATCGATGCTATCCTGCGGGTAAAATCGCTCGCCAGCGAAGCGGTGGAGAGCGGCGGTGTGCTGTTGGCCGTGTCTATCGACATTGCCAACGCGTTCAACACGCTGCCGTGGACCACGATAAAGCAGGCGCTCCGATTCCACGGAGTGCCTGTTTACCTGCAGGACACCATCGCATCGTACCTAGAAGGACGAGAGGTTGCGTGTGATTCGGTGGACGGTCGTTCGCGGCACTTGGCCGGATGCGGCGTTCCGCAGGGGTCGGTCTTAGGGCCACTCTTGTGGAACATCGGATTCGATTGGGCTCTCCGCGGCCAGTTCGTCGCGGGGGTTGGCGTGACTTGTTACGCCGACGATACCCTGCTGACAGCTCGCGGTGACTCTTTTGCCGATGCTGCACGTCGTGCGACTGCTGGGGTCGCTGTAATGGTACACCGAATCCGCCTTTTGGGGCTGCGGGTGGCGTTGGAGAAGTCGGAGGCGCTGTGTTTTCACGGCCGACGACGTGCGCCGCCTGCGGGCACTGGGTTGATGGTGGATGGGGTTCTGATCCCGGTTTCATCCACCATCCGGTACCTTGGGCTTGTGCTTGACGGAAGGTGGCGGTTCAAGGCCCATTTCCGTCAGCTCGCTACCAAACTCAATGCGACCGCGGGTGCTTTGAGTCGGTTACTGCCAAACCTGGGTGGTCCGTCGACGGCTCCTCGACGACTGTACCTAGGGGTGGTCCGCTCGATGGCACTTTACGGTGCCCCAGTGTGGCATGACGCCCTCTCGTCTGAGAACGTGACAGTCTTGCGGAAGGCTCAAAGGGTGTTAGCCCTGCGTTTAGCGCGAGCCTACCGCACCACCTCCACCGATGCTGCGCTGGTCCTGGCCGGCAGCCTCCCCTGGGATCTCGACTCCCTGGTCCTCGCCGCGTTATACCAGTGGCGGGGAGACCAAAGATCTCAGGGCAATAGGCCCGCACCGACGGAGGTGGAATCGGAAAGGACACAGCTCACAGAGCTAGCCCACGAGCAGTGGCGCCGTAGATTGGCCAGTAGCCACTTTGGCGTCCGGGTCATTGAAGCCGTACTCCCCGTTCTCAAAGAATGGGTCGAGCGACCACACGGCCAAGTGACATACCGGATGTCGCAGGTGTTTACAGGCCACGGGTGCTTTGGGTCATACCTCTGCCGCATTGGCAGGGAACCCACAACCCGATGCTGGCACTGCGATGCTCCGGAGGATACGGCACAGCACACCCTCGAGGTGTGCCCGGCGTGGGTCGCTGACCGCCGTGCCCTCCGAGCACACGTGGGGACCGACCTCAGCCTGGGCTCTATAGTCCGGCGTATGGTCGACGACAGGGAGGCATGGCGAGCCATGGCCGCATTTTGCGAGCGGGTGATCGCCGAAAAGGAGAGCGCGGAGCGAGAGCGAGAGGCTGCGGCTGACGCACTCCTTATGCGCCGAAGGCGTACTGGGCGCAGGAGGAACCTCCACCACCTGCACATGCCCCTCCCTGTGCCTCGGGTCGTGGACGCGGGGGCGTCCGCTTCCCACTAAGAGGCGCGATGGTGTGTAATGCGTTCTACGCATCGTCGGGACATCAAGCCGGAGGATAACCTCCTTCGGCGCTGGAGGCAGGGGCACTTGCCCTCTTCAGATCGGGTGAGACCGTGTGTCGGTCTAGTCAGTGAGGGGCCGCGGATGTGTGCTTATGGCGCTGACTCGTGGCCCCGAACTCATGGCTCCCGGGAACGCCGCTGGTTTTTAGTGGGTATGCCCCGATCGGGGAGAGTCCCACATAACCTGTTGCCTTCCCTCGAGGGCGGCAGGTATGCGTAAAGCATTTTCCAGCGAAACCAAAAAAAAAAAAAAAGGTTAGGTTCCCGTGTCGGGTTACTGGTCCCGCATCGGGCGCGTCCCCAGGTGGTGGATAGGGGAACGCCTCCCAGATATGGGGGGTACCGGCTTCGGCCGGCGCGAACCAAAACCAGAGCGCGGCAGGTTTTGTCAACTCGGCGGACCTGTCGGGCCGGAAGAGAATGCCTTATGGCTCAAGACCTCTTGTATTCGCCGCTCTGCCTGCTTCTCCTCGAAGGAATGGACCAGAGCGGCTTGAGTACCTGAGGCGTAGATAGGGGTGCCTAGACCGGCGGGGCGTTTGTCCGGGTCAGAGGGCATTGGGTCGTCGGGGCATATTGCCCGGATCCGTGGGTTTTTCCCGGGTTGTAGCCTGTCATCATGACAACCCGGGCAGCGCATTTGTGCCGTGCGCTGGGTCCCGTAATCCTGGGAGAAGAGGGTCCTAGACGTTGAGCCTGAGGCAGACCACCCAGGCAACACGCTGTCTTTGGCCTCGGATTCCGGGCACACGGGGGGCCCGTGGAGTAGCCGGTCCACGGGTTATTCGGCTGCGGGCGAGCGGCTTAACCCTCGTCCAACGGTGACGCGGGGGGTACGGGGGGCAGGGCAGGCGGCGGGCTCGGTGATGTTGCGCGTTCTGGTCGACGCGTGCTCACCTTGCCCCAACCGTCTCGTCAAAGATCCCGTGCTAGTCTGCCCGAAAGGGAAGTGGCGTCCCTGCTATGGTCGGTGGGAAACCCTGGGGTGTCAGTGGCACCTCCCCAGATGGGGCTCCGTGGTGGGTGGGGTCACTGCCGACTGAATGGATACAAATAACGGACATGGCTTGCTCTAATAAGGATAAATCGAAAATTGCGACCAACCCAGGAGCGCGAGGCGCTCAAACAGAGAATAAGGCAGAGGGCGACGCTGCCGTCCTTTTCAGGACGCCCGTTGTCCTCCTGCAAAGGTGTAAAACACCACTAAATGGACCGACGGGTAGCCGGTTCTTTAGGCCCGGAGATTTTTCCGAGTCTGAGGACGAGGCAACCCTTACAGGACGTGACAAAGAGGGGACGTCACTTTGTGTTTCCCCCTCCCCCGGACTAGACAACAGCCTGGAGGACACAGGTAGTCCGGCGTGGGAAAAAGGCGAGCCCAAGTTCTGCTCCACAGCAGGCGCCTACGGCCCAGTCCAGGAAGCCGACTGCCCCGAGGACGGCTCCAAACCTCCGCCCGCCGAGGACCGCCGCCATCTTGGGGGCGATGCAACCGGGAGTGCTGGAGGGAAAGGAGCATTCCTATGAATCCGTATTGCGCCGGGCCAAACAGGCTATTGACATCGGTGCACTGGGGATCTCCGGGGTCCGCTTCAGGGTCGCCAAAACTGGTGGCAAGGTCCTGGAGATCACCGGCGCCGATAGCGAGACAAAGGCTGACACCCTGGCAGCCAAAATGCGGGAGGTCATCCCCGACGCGATAGCAAAAGTGACCAGGCCGACCAAGAGCGTCGATGTCCGGATTTCAGGACTCGATGACTCTGCGACCAAGGTCGAAGTCGCCGAAGCTGTCGCCAAGGCGGGAGGCTGCGATCCGAAGTCGATCCAAGTTGGGTCGATCGGGCGATCTTTTCGGGGCACAGGGGCCTGCATCGTTAAGGTGCCGATCGCTGTGGCCCAGAAGGTCGTCAAAGGGAGAGTTTTAGTGGGATGGGTCTCCACCCAGACCAGGCTAATGGACCGGAAGCCGCTTCAGTGTTTCCGGTGCCTGGAGGTGGGACACGCCCGCGAGAACTGCCCTTCGACAGCCGATCGCAGCAACCTGTGCTACCGCTGTGGTAAGCCGGGACATGCAGCCAGGGGATGCACTGCCTCGCCGCACTGCCCTCTGTGCGCGGACGCAGGGTTGCCAGCGAACCACCGGGTGGGCAGCAAGAGCTGCAAACCGCCCAAGCGTGGCAATCGAGCGGCAAAGACAGTGGCCAGGACTCCAGCCACACCGTCCGCGGCCGAAAGGCCCACAAACATGGAGGCAGAAGTTACAGTGCGCTAGGATGGCCTTCAGCGTTCTGCAGGCGAATATGAACCACTCTGCCGCTGCGCAGGATATTCTCTTGCAGCATGCGGTGGAGTGGTCCATAGACGCCGTCCTCGTCTCCGAACCCTACTTCATACCGGCTGACCGGGAGAACTGGGTCGGGAACGGGAGCGGCCTGTCGGCCATCATGGTGTCAGGGGCACATTCCATCGACGTTGTAGCCCGGCAGAGCGGCTTCGTCGCTGCCAAGTGCAAGGAGTTTCTGCTGGTGGGGGTCTATTGCCCCCCCCAGCCGAACCAGGAGCGAGTTCGAGACCGATCTGGACCGTTTCGAGTCGGTTCTCCGTCAGTCCACCTTGCCGGTGATCGTTGGCGGCGACTTTAACGCCAAGAATATAGCCTGGGGCTCACGTCACACTGACCCCAAAGGGGAGAGTCTGCTGGACTGGGCGGTGTCCAACGGACTTGTTATAGTCAATGTGGGGACCGAACCCACTTGCGTGCGACCGCAGGGGGAGTCCGTCGTGGACATAACGTTCGCGACCCCCGCGGTTGCAGCTCGAATAAGTGGCTGGAGAGTGGTCACAGAGGCGGAAGAACTATCGGATCACCGGTACATCCGGTTTGACATCTCCGCCTCCGGTCCCGTGATCCCTCCGAGCGGTACACCCCACCCGACATACCCCCGATGGAGGCTCAGTTGCCTGGACAGAGACACAGCGCGGGAAGCTGCAGTCGTCAAGGCCTGGCTGCCTGTAGGTCCCGAGCCCGTCCAAGTGGATGCGGAAGCGGAATGGTTCCGGGAGGCCGTTACGGACGTGTGTGACGCGTCCATGCCTCGGTCCGGACCGTCCCTTCCCCGGCGAAACGTCTATTGGTGGACGGATGAGGTTGCGGAGCTGCGCCGCGTGTGTATCGCGGCGCGTCGCGCCTCCGCCAGACACCGAAGACGCAGACGCCGTGATCCGGCGCTGGACGAGCCGCTTTATCAGGCCTGCAGAGAGGCGAAGCAGGCGCTCAAGATCGAGGCGAAACTCAAGGCGAGGAAGGAGCTCCTTGCATCGCTCGATGCCGATCCGTGGGGACGCCCGTACCGCACGGTGCGGGGGAAACTCCGCCCATGGGCACCCCCGGTCACGGAAAGGCTAGAGCCCGAGTTCCTCCGAAGAGTCGTGTCCACCTTGTTCCCAGCTCAGGTGGAACACACCCCGCCTTCGATGTTGCCACACCCCGTGGCCTCCAGAGAGCCCCCTGACCCCGTGTCCCAGGGCGAGTTCGGCGCGGCATTAGAGCGGTTGAAGGCCAAGAACGTGGCCCCGGGTCCTGACGGGATCCCAGGTAAAATCTGGGTTCTCGTATCGGATATACTGGGTGGCCGCCTTCGTAGGCTCCTTACCGCTTGCCTAGAACAGGGGCGCTTCCCGGCGCTATGGAAGGAAGGGAGGCTCGTGCTTCTGAAGAAAGACGGACGTCCGACCGACTCCCCTTCGGCATACCGTCCGATCGTGTTGCTGGATGAGGTGGGCAAGCTCTTTGAAAGAGTCGTTGCAAACCGCCTCGTTCGGCACCTGGATACGGATGGGCCGAATTTGTCGGATGTACAGTATGGCTTCAGGAGAGAGCGCTCTACGATCGATGCTATCCTGCGGGTAAAATCGCTCGCCAGCGAAGCGGTGGAGAGCGGCGGTGTGCTGTTGGCCGTGTCTATCGACATTGCCAACGCGTTCAACACGCTGCCGTGGACCACGATAAAGCAGGCGCTCCGATTCCACGGAGTGCCTGTTTACCTGCAGGACACCATCGCATCGTACCTAGAAGGACGAGAGGTTGCGTGTGATTCGGTGGACGGTCGTTCGCGGCACTTGGCCGGATGCGGCGTTCCACAGGGGTCTGTCTTAGGGCCACTCTTGTGGAACATCGGATTCGATTGGGCTCTCCGCGGCCAGTTCGTCGCGGGGGTTGGCGTGACTTGTTACGCCGACGATACCCTGCTGACAGCTCGCGGTGACTCTTTTGCCGAGTCGCACGACTGCTGGGGTCGCTGTGATGGTACACCGAATCCGCCTTTTGGGGCTGCGGGTGGCGCTGGAGAAGTCTGAGGCGCTGTGTTTTCACGGCCGACGACGTGCGCCGCCTGCGGGCACTGGGTTGATGGTGGATGGGGTTCTGATCCCGGTTTCATCCACCATCCGGTACCTTGGGCTTGTGCTTGACGGAAGGTGGCGGTTCAAGGCCCATTTCCGTCAGCTCGCTACCAAGCTCAATGCGACCGCGGGTGCTTTGAGCCGGTTACTGCCAAACCTGGGTGGTCCGTCGACGGCTCCTCGACGACTGTACCTAGGGGTGGTCCGCTCGATGGCACTTTACGGTGCCCCAGTGTGGCATGACGCCCTCTCGTCTGAGAACGTGACAGTCTTGCGGAAGGCTCAAAGGGTGTTAGCCCTGCGTTTAGCGTGAGCCTACCGCACCACCTCCACCGATGCTGCGCTGGTCCTGGCCGGCAGCCTCCCCTGGGATCTCGACTCCCTGGTCCTCGCCGCGTTATACCAGTGGCGGGGAGACCAAAGATCTCAGGGCAATAGGCCCGCACCGACGGAGGTGGAATCGGAAAGGACACAGCTCACAGAGCTAGCCCACGAGCAGTGGCGCCGTAGATTGGCCAGTAGCCACTTTGGCGTCCGGGTCACTGAAGCCGTACTCCCCGTTCTCAAAGAATGGGTCGAGCGACCACACGGCCAAGTGACATACCGGATGTCGCAGGTGTTTACAGGCCACGGGTGCTTTGGGTCATACCTCTGCCGCATTGGCAGGGAACCCACAACCCGATGCTGGCACTGCGATGCTCCGGAGGATACGGCTCAGCACACCCTTGAGGTGTGCCCGGCGTGGGTCGCTGACCGCCGTGCCCTCCGAGCACACGTGGGGACCGACCTCAGCCTGGGCTCTATAGTCCGGCGTATGGTCGAAGACAGGGAGGCTTGGCGAGCCATGGCCGCATTTTGCGAGCGGGTGATCGCCGAAAAGGAGAGCGCGGAGCGAGAGCGAGAGGCTGCGGCTGACGCACTCCTTATGCGCCGAAGGCGTACTGGGCGCAGGAGGCACCTCCACCACCTGCACATGCCCCTCCCTGTGCCTCGGGTCGTGGACGCGGGGGCGTCCGCTTCCCACTAAGAGGCGCGATGGTGTGTAATGCGTTCTACGCATCGTCGGGACATCAAGCCGGAGGATAACCTCCTCTGGCGCTGAAGGCAGGGGCTCTTGCCCTCTTCAGATCGGGTGACACCGTGTGTCGGTCTAGTCAGTGAGGGGCCGCGGATGTGTGCTTATGGCGCTGACTCGTGGCCCCGAACTCATGGCTCCCGAGAACGCCGCTGGTTTTTAGTGGGTATGCCCCGATCGGGGAGAGTCCCACATAACCTGCTGCCTTCCCCCGAGGGCGGCCGGTATGCGTAAGGCATTTTCCAGCGAAACCAAAAAAAAAAAAAAAAAGGTTGGGGTCCCGTGTCGGGTTACTGGTCCCGCATCGGGCGCGTCCCCAGGTGGTGGATAGGGGAACGCCTCCCAGATATGGGGGGTACCGGCTTCGGCCGGCGCGAACCAAAACCAGAGCGCGGCAG
Organism: Pyrausta purpuralis; assembly: GCA_963924145.1. Taxonomy (NCBI): domain Eukaryota; kingdom Metazoa; phylum Arthropoda; class Insecta; order Lepidoptera; family Crambidae; genus Pyrausta; species Pyrausta purpuralis. The sequence goes on along the minus strand of OZ001648.1, from coordinate 98,188 downwards.
GTTTTGTCAACTCGGCGGACCTGTCGGGCCAGAAGGGAAGGCCTTATGGCTCAAGTCCTCTTGTATTCGCCGCTCTGCCTGCTCCTCCTCGAAGGAATGGACCAGAGCGGCTCGAGTACCTGAGGCGTAGATAGGGGTGCCTAGACCGGCGGGGCGTTTGTCCGGGTCGAAGGGCATTGGGTCGTCGGGGCATTTGCCCGGATCCGTGGGTTTTTCCCGGGTTGTGGCCTGTCATCACGACAACCCGGGAAGCGCATTTGTGCCGTGCGCTGGGTCCCGTAATCCTGGGAGAAGAGGGTCCTGGACGTTGAGCCTGAGGCAGACCACCCAGGCAACACGCTGTCTTTGGCCTCGGATTCCGGGCACACGGGGGGCTCGTGGAGTAGCCGGTCCACGGGTTATTCGGCTGCGGGCGAGCGGCTTAACCCTCGTCCAACGGTGACGCGGGGGGTACGGGGGGCAGGGCAGGCGGCGGGCTCGGTGATGTTGCGCGTTCTGGTCGACGCGTGCTGACCTTGCCCCAACCGTCTCGTCAAAGATCCCGTACTAGTCTGCCCGAAAGGGAAGTGGCGTCCCTGCTATGGTCGGTGGGAAACCCTGGGGTGTCAGTGGCACCTCCCCAGATGGGGCTCCGTGGTGGGTGGGGTCACCACCGACTGAATTGATACAACAACGGACAATGGCTTGCTCGAAAAAGGATATTGAAATTAAAATTGCGACCAATCCCCGAGCGCGAGGCGCTCAAACTGAGAAAAAAGCAGTGGGTGACGGTGACGTCCTTTTCAGGACGCCCGTTGTCCGCTTGGAAAGGTGTGATACACCATTGGCTGGACCGTCGGGTGGCCGTTTCTTCAGGCCCGGGGATTTCTCCGAGTCAGAGGACGAAGTCACCCCTACTGGACATGACAAAGAGGGGACGTCACTTTGTGTTTCCCCCTCACCTGGATTTGACTACCACAACCGGAACGACAGCCTGGAGATAGTGGACTCCTACGAGTCCGCATCTTCGGGCATTACATCTCGGTCGCCGTCTGGAACTCGCACCAGCGGCAAGACAGCAAGAGCCGGCAAACGGCGGGCGGATGAGGCCTCCTCAGACCTCTCTCCTGCCAAAGTTCCGGCTGACAAAATAACTGCTGCCCGCAGGGGACGAGGCCGCCCACCTACGCATGGGGAGTACGTAGGTGTTGGCAGAGCCCGCGAACAACTCCGGGACGAGAAACGGCGTGCAGCGATGGTAGAAGCGGAGGAGGAGGCTTCTCGCCTAGCAGACGGGCTTGCGCACCGGCGCAATAAAAGTGACTTCGCAGTGGGGGATCCCACCGCAGAGGAGTTGACTGGCCAGATCCGGGCTGCCACGGACACAATTTTGTTCTGCGTGGCCAAGTCCGGAAACCTGAAGGGCAGCTTTCAGCGTGCCCTGAAGGAGGCTGCCACCTCCATCACGCGTGTGGTCGACATCCTCAGTGCGAGGACTACTGACGACGAGACGCGGCGGCTGCAAGCCGCGAACAAGCGCCTGGAGCAGGACGTCGCGGACCTGAAGCGCGTCGTCCAGGAGATCCGGGCTGAAAGGCTCGCGGACATGCGTCCTGCAACCTCCACCCCCTTTGGGGAGGAGTTAGAGCAGCGCCTCATGCGCCAGTTCGGAGGCATGATGGATGCCAAATTGGCGTCCATCCAAGATCGGCTGCTCCCTGAGCCTCGCCTGCGCCCGCCACTTGCCGCGGACGCCCGCAAGGCTCAGGTTGAGCGCCCTTCTGCCGTCGCAGCCAAGGCGAAGAAGCAGCCGCCAACCGCAGCACCGCCCAAGAAAGCCGACTCTCCCCAGACGGGAAAAGCGCCGTCCGAGGTGTCCGCCCCTGTGGCCACAACCTCGACTGCCGGTGCAGTCCCCGCTGGGGAGAAGAAGAGGCGAAAGCGGAACAAGCGGAAGAAGGCCCGTCAAGCCCCCGAGTCCACGCCCGCTTACGTCTCCCAAGCTGGGAGTTCCCGCCCAACAACCCAGTCCGCAGCTGGCCCTGGAGCCGATTCGTGGACAGAGGTAGTTAGGCGTAAGAAAAAGCCGTCATTGGCTTCCACCCCGCAGCAGCAGCCTTCGGTCCAACCCAAGAGGCCAACTGCCCCCGTGAAGAAGACTCCGAACCTCCGCCCGCCGAGGACCGCCGCCATCCTGGTGGCGATGCAACCGGGAGTGCTGGAGGCCAAGGAGCACTCATACGAGTCAGTGATGGGCCGTGCCAAGCAGGCAATAGATATCGGTGCGTTGGGGATCTCCGGGATCCGCTTCAGGGTCGCCAAAACTGGCGGCAAGGTCCTGGAGATCACCGGTGCCGATAGTGACGCGAAGGCTGACACCCTGGCAGCCAAGATGCGGGAGGTCATCCCTGAGACGATAGCGAAGGTGACCAGGCCGACCAAGAGCGTCGATGTCCGGATCTCGGGACTCGACGACTCTGTGACCAAGGTCGAAGTCGCCGAAGCTGTCGCCAAGGCAGGGGGCTGTGATCCCAAATCGATCCAGGTGGGGTCGATTGGTCGATCATTTCAGGGCACAGGGGCCTGTATTGTGAAAGTGCCGATTGCTGCAGCCCAGAAGGTGATAAAGGGGCGAGTTTTGGTGGGCTGGGTCTCCGCCCAGACCAGGCTTATGGACCCGAAGCCACTTAAGTGCTTCCGGTGCCTGGAGGTGGGACACGCCCGCGAGAGCTGCCCCTCGACCACCGATCGCAGTACCCTTTGTTACCGCTGTGGTGTTCCGGGACATGCAGCCAGGGGATGCACTGCCTCGCCGCACTGCCCTGTGTGCGCGGACGCAGGATTGCCAGCGAACCACCGGGTGGGCAGCAAGAGCTGCAAACCGCCCAAGCGTGGCAATCGAGCGGGAAGGACAGTGGCCAGGACTCCAGCCGCACCGTCCGCGGCCGAAAGGCCCACTTCCATGGAGGCAAAAATAACAGCGGGATAAGATGGCCTTCAGTGTTCTGCAGGCGAATGTGAACCACTCTGCCGCTGCGCAGGATATCCTCTTGCAGCACGCGGCGGAGTGGTCCATAGACGCCGTCCTCGTCTCCGAACCCTACTTCATACCGGCTGACCGGGAGAACTGGGTCGGGGATTTGAGCGGCCTGTCGGCCATTATGGTGTCCGGGGCGCATCCCATCGACGTTGTAGCCCGGCAGAGCGGTTTTGTCGCCGCCAAGTGCAGGGAGTTTCTGCTGGTGGGGGTCTATTGCCCCCCCAGCCGAACCAGGAGCGAGTTCGAGGCCGACCTGGACCGTTTCGGGTCGGTCCTCCGTCAGTCCACCTTGCCGGTGATCGTTGGCGGCGACTTCAACGCCAAGAATATAGCCTGGGGCTCACGTCAAACTGACCCCAAAGGGGAGAGTCTGCTGGACTGGGCGGTGTCCAACGGACTAGTTATTGTCAATGTGGGGACCGAACCCACTTGCGTGCGACCGCAGGGGGAGTCCGTCGTGGACATAACGTTCGCGACCCCCGCGGTTGCAGCTCGAATAAGTGGCTGGAGAGTGGTCACAGAGGCGGAAGAATTGTCGGATCACCGGTACATCCGGTTTGACATCTCCGCCTCCGGTCCCGTGATCCCTCCGAGCGGTACACCCCACCCAACATACCCCCGATGGAGGCTCAGTTGCCTGGACAGAGACACAGCGCGGGAAGCTGCGGTCGTCAAGGCCTGGCTGCCTGTAGGTCCCGAGCCCGTCCAAGTGGATGCGGAAGCGGAATGGTTCCGGGAGGCCGTTACGGACGTGTGTGACGCGTCCATGCCTCGGTCCGGACCTTCCCTTCCCCGGCGGAACGTCTATTGGTGGACGGATGAGGTTGCGGAGCTGCGCCGCGTGTGTATCTCGGCGCGTCGCGCCTCAGCCAGACATCGAAGACGCAGACGCCGTGATCCGGCGCTGGACGAGCCGCTTTACCAGGCCTACAGAGAGGCGAAGCAGGCGCTCAAGATCGCCATCCTGGAGGCGAAACTCAAGGCGAGGGAGGAGCTCCTTGCATCGCTCGATGCCGATCCGTGGGGACGCCCGTACCGCACGGTGCGGGGGAAACTCCGCCCATGGGCGCCCCCGGTCACGGAAAGGCTAGAGCCCGAGTTCCTCCGAAGAGTCGTGTCCACCTTGTTCCCAGCTCAGGTGGAACACACCCCGCCTTCGATGTTGCCACACCCCGTGGCCTCCAGAGAGTCCCCTGACCCCGTGTCCGAGGGCGAGTTCGGCGCGGCATTAGAGCGGTTGAAGGCCAAGAACGTGGCCCCGGGTCCTGACGGGATCCCAGGTAAAATCTGGGTCCTCGTATCGGATATACTGGGTGACCGCCTTCGTAGGCTCCTTACCGCTTGCCTAGAACAGGGGCGCTTCCCGGCGCTATGGAAGGAAGGGAGGCTCGTGCTTCTGAAGAAAGACGGACGTCCGACCGACTCCCCTTCGGCATACCGTCCGATCGTGTTGCTGGATGAGGTGGGCAAGCTCTTTGAAAGAGTCGTTGCAAACCGCCTCGTTCGGCACCTGGATACGGATGGGCCGAATTTGTCGGATGTACAGTATGGCTTCAGGAGAGAGCGCTCTACGATCGATGCTATCCTGCGGGTAAAATCGCTCGCCAGCGAAGCGGTGGAGAGCGGCGGTGTGCTGTTGGCCGTGTCTATCGACATTGCCAACGCGTTCAACACGCTGCCGTGGACCACGATAAAGCAGGCGCTCCGATTCCACGGAGTGCCTGTTTACCTGCAGGACACCATCGCATCGTACCTAGAAGGACGAGAGGTTGCGTGTGATTCGGTGGACGGTCGTTCGCGGCACTTGGCCGGATGCGGCGTTCCACAGGGGTCTGTCTTAGGGCCACTCTTGTGGTACATCGGATTCGATTGGGCTCTCCGCGGCCAGTTCGTCGCGGGGGTTGGCGTGACTTGTTACGCCGACGATACCCTGCTGACAGCTCGCGGTGACTCTTTTGCCGAGTCGCACGACTGCTGGGGTCGCTGTGATGGTACACCGAATCCGCCTTTTGGGGCTGCGGGTGGCGCTGGAGAAGTCTGAGGCGCTGTGTTTTCACGGCCGACGACGTGCGCCGCCTGCGGGCACTGGGTTGATGGTGGATGGGGTTCTGATCCCGGTTTCATCCACCATCCGGTACCTTGGGCTTGTGCTTGACGGAAGGTGGCGGTTCAAGGCCCATTTCCGTCAGCTCGCTACCAAGCTCAATGCGACCGCGGGTGCTTTGAGCCGGTTACTGCCAAACCTGGGTGGTCCGTCGACGGCTCCTCGACGACTGTACCTAGGGGTGGTCCGCTCGATGGCACTTTACGGTGCCCCAGTGTGGCATGACGCCCTCTCGTCTGAGAACGTGACAGTCTTGCGGAAGGCTCAAAGGGTGTTAGCCCTGCGTTTAGCGTGAGCCTACCGCACCACCTCCACCGATGCTGCGCTGGTCCTGGCCGGCAGCCTCCCCTGGGATCTCGACTCCCTGGTCCTCGCCGCGTTATACCAGTGGCGGGGAGACCAAAGATCTCAGGGCAATAGGCCCGCACCGACGGAGGTGGAATCGGAAAGGACACAGCTCACAGAGCTAGCCCACGAGCAGTGGCGCCGTAGATTGGCCAGTAGCCACTTTGGCGTCCGGGTCACTGAAGCCGTACTCCCCGTTCTCAAAGAATGAGTCGAGCGACCACACGGCCAAGTGACATACCGGATGTCGCAGGTGTTTACAGGCCACGGGTGCTTTGGGTCATACCTCTGCCGCATTGGCAGGGAACCCACAACCCGATGCTGGCACTGCGATGCTCCGGAGGATACGGCTCAGCACACCCTTGAGGTGTGCCCGGCGTGGGTCGCTGACCGCCGTGCCCTCCGAGCACACGTGGGGACCGACCTCAGCCTGGGCTCTATAGTCCGGCGTATGGTCGAAGACAGGGAGGCTTGGCGAGCCATGGCCGCATTTTGCGAGCGGGTGATCGCCGAAAAGGAGAGCGCGGAGCGAGAGCGAGAGGCTGCGGCTGACGCACTCCTTATGCGCCGAAGGCGTACTGGGCGCAGGAGGCACCTCCACCACCTGCACATGCCCCTCCCTGTGCCTCGGGTCGTGGACGCGGGGGCGTCCGCTTCCCACTAAGAGGCGCGATGGTGTGTAATGCGTTCTACGCATCGTCGGGACATCAAGCCGGAGGATAACCTCCTCTGGCGCTGAAGGCAGGGGCTCTTGCCCTCTTCAGATCGGGTGAGACCGTGTGTCGGTCTAGTCAGTGAGGGGCCGCGGATGTGTGCTTATGGCGCTGACTCGTGGCCCCGAACTCATGGCTCCCGAGAACGCCGCTGGTTTTTAGTGGGTATGCCCCGATCGGGGAGAGTCCCACATAACCTGCTGCCTTCCCCCGAGGGCGGCCGGTATGCGTAAGGCATTTTCCAGCGAAACCAAAAAAAAAAAAAAAAAGGTTGGGGTCCCGTGTCGGGTTACTGGTCCCGCATCGGGCGCGTCCCCAGGTGGTGGATAGGGGAACGCCTCCCAGATATGGGGGGTACCGGCTTCGGCCGGCGCGAACCAAAACCAGAGCGCGGCAGGTTTTGTCAACTCGGCGGACCTGTCGGGCCAGAAGGGAAGGCCTTATGGCTCAAGTCCTCTTGTATTCGCCGCTCTGCCTGCTCCTCCTCGAAGGAATGGACCAGAGCGGCTCGAGTACCTGAGGCGTAGATAGGGGTGCCTAGACCGGCGGGGCGTTTGTCCGGGTCGAAGGGCATTGGGTCGTCGGGGCATTTGCCCGGATCCGTGGGTTTTTCCCGGGTTGTGGCCTGTCATCACGACAACCCGGGAAGCGCATTTGTGCCGTGCGCTGGGTCCCGTAATCCTGGGAGAAGAGGGTCCTGGACGTTGAGCCTGAGGCAGACCACCCAGGCAACACGCTGTCTTTGGCCTCGGATTCCGGGCACACGGGGGGCTCGTGGAGTAGCCGGTCCACGGGTTATTCGGCTGCGGGCGAGCGGCTTAACCCTCGTCCAACGGTGACGCGGGGGGTACGGGGGGCAGGGCAGGCGGCGGGCTCGGTGATGTTGCGCGTTCTGGTCGACGCGTGCTGACCTTGCCCCAACCGTCTCGTCAAAGATCCCGTACTAGTCTGCCCGAAAGGGAAGTGGCGTCCCTGCTATGGTCGGTGGGAAACCCTGGGGTGTCAGTGGCACCTCCCCAGATGGGGCTCCGTGGTGGGTGGGGTCACCACCGACTGAATTGATACAACAACGGACAATGGCTTGCTCGAAAAAGGATATTGAAATTAAAATTGCGACCAATCCCCGAGCGCGAGGCGCTCAAACTGAGAAAAAAGCAGTGGGTGACGGTGACGTCCTTTTCAGGACGCCCGTTGTCCGCTTGGAAAGGTGTGATACACCATTGGCTGGACCGTCGGGTGGCCGTTTCTTCAGGCCCGGGGATTTCTCCGAGTCAGAGGACGAAGTCACCCCTACTGGACATGACAAAGAGGGGACGTCACTTTGTGTTTCCCCCTCACCTGGATTTGACTACCACAACCGGAACGACAGCCTGGAGATAGTGGACTCCTACGAGTCCGCATCTTCGGGCATTACATCTCGGTCGCCGTCTGGAACTCGCACCAGCGGCAAGACAGCAAGAGCCGGCAAACGGCGGGCGGATGAGGCCTCCTCAGACCTCTCTCCTGCCAAAGTTCCGGCTGACAAAATAACTGCTGCCCGCAGGGGACGAGGCCGCCCACCTACGCATGGGGAGTACGTAGGTGTTGGCAGAGCCCGCGAACAACTCCGGGACGAGAAACGGCGTGCAGCGATGGTAGAAGCGGAGGAGGAGGCTTCTCGCCTAGCAGACGGGCTTGCGCACCGGCGCAATAAAAGTGACTTCGCAGTGGGGGATCCCACCGCAGAGGAGTTGACTGGCCAGATCCGGGCTGCCACGGACACAATTTTGTTCTGCGTGGCCAAGTCCGGAAACCTGAAGGGCAGCTTTCAGCGTGCCCTGAAGGAGGCTGCCACCTCCATCACGCGTGTGGTCGACATCCTCAGTGCGAGGACTACTGACGACGAGACGCGGCGGCTGCAAGCCGCGAACAAGCGCCTGGAGCAGGACGTCGCGGACCTGAAGCGCGTCGTCCAGGAGATCCGGGCTGAAAGGCTCGCGGACATGCGTCCTGCAACCTCCACCCCCTTTGGGGAGGAGTTAGAGCAGCGCCTCATGCGCCAGTTCGGAGGCATGATGGATGCCAAATTGGCGTCCATCCAAGATCGGCTGCTCCCTGAGCCTCGCCTGCGCCCGCCACTTGCCGCGGACGCCCGCAAGGCTCAGGTTGAGCGCCCTTCTGCCGTCGCAGCCAAGGCGAAGAAGCAGCCGCCAACCGCAGCACCGCCCAAGAAAGCCGACTCTCCCCAGACGGGAAAAGCGCCGTCCGAGGTGTCCGCCCCTGTGGCCACAACCTCGACTGCCGGTGCAGTCCCCGCTGGGGAGAAGAAGAGGCGAAAGCGGAACAAGCGGAAGAAGGCCCGTCAAGCCCCCGAGTCCACGCCCGCTTACGTCTCCCAAGCTGGGAGTTCCCGCCCAACAACCCAGTCCGCAGCTGGCCCTGGAGCCGATTCGTGGACAGAGGTAGTTAGGCGTAAGAAAAAGCCGTCATTGGCTTCCACCCCGCAGCAGCAGCCTTCGGTCCAACCCAAGAGGCCAACTGCCCCCGTGAAGAAGACTCCGAACCTCCGCCCGCCGAGGACCGCCGCCATCCTGGTGGCGATGCAACCGGGAGTGCTGGAGGCCAAGGAGCACTCATACGAGTCAGTGATGGGCCGTGCCAAGCAGGCAATAGATATCGGTGCGTTGGGGATCTCCGGGATCCGCTTCAGGGTCGCCAAAACTGGCGGCAAGGTCCTGGAGATCACCGGTGCCGATAGTGACGCGAAGGCTGACACCCTGGCAGCCAAGATGCGGGAGGTCATCCCTGAGACGATAGCGAAGGTGACCAGGCCGACCAAGAGCGTCGATGTCCGGATCTCGGGACTCGACGACTCTGTGACCAAGGTCGAAGTCGCCGAAGCTGTCGCCAAGGCAGGGGGCTGTGATCCCAAATCGATCCAGGTGGGGTCGATTGGTCGATCATTTCAGGGCACAGTCCGTAAGGGAAACGGCTGCGTGGTGGTGAGAGTTGGCGACATGTTGGTGGTGGGGGTTTACTTTTCCCCCAACCGCTCAATCGCCGACTTTGAAAACTTCCTGGGTTAGGTTAGGTTAGGTTAGGTTAGGTTAGGTTAGGTTGGGGGGGGGTCCCCCTCAAATGGAGCACGCCTTGTCGTGGCGAGGGGGCTCAGTAGCCTGTCGCAATCCAGCGGCAGGTGAAGCCAAGATGCTCCGTGGAGAGAGCCGCTGCGTCTGTTCCCGTATCGGGCGGCAGTGGCCATAGTGAGTCGCGTCTGTCTCGCATCGAGCGGCGGCTCACTAAAAGTCGTTGGACTCCCGGCACCCCTCTGGTTTATCAGAGGAGGCAGGGGATGTCCTGAGGACTTTGGTCCTTTGGGCGAGCTCGGCGTGCATTTGCCGTCGGGCGTGGCTCGCCTCGTCGGGAGGGTCTTGGACAGACGGTGTGGGGACACCTCTGTCCAATCAAAAGAGACCCTTCTGAGGCGCCAGGGTGCCGTCGGGAGTGGGATCGCCCCACTCCGTGGAGATCCGCCCTCCTCATGGAGGGTGGAGGTTGCGCTGGCAAGGGTCGCGGGACTGTTGAGACACCGCGGCCCCTGCTGTCAAAGCCACCAAACGCGGCGGGCGTCGTCAGGTTTTAGTGGGTATACCCGGGGGCGTATCCGGGGGAGTCCCACACACGCCCCTCCGTTCCCCGACGGAGAGGTACGGTGCGTAATTGCATTTCCTGACGTTAAAAAAAAAAAAAAAAAAAAAAAAAAAAAAAAAAAAAAAAAAAAAAGGTTGGGGGGGGGTCCCGTGTCGGGTTACTGGTCCCGCATCGGGCGCGTCCCCAGGTGGTGGATAGGGGAACGCCTCCCAGATATGGGGGGTACCGGCTTCGGCCGGCGCGAACCAAAACCAGAGCGCGGCAGGTCTTGTCAACTCGACGGGCCTGTCGGGCCAGAGGGGAAGGCCTTATGGCTCAAGACCTCTCGTATTCGCTGTTCCGCCTGCTCCTCCTCGAAGGAATGGACCGGAGGGGCTTGAGTACCTGAGGCGTAGATAGGGGTGCCTAGACCGGCGGGGCGTTTGCCCGGGTCGTAGGGCTTTGGGGTCGTCGGGGCATTTGCCCGGATCCGTGGGTTTTTCCCGGGTTGTAGCCTGTCATCATGACAACCCGGGCAGCGCATTTGTGCCGTGCGCTGGGTCCCGTAATCCTGGGAGAAGAGGGTCCTGGACGTTGAGCCTGAGGCAGACCACCCAGGCAACACGCTGTCTTTGGCCTCGGATTCCGGGCACACGGGGGGCCCGTGGAGTAGCCGGTCCACGGGTTATTCGGCTGCGGGCGAGCGGCATAACCCTCGTCCAACGGTGACGCGGGGGGTACGGGGGGCAGGGCAGGCGGCGGGCTCGGTGATGTTGCGCGTTCTGGTCGACGCGTGCTCACCTTGCCCTAACCGTCTCGTCAAAGATCCCGTACTAGTCTGCCCGAAAGGGAAGTGGCGTCCCTGCTATGGTCGGTGGGAAACCCTGGGGTGTCAGTGACACCTCCCCAGATGGGGCTCCGTGGTGGGTGGGGTCACCACCGACTGAATGGATACAAACAACGGACATGGCTTGCTCTAATAAGGAAATTTCGAAACTTGCGACCAACCCCCGAGCGCCAGGCGCTCAAACAGGGAATAAGGCAGAGGGCGACGCTGCCGTCCTTTTCAGGACGCCCGTTGTCCTCCTGCAAAGGTGTAAAACACCACTAACTGGACCGACGGGTAGCCGGTTCTTTAGGCCCGGAGATTTTTCCGAGTCTGAGGACGAGGCAACCCTTACCGAACGTGACAAACAGGGGACGTCACTTTGTGTTTCCCCCTCCCCCGGACTTGACAACAGCCTAGAGATCGTGGACTCCTACGAGTCCGCGTCTTCGGGAATCACATCCCGATCGCCGTCTGGGACTCGCACCAGCGGCAGGACAACTAGAGCCGGCAAACGGCGGGCGGATGAGGCCTCTCCAGACCTCTCCCCTGCCAAAGTCCCGGCTGACAAGGTTACCGCTGCCCGCCGAGGCCGGGGCCGCCCACCTACGCTTGGGGAGCACGTAGGTGTTGGCAGAGCCCGCGAACAGCTGCGGGATGAAAAGCGCCGTGCGGCGATATTGGAAGCGGAGGAGGAGGCATCTCGCCTTGCAGACGGGCTTGCGCACCGGCGCAATAAGAGTGACTTCACAGCGAGGGATCCCACCGCGGAGGAGTTGACTGGCCAGATCCGGGCTGCCACGGACACTATTATGTTCTGCGTGGCCAAGTCTGGAAACCTGAAGGGTAGCTTCCAGCGTGCCCTGAAGGAGGCTGCTAACTCCATCACGCGTGTGGTCGACATCCTCAGTGCGAGGACTACCGACGAGGAGACGCGGCGGCTGCAAGCCGCAAACAAGCGCCTGGAGCAGGACGTCGCGGACCTGAAGCGCGTCGTCCAGGAGCTGCGGGCTGAAAAGCTCGAGGACATGCGTCCTGCAACCTCCGCCCCCTTTGGGGAGGAGTTCGAGCAGCGCCTCATGCGCCAGTTCGGAGGCATGATGGATGCCAAATTGGCGTCCATCCAAGATCGGCTGCTCCCTGAGCCTCGCCTGCGCCCGCCACTTGCTGCGGACGCCCGCAAGGCTCAGGTTGAGCGCCCTTCTGCCGCCGCCGACAGGACTAAAAAGCAGCCGCCGACTGCAGCGCCGACAAAGTCGCCCAAGACTGCCGCTTCTTCCCAGACGGGCAAAGTGCCGTCCGAGGTGTCCGCCCCTGTGGCCACGACCTCGACTGCCGGCGCAGTCCCCGTAGGGGAGAAGAAGAAGAGAAAGCGGAGCAAGAAGAAGAAGGCCCATAACCAGGTCCAGGAGTCCGCCCCTGCATCTGCCTCTCGAGCTCTGAATTCCCACCCGACAACCGGGTCCACAGCTGGTCCCATGGCCGAGTCGTGGACACAGGTAGTCCGGCGTGGGAAAAAGGCGAGCCCAAGTTCCGCTCCACAGCAGGCGCCTACGGCCCAGTCCAGGAAGACGACTGCCCCGAGGAAGACTCCGAACCTCCGCCCGCCGAGGACCGCCGCCATCTTGGTGGCGATGCAACCGGGAGTGCTGGAGGGAAAGGAGCATTCCTATGAATCCGTGTTGGGCCGGGCCAAACAGGCTATTGACATCGGTGCGCTGGGGATCTCCGGGGTCCGCTTCAGGGTCGCCAAAACTGGTGGTAAGGTCCTGGAGATCACCGGCGCCGATAGCGAGACAAAGGCTGACACCCTGGCAGCCAAAATGCGGGAGGTCATCCCCGACGCGATAGCGAAAGTGACCAGGCCGACCAAGAGCGTCGATGTCCGGATTTCAGGACTCGATGACTCTGCGACCAAGGTCGAAGTCGCCGAAGCTGTCGCCAAGGCGGGAGGCTGCGATCCGAAGTCGATCCAAGTGGGGTCGATCGGGCGATCTTTTCGGGGTACAGGGGCCTGCATTGTTAAGGTGCCGATCGCTGTAGCCCAGAAGGTCGTCAAAGGGAGAGTTTTAGTGGGATGGGTCTCCGCCCAGACCAGGCTAATGGACCGAAAGCCGCTTCAGTGCTTCCGGTGCCTGGAGGTGGGACACGCTCGCGAGAGCTGCCCTTCGACAGCCGATCGCAGCGACCTGTGCTACCGCTGTGGTAAGCCGGGACATGCAGCCAGGGGATGCACTGCCTCGCCGCACTGCCCTCTGTGCGCGGACGCAGGGTTGCCAGCGAACCACCGGGTGGGCAGCAAGAGCTGCAAACCGCCCAAGCATGGCAATCGAGTGGCGAAGACAGTGGCCAGGACTCCAGCCACACCGTCCGTGGCCGAAAGGCCCACTATCATGGAGGCAGAAGAAACAGCGCGCTAAGATGGCCTTCAGCGTTCTGCAGGCGAATGTGAACCACTCTGCCGCTGCGCAGGATATCCTCTTGCAGCACGCGGCGGAGTGGTCCATAGACGCCGTCCTCGTCTCCGAACCCTATTTCATACCGGCTGACCGGGAGAACTGGGTCGGGGACGTGAGCGGCCTGTCGGCCGTCATGGTGTCAGGGGCGCATCCCATCGACGTTGTTGCCAGGCAGAGCGGTTTCGTCGCCGCCAAGTGCAGGGAGTTTCTGCTGGTGGGGGTCTATTGCCCCCCCAGCCGAACCAGGAGCGAGTTCGAGGCCGATCTGGACCGTTTCGGGTCGGTTCTCCGTCAGTCCACCTTGCCGGTGATCGTTGGCGGCGACTTCAACGCTAAGAATATAGCCTGGGGGTCACGTCACACTGACCCCAAAGGGGAGAGTCTGCTGGACTGGGCGGTGTCCAACGGACTTGTTATCGTCAACGTGGGGACCGAACCCACTTGCGTGCGACCGCAGGGGGAGTCCGTCGTGGACATAACGTTCGCGACCCCCGCGGTTGCAGCTCGAATAAGTGGCTGGAGAGTGGTCACAGAGGCGGAAGAATTGTCGGATCACCGGTACATCCGGTTTGACATCTCCGCCTCCGGTCCCGTGATCCCTCCGAGCGGTACACCCCACCCGACATACCCCCGATGGAGGCTCAGTTGCCTGGACAGAGACACAGCGCGGGAAGCTGCGGTCGTCAAGGCCTGGCTGCCTGTAGGTCCCGAGCCCGTCCAAGTGGATGCGGAAGCGGAATGGTTCCGGGAGGCCGTTACGGACGTGTGTGACGCGTCCATGCCTCGGTCCGGACCTTCCCTTCCCCGGCGGAACGTCTATTGGTGGACGGATGAGGTTGCGGAGCTGCGCCGCGTGTGTATCGCGGCGCGTCGCGCCTCAGCCAGACACCGAAGACGCAGACGTCGTGATCCGGCGCTGGACGAGCCGCTTTATCAGGCCTACAGAGAAGCGAAGCAGGCGCTCAAGATCGCCATCCTGGAGGCGAAACTCAAGGCGAGGGAGGAGCTCCTTGCATCGCTCGATGCCGATCCGTGGGGACGCCCGTACCGCACGGTGCGGGGGAAACTCCGCCCATGGGCACCCCCGGTCACGGAAAGGCTAGAGCCCGAGTTCCTCCGAAGAGTCGTGTCCACCTTGTTCCCAGCTCAGGTGGAACACACCCCGCCTTCGATGTTGCCACACCCCGTGGCCTCCAGAGAGCCCCCTGACCCCGTGTCCGAGGGCGAGTTCGGCGCGGCAATAGAGCGGTTGAAGGCCAAGAACGTGGCCCCGGGTCCTGACGGGATTCCAGGTAAAATCTGGGTTCTCGTATCGGATATACTGGGTGACCGCCTTCGTAGGCTCTTAACCGCTTGCCTAGAACAGGGGCGCTTCCCGGCGCTATGGAAGGAAGGGAGGCTCGTGCTTCTGAAGAAAGACGGACGTCCGACCGACACCCCTTCGGCATACCGTCCGATCGTGTTGCTGGATGAGGTGGGCAAGCTCTTTGAAAGAGTCGTTGCAAACCGCCTCGTTCGGCACCTGGATACGGATGGGCCGAATTTGTCGGATGTGCAGTATGGCTTCAGGAGAGAGCGCTCTACGATCGATGCTATCCTGCGGGTAAAATCGCTCGCCAGCGAAGCGGTGGAGAGCGGCGGTGTGCTGTTGGCCGTGTCTATCGACATTGCCAACGCGTTCAACACGCTGCCGTGGACCACGATAAAGCAGGCGCTCCGATTCCACGGAGTGCCTGTTTACCTGCAGGACACCATCGCATCGTACCTGGAAGGACGAGAGGTTGCGTGTGATTCGGTGGACGGTCGTTTGCGGCACTTGGCCGGATGCGGCGTTCCACAGGGGTCGGTCTTAGGGCCACTCTTGTGGAACATCGGGTTCGATTGGGCTCTCCGCGGCCAGTTCGTCGCGGGGGTTGGCGTGACTTGTTACGCCGACGATACCCTGCTGACAGCTCGCGGTGACTCTTTTGCCGATGCTGCACGTCGTGCGACTGCTGGGGTCGCTGTGATGGTACACCGAATCCGCCTTTTGGGGCTGCGGGTGGCGCTGGAGAAGTCTGAGGCGCTGTGTTTTCACGGCCGACGACGTGCGCCGCCTGCGGGCACTGGGTTGATGGTGGATGGGGTTCTGATCCCGGTTTCATCCACCATCCGGTACCTTGGGCTTGTGCTTGACGGAAGGTGGCGGTTTAAGGCCCATTTCCGTCAGCTCGCTACCAAGCTCAATGCGACCGCGGGTGCTTTGAGCAGGTTACTGCCAAACCTGGGTGGTCCGTCGACGGCTCCTCGACGACTGTACCTAGGGGTGGTCCGCTCTATGGCACTTTACGGTGCCCCGGTGTGGCATGACGCCCTCTCGTCCGAGAACGTGACTGTCTTGCGGAAGGCTCAAAGGGTGTTAGCCCTGCGTTTAGCGCGAGCCTACCGCACCACCTCCACCGATGCTGCGCTGGTCCTGGCCGGCAGCCTCCCCTGGGATCTCGACTCCCTGGTCCTCGCCGCATTGTACCAGTGGCGGGGAGACCAAAGATCTCAGGGCAATAGGCCCGCACCGACGGAGGTGGAATCGGAAAGGACACAGCTCACAGAGCTAGCCCACGAGCAGTGGCGCCGTAGATTGGCCAGTAGCCACTTTGGCGTCCGGGTCATTGAAGCCGTACTCCCCGTTCTCAAAGAATGGGTCGAGCGACCACACGGCCAAGTGACATACCGGATGTCGCAGGTGTTTACAGGCCACGGGTGCTTTGGGTCATACCTCTGCCGCATAGGCAGGGAACCCACAACCCGATGCTGGCACTGTGATGCTCCGGAGGATACGGCACAGCACACCCTGGAGGTGTGCCCGGCGTGGGTCGCTGACCGCCGTGCCCTCCGAGCACACGTGGGGACCGACCTCAGCCTGGGCTCTATAATCCGGCGTATGGTCGAAGACAGGGAGGCTTGGCGAGCCATGGCCGCATTTTGCGAGCGTGTGATCGCCGAAAAGGAGAGCGCGGAGCGAGAGCGAGAGGCTGCGGCTGACGCACTCCTTATGCGCCGAAGGCGTACTGGGCGCAGGAGGAACCTCCACCACCTGCACATGCCCCTCCCTGTGCCTCGGGTCGTGGACGCGGGGGCGTCCGCTTCCCACTAAGAGGCGCGATGGTGTGTAATGCGTTCTACGCATCGTCGGGACATCAAGCCGGGGGATAACCTCCTCTGGCGCTGAAGGCAGGGGCACTTGCCCTCTTCAGATCGGGTGAGACCGTGTGTCGGTCTAGTCAGTGAGGGGCCGCGGATGTGTGCTTGTGGCGCTGACTCGTGGCCCCGAACTCATGGCTCCCGAGAACGCCGCTGGTTTTTAGTGGGTATGCCCCGATCGGGGAGAGTCCCACATAACCTGCTGCCTTCCCCCGAGGGCGGCAGGTATGCGTAAAGCATTTTCCAGCGAAACCAAAAAAAAAAAAAAAAAAAAAAAGGTTAGGTTGGGGTTCCCAGCAGTGTTGGCTTCCTCGCAGCGATCCCCGGGCAACGTCTCGTCTGACCACCGTAACGGAGTGGCAGACAGGCGGCTAACGAACACTGTGCGATCGTATACTTTCAGAGCGGATAAGTGCGATCTTTGTGGTTCGACAACATTTCGAAACCTTTGCGGGACGCCTCCGGGCGTTTCATTAAAAAAGGCCCTTCTCAGGGCCAACCTCAAACGGCCCTTCTCAGGGCCACCCCCGACGACGCTTCGACGTCGAAGGCGAGCCGTACACCATCTGCGGCGAGCGTAGTCTGCAGGGAGGACGATCTGTCGGAGTCCGACAGTGACACCTTTGTAGCGGAGCTGCCTGACCGTCAGGCGAAAAAGCGGGCCTACTTGAGGCAGAGTTCGGAGGGCTCTTCGGATTCAGCCAAAAGTGGCCCGAAAAAGAAGAGCAAGGCTGTAAAGCCTGCTAACCCTACCCTGGCTAGCACTAGCCACGACGTAGGTCTGATGGATGCCCAACGTCAGCTGAACGTGGCGAACAGGGCACGAGTCCAACAGGAGTTGGAAGAGGAGGTTGCCGCTAAGGAGGCACAGGCACGCGCACGTAGAGCCAAGGCGGACTATGGAACGTCAAGCGTCATGTACGCGGATCACTCCATAGCGGAGTTAGAAAAGATGGCTGAAGAGGACCAAGAGGAGATTGTCAGAGTCGCCTCTAAGTCCTCGAATTTGAAGGGGACCTTCCAAAAGGCCCTCAAGTGCCGGGCTGCCAGTCTTCGTGGCATCATCGGTGAGTTGGTGCAGCGCACAACCACCGACGAGGTAAGGCAGCTCCAAAAGAGGGTGGACTGCCTCACAAAGGAGGTCAGCGAGCTTCACACGAAGCTGGCTGAGGCTATTGGGCGGCCTGTACAGGCCCCACCTGCTGCAGTGACGGTGGATCTCTCCTCCTCCAACCTTGAGGAAACCATCCGCAAGGTTGTGATGGAGGAGAGGGCCTTCACGAGGGCCTGCATCGCTGGCATTGAAGACAGGCTCCTGCCTGAAAGGCGTGTCAGGCCACCGTTGGCGGCGGACAGGGCTTCTCTTGCCCCTGCCCTGGCCGTGATGGCCCCTCCCCCGACCCCTAAGCCTGCGAAGGGCAAAGGGAAAGGGAAAAAGAAGGTGGCTCCGCCGGCTACAACTGAGGTGGTGGCAGCCTCATCCCAGAGGGAAGACGCCTTTCTTCCCTCCAGCACTCCGTCCAACGAATGGACTGAGGTGGTTGGAAGGAAAAAGAGAGGTGCCAAAAAGGCGGTGCTGCCTGTTACCCCTGCCAATGTCCCCTCCGGTTCGTCCAAAGGGACGAGCAAAGGAGTGGGGAAGAGCAAGGGGGAGAAAGCAGCCTCCAAGCCGAGTGGGAAGAAACTGGTTCCTCCCAAAACCGCGGCCGTCGTAGTGACGCTTACTCCGGAGGCCATGAAGAAGGGCGAGACGTACGAATCCGTCCTGAAACGGGCTCGTACCAACGCCAACCCAGCCACACTGGGTATTGGCCTGGTGACGTGCCGCCGGACCCTAACTGGAGCTCGACTCTTCGAGTTTCCGGGGGCCCAGGGCGGCGCCAATGCAGACCTCTTCGCAAGTAAGCTGCAAGAGGTCATAGCGGACGCGGCCAAAGTTGCTAGGCCAACGAAGACCGCGGCACTGGAAGTGACCGAACTCGACGACTCGGTCACAAAAGACGAGGTGGTGGCGGCAGTTGCCGCTACAGGAGGCTGCGATGCGGTAGCGATTCGGGGCGGGGCCATCAAGCCTGGTCGCGGTGGTCTGGGTGCTATTCGCCTGGAGTGCCCGGTCGTCGCGGCAAAGGCCGTACTGGCCAAGAGACGGCTCCCCGTAGGGTTTTGTGTGGCCTTGGTCCGGGCACTTGAGGACCGGCCTTTCCGGTGTTTCAGGTGCTTCGGCGTAGGACACACCAGAGCTCTGTGCCCATCCCGAGTGGACAGGTCGGAGCTCTGCTACCGCTGCGGGGAAGCGGGGCACAAGGCGTCAGAGTGCGGTGTTGCCACACCGCGCTGCGCGGTGTGCTCTGCCAGTGGCCGTCCAGCTGGCCACGTGATGGGAGGAAGGCAATGCAATCCTCCCCCAAAGAAGGGACAAGCGCAGGCTCCAACTCGACCTGCTGCAGCTGCCGCCACTGTTGAGGCTGTCGAGGCCTCGCAACAGGCTGAAGAGGGCAATGCGATGGACCAATAATGACAGTGGTCCATCGCATTTTACAGGCTAACACCAACCACTGCAGAGCGGCCCAGGACCTGCTGGTGCAGACCATGGCTGAGTGGTTGGTGGATGTTGCGGTTGTCGCTGAGCCATACTCTGTCCCTGGCCGCTGGCTAGGGGATCGAGACGGCTTAGTAGCACTTGTGGCGCGGTCTTCCACAGACTCCCCCCCCCCTCTCGCTCTTAGAGAAGGGACCGGGATACGTGGCCGCCGCGTGGGGAGACATAGTCTTTGTTGGGGTATATTTCTCCCCAAACCGACCACTGTCAGACTTTGAGGACTTCCTTGGAGTCCTCACCGCCGTGGTATCAAGGGTGGGGCAACGTCAGGTCTCCGTTCTGGGAGATCTGAACGCCAAGTCGGTGGTTTGGGGTAACCCAGCAACCGATGCACGCGGGCGGGCCCTCGAGCTCTGGGCAGCCTCCTCCGGGCTCTCCCTTCTCAATAGAGGGGAGGTCCAAACGTGCGTGCGGCGGTGGGGTGGGTCAATTGTGGACGTCACTTTTGCCTCACCCACCCTAGCCACGCGTGTTACAAACTGGCGGGTGGACACGATGGAGACTTTCTCGGACCACCGCTATGTGCGGTTCGAGATCTCCACCCAAGGTCCCCAGAGAACGACTCCTCCGGGTCAATCTCCGTTCCCTCGGTGGGCCTTAGTTCACCTGGACAGGGAGGCAGCGAGGGAGGCAGCGTTCGTCCAGGACTGGCTTTCGCCAGACGTAAATGTCGTGGACGTAGACGCTGCCGCGGCAGAGCTGAGGGAGTCGTTGACCGAGGTATGCAACTCTAGTATGCCTCGGTCTCGTCGACCACCTCCCCGACGCGCCGTCTATTGGTGGTCGGAGGAGTTGGCGGCACTTCGTACTGCCTGCGTGGCGGCTCGAAGGGAGTACGCTCGAAGCCGGCGGCGTCGAATGCGCGACCGGGAGAATGAGGACCGCCTTCACGACTTGTATGTGGAGGCAAAGCGGGTCCTCAGAAAGGAGATGTTCGCCGCCCAGGACTCGGCGCAGGCTGAGCTGCTGGAGGGCCTCGACAGAGATCCTTTTGGGAGGCCATATAAGGCGGCGCGGAACAAACTGCGTCCCTTCGGCCCCCCCGTATCGGAGACCCTTGAGCCGGCAGTGCTGGATGGGGTCGTACGGTCCCTGTTTCCAGGCAGGGCCAACGCTTTCACCCCACCAGCAATGGACCCTCCACAGGGTGCGATTCTGGTGGAAGAGGAGAACCAGGTGGCTCCTCCTCTCACTGGGGCCGAGGTTCGCACGGCGGTTACCTGCCTTCGTGCAAAAAAGACGGCCCCAGGGCCAGACGGCGTCCCAGCAAGGGTGGTGGCAATAGCCGCCACCGAAATGGAGGAAAGGTTTCGGGACCTCTTCGACGCGTGCTTCGCGTCGAGAAGGTTTCCGAAACCGTGGAAGGAGGGGCGTTTATGTCTCCTTCGAAAAGAAGGACGCCCGGCGGACTCTCCCTCGGCATACCGACCCATCGTTCTGCTCGATGAGGTCGGTAAGATTTTCGAGGGAATCATCGCCGCCCGCCTGAAAGACCACCTGAGGGTGGTTGGGCCGGACCTGTCGGACGCTCAGTTTGGTTTTCGACCTGAGCGTTCGACAATAGACGCCCTCGTCCTATTAAAGGGTACAGTGAAGGAGGCGATGGATGCTGGGGACGGAGTGTTGGCTGTGTCGTTCGATATAGCCAATGCCTTCAACACCCTTCCCCATGCGACCGTCCTCGAGGCACTCCGGTTTCACGGAGTGCCCCGATATATGAGGGACCTCCTGGCCAGTTACTTGGAGGACAGAGCGGTCCTCTTAGTAGACAAAGCTGGCCAGGTCCGGCGATATCCGGTTGAGTCCGGTGTTCCGCAGGGGTCAGTCCTAGGACCACTCCTGTGGGACATCGGGTTCGACTGGCTTTTGCGCGGGACCCTCCTCCGGGGCACGAGTGTCATTTGTTATGCAGATGACACTCTCCTCACTGCCCGAGGGGGGAATTTTGGTGAGGCGGCCAGTCTGGCCTCGGCAGGCGGATCGCTAGTCGCTGATAGGATCCGCCGCCTTGGATTGACGGTGGCGTTACATAAGACCGAGGCCGTTTTCTTCCACGGGCCTCGGCAGCGCCGTCCACCTGACGCCCACATATATGTGGAGGGCGTCAGAATCGAGGTAAAGACCCAGATGAAATATCTGGGTCTAACGCTCGACAGCAGGTGGCGTTTCAGCCCGCATTTCAGCGGACTGTCGTCGCGCCTGCTGAAGGCAGCGGGGGCCCTCTCATGGCTGATGCCTAACTTGAGAGGGCCAGGCGGGCGATGCCGGCGGCTGTACGCCGGCATCCTGAAAAGCATAGCCCTGTACGGGGCGCCTATCTGGGCAGACTCCCTTCAAAGAAGGGAGAATGCCACAGCCTTGCGGGTGCCCCAGAGGGCCATTGCGCAAAGGGTGGCGCGGGCTTACCGCTCGGTAAGCTTCGCAGCGGCGTGCGCTCTGGCTGGCACCCCTCCTTGGGAACTCGAGGCATGGGTGCTAGCCAGAGTCTATGAATGGAAGGCGGGGCGAAGGGCATTCGGTGAGCGCCCTGCCCCTGACAAACGCGAGGCTGTTCGACGGGAGGCGAGGGATGCCGTCGTCCATCATTGGATGGCGGACCTTGCCTCCGCAGTTTTCGGCCGTCGCACCCTCGACGCGCTTGGGCCAGTCCTGCAAGATTGGCTTGACAGGCCGCACGGTTTTCTCACCTTCCGGTTGGTGCAGGTACTGTCCGGGCACGGCTGCTTTGGGTCGTACCTTCACCGGATCGGGAGGGAGGAGAGCCCGTCGTGCCAAGACTGTGGCGCGGCGGAGGACACGGCACAGCACACCCTTGAGGTGTGCCCGTCGTGGACCGAGCAGCGCCACAGTCTTGTTGCGGCGATCGGGCCGGACCTCTCGCTTCCCGCCGTGGTCATTGCCATGTTGGGAAGCGAGGAGGCGTGGGTGGCGGTAGCCTCCTTCTGCGAAGACGTCATGTCACAGAAGGAGGAGGCGGAGCGCGCGCGGGAGGACGATCCTCTCGCGCCACTTCTTCGCCGAAGAAGAGGCAGGAGAAGGAGGGTGGTCGACCACCCTCTTCTCCCCCGGTGATAAGCAGCGGGCGACAGGCGCGGGGGCGCCCTCGTCCGCATTGCACTGCTTATCACCCAGCCGAACGAGGATGACCGAGCACCGCGAGTCATCCTCGAGCCCCTTCCCATATGCGGGAGGGGCGTGAAGGGCCCGCCGCTGCAAGGCGGGCAAACGCCGGCGGGGAAATGGAAGCAAAGGCTATGCCGATTCCCAGAACCCCGCCACCAAAGGCGATGCGGGAGTGCCGCTGGGTCGTTTAGTGGGTATACCGGGAGTCCCCGGGAGTCCCACATACCCCATCCGTCCCCCGACGGGTGGGGATGCGTAATGCATTTTTCCCAGCGAAAAAAAAAAAAAAAAAAAAAAAAGGTTAGGTTAGGTTAGGTTAGGTTAGGTTAGGTTAGGTTAGGTTAGGTTAGGTTAGGTTAGGTTTTTTTTTTTTTTTTTTTTTTGTATATCTTTATTTATTTCGTTTTGGGTTACTGTTATGGCAGTGTATCAATTATTATTGGAAGGGTGGTTTTTACATGGTCTGGTGATGAAGTGGGCGACCGAGAATTAGTCTACCACTTCTCCACTTTATGCCCCCCGAGGCGTCAATTTGAGGACTTCCAGGGGGGACTGGGGGATAGATCATAAAAGCAATAAGGGAAAGAAAGGAAGGAAGGTCAATAAGGAGGACAGAGTGTGGAAAGGAAAGTAGAAGATATACAATTTATATTATACTAATTACTATGACATAGATTTGGTTAAAGTTTATAATGACTGAGACGTTCTTAATATTTAACTTCTTCTTCTCTTATTATTCATCTTCGGATCTGAGTTCTTTATCTTGGTCTGGTTCTGTTCTTCTTTATTGAATATCTTGTTCTGGTTCTATTCTTCTTTATTTCTTCTTACTTTACTTCTTCTTTTATTGGGTTGTATCTGTTTCCAGCGTAAGCAGGATTCCACCCGACTCAGGTGTAGAAACTCCACCATTCGGCCCGAGCACCTCAGCCTCGGCCCCGCTTATCCGACTTCTGAACTCCTGTTTGGTTAAAGGTTCCTTGTCCACCATGATATGATGATGATATCCATATAATGGAACAGCCACGACTCGTGGGTCGTGGTCGCCTGGGCCGGTTGCAGGTCTGCAATCGCAGATCAGTCGTGTGCTCGCAAGCCGGTAGAGGTGGCTCCCGTGTAGTCGTGGAGGTTAGGTTAGGTTAGGTTAGGTTAGGTTAGGTTAGGTTAGGTTAGGTTAGGTTAGGTTAGGTTAGGTTAGGTTAGGTTAGGTTAGGTTAGGTTAGGTTAGGTTTTTTTTTTTTTTTTTTTTTTTTTTTTTTTTTTTTTTTTTTTTTGTTTTTCTGCTTTCTGTCCCCCGAATATCCGTTCAGGATTGATTATCAAAGGGCTCATTGTATCTTTTTCTTTTTTTGGGTTCTTTATTTGAATGAGTAGCAGAGTCTATTTTTATTTATTACAATTTCTTATTCTAGTTTTATTCTATTAAGTGTATACATAGTTATTTTTTGTTAATTTTTAAACATGGTTTTACTGGCTCTTGACGAGGAGAGCTTAATTCTATTTATACTAAATCTATTACATTGCTTATAATTCTAAATTAATATTTGAACAAAACTTCTTTTTACTTAGGACTAAATCTTAATCATATCTTATCTTATAGTACAGCTTATAATTGTAACATCTTAATTGTTCTACTATATACTTATATATCTAGGTTGTTTATATGTGCTAATTACCTATTATTACATAATAATAGTTTTAAACACAGTTATTTATACTGAGGTTTTATTCTTACTAATAACCAGTTTGCAAATTTTTTCACAATATAAGATGAACAGTTCTCTTATGTTTTTATCAATAATCAGGTCCTTAAATTTATCAATTTTAACTGTTTCACCCGTGTTTTGTTCGAATTCAAAACGAAGCTTCCCATATATTGGGCAATGAGCTAAGAGGTGGGGCACCGTTTGCTCTACCGCTGGGTCACAGTCGCATGCCGGACTCTCCCCGCACTTGAACCGATGCAAGTATTGGGAGAATCCGCCATGTCCTGTGAGGATCTGCGTGAGCAACCCTGCTGGCTTTATCTTTTTTATTAACTTATACGCGTCTCCGGCATCTGGGAAGAAAAGTTTCGTTATCGCCGCGGTTTCGCCTTTTTTATACCGATCGCGCCATTCCATAATGGAACGATGACGTATTGTTTTCTTCGCGTACGACACCGGACACCGATCGTAGTCCGGTTTCCTCCTCAGCGCCAAAGCAGCCTCCTTGGCCAGATCATCAGCACGCTCATTGCCTAGGAGACCTGCATGTGCTTTTATCCAGAACAAAGAAACATCTTTGCCCTGGATAAAAGCCTTCTGCAGGTTCTCTCGTGACTCCACGGCAAGGGGATGAAGAGAGCTATGGTTAACGACCGTCTCCAGTGCGGCTCTCGAGTCGCTGTACAGACCGTAGCTCTTCTCCTTCCTCTTGAGTATTCCGCCCGTAGCCTTGCATATGGCCAGCAATTCCGCCTGATAGACCGTGCAGTACGCGGACAGACAAAACTTTTGGTTCAGGACTTCGGATTCACCCTTCCATACAGAAAGGGCTGCACCGACCTTCCCCTCAATCTTGCTGCCGTCGGTGAAGATTCGCACCTCCTGCACGTTGTGTCTATCGACTAGGCTTTGGTCCTCCAGACGTTCGAATTTTATGGCCATATGCATTGCCGGGTGGGGAGTCTCTGCAAATCCTACCCTACTCTCGGTCTCTCTGTCTCCTAACTCTGGAAGGGGCGACCCTCTCTTCGTCTCATACAGGGCGGCTGCCTCCTGTATCCTGAGGTCGAGAGGTAGTATCCCCGCCAGTGTTAGCGCCGAGTGTAGAGAGACTGTACGATATGATTTGCAGAGCTTTTGGGCGAAACCTCGCTGCACCGAGTCTAGCAATTTGCGCACTCCGATCTTCGTGGCCGCTGGGGCCCATGCTGCTGCTGCGTACAGTATAATAGGTTCGATGGTGGCGTTATAGATAAGCCGAATTATGTCAGGGTGAAGCCCCCAGGTAACTTTTGCGGCTCGAGCAATTGCTTGTAGATATTTAAAGCCTTTCTCGTTTGGTTGCCAATGTGGAGGTTGAAGGTGAGTTTATGGTCGACTGTTAAACCTAAAATTTTAATATGTTCCGACATACCTATATCGACCCCTCCCATCGTTATGCGTGGAGTGTCATATTTTAGTTTTCGCGTAAGCGTCATTGCACATGTTTTATGTGGCGCGAATCTAAGCTTATTTTTAGCCCCCCACTGGTTTACAAACCGCAAAGCCCTGTTTGCCTCCGTCTCAATTTCAAGCGCCGTCTCCCCGTCAAACAGCATAACAATGTCATCAGCGAAGGCTTGGACATAGTGTCCCCGTTTTTCTAATTCGTGCAACAGTGGATCCAGTAGAAGGTTCCACAGGATGGGACCGCCAATAGACCCTTGAACGCACCCCTTGTTGGTGCCTCTTCCGACTTCTTCGCCTGCGTACCGGAGTTTGATGCTCCTATGCTCCAGATAGCTGTCTAGCAGCCTCCTGAGATTTACCGGGCACCTTTCCTCAGCCAGTCGGATTCTGATAGCTGGCCACCACGTGCTATCGAAGGCCCCCTCTATATCCAGTGACACTAGGGTTACCAGCTTCTTCAGCTCCATCTTACCCTTTATTCGGTGTACTAGTGTATAGAGGGCGTCCTCGGTGCTGCGCTGGGGCATGAACCCGTACTGGCGAGTACTAAACCTCGGTATCAAATGCCATTTCATCCGTGCTACTAGAATCTTCTCCAGGACCTTCCCCAAGACCGGCAGTAGGCCTATTGGCCTGTAAGCCTTGGGGTTCGTGTAATCGTCCTTGCCCGGTTTCCTCAATACCACGACTGTGGCTTGTTTCCATATGGATGGAAAGTGCCCGATGGTCAAGCACTTATTGAGGAGGGCAAGGAAAGCGTCCAGGTCCTGGAGTATAGCCCTGGAGCATATATCGGCTGTGAAGCCGTCTTCGCCAGGAGCTTTTTTCGGATTGAAGCTTTCCATCGCCGTCTTCAGTTCGGTGTGAGTGAACGGTGGATCAAGATGCTCATCATGTTGGTACTCGTTCACTTTTCCTGCCAATATTCTTATCCGTCGATGGTGCTCCTGCTCTTGATCCTGTGTATCCTCCGGGTAAAACGTCTCCGCTAAGTATGTGGCCGATTCTTTGTTGTTGAGCGCTCTTCCGTCTTTAGTCAGTGGCAGGTCTTCCTCTCTATCGGCGGTCCTACTAATCACCCTGTAGATCCCTTCCCAGAGGCCCTCACGGTCTTGCTTACTGCAGAACTCCTTCCAGCTGCTGATCTGCTGTATTTTGGCCTGCCGCTCGTATTCCTCCTTCTTCTTGAGGTACTCGTCAACCGCATTATCCCTTCTGTGTGGTGCCGCATTTCGGATCTTCGTCCTGTATGTTACAGTGGTCCTTTTTAATTTCTCCAGTTCTTCGGTCCACCACGGGATTTTCAGGATCTCCGTGCTCTTCTTCGAAGGTATGCTGAGTCTGCATGCGTTTGTGACCGCTTCAGTGAAGCTTTCCACCGTCTGGTCAATCTGCTGCGCGTTCTCAATGCGGTTTATTCCTTCGAAGTGGAGATTCTTGGCGGCTTTTTCTTCGGCGAGTGTGTTGCAGAAAAGTTCCCAGTCAGCCTTTTTGGTGTTATATTTCCGGGTGGTGCGTATCACTTTTAGTCCCTTCCCTCTCTTCAGGTTTATGTTGAAGGTGATAGCGCTATGGTCCGAGATGATCATGGACTTATCCACCCTCCATTCTCCCACGAAGCTCAGTAGGTCTTCGGTGCATGCTGTTATATCGACGTGACTGGTGAACCTTCTGTCTCCCCTTATTGTGTCGAAGGTGGGTGCAGTGCCTCTGTTCAGTAGGTGCAGTCCAGACTCCTCCAGGGTTCCGGACATATCTGCCCCCCTGTGGTCTTCTACGGGACTACCCCACCAGGCACTCTTGGCATTACTGTCCCCTCCAATCAGCAGTTTTCTAGGGCCCAGATTCTCGACGACTTCCCTCAGCCGGTCCAAGTATGGCCCTATGGGTTTATCCGGCTCGAAGTAGAAGGACACCGCGGCGATTTCCCAGTCGCTGGTTCGGATCCTCACTGCGACTATGTTGTCGCAAGTGAGTTTCGGGCACTGTATGACGTCGAGGTCGTCGTCGAAGACGACTATCGCCGCCTTAACCGTCCCATCTCCTATTGCAGCGTTCTGGTAGATTCTCGCTCCACGGTAGTCCTTCATCCTCCTTCTGCCTCCCACATACGGCTCCTGGACCAGCGCAAACGCCAATTTGCGTCTGCTGGCCTCCACCATGAGTTCAGTCGTTGCTAGGTCTTTGCGTTGGAGATTTATCTGGGCTACTGCGTAGTGTTTGGCGGGGGCGCCTGCTCTGGTGTTCTCGGTGTCGCCCTTAGCAGCTGTACTGCACCTTTGCTCTCGCTAAGGCCTCCCACTTCCGTCTCACTGCGCATTCAGAGCTGTAAGCGTTGTGCTCCACGTTGTCCAGCTTAGCAGCCGTGCAGTTTATGCACTTGGGTGGTTCCGCTGCTAGCCAGTCCGCACATTTATTCCTCGTGTGAGGTCCACCGCAGTGTGTACACTTTGGTTCTTTCTCCGTGCAGAGTCTCCTACCATGGCCGTATGCCAGACACATGGAACATTGTACCAATGGTGACTGATCCGCTACTCGTACCCTCTGCATGTCAATATTCACAGTGCTCTTCTCGATCATGCGGTTGTAGATATGAGGAGACACTCTCAGGACTACGTGGGACATAAGAGAGTTACGGGCTTTTCTCCTAAACTTAACCTCCATTCGAACATCCTTTCCTTCGAGGCCATGAAAAATCACCCCGTTTTGGTTTCTCAGTGCCGATAGTATCTCCTTTTAGGAGGTTAGGTTAGGTTAGGTTAGGTTAGGTTAGGTTAGGTTAGGTTAGGTTAGGTTAGGTTAGGTTAGGTTAGGTTAGGTTAGGTTAGGTTAGGTTAGGTTAGGTTAGGTTAGGTTTTTTTTTTTTTTTTTTTTTTTGAAACTTTATTTGTTATGTTTGTGTTTTTATATGTTTTTGGAAGGGTTAAGTTTGAATGGGAGGGGATTCGATGCATTGGATTGGGATCCAAGGACAGACCGAGATGTAGTCTGTCCTTAAATCACTGTAGGCCCCCGAGGCGTCAATTTGAGGACTTCCATGGGGGGCCAGGGTGGATAGGATTTGGTTAGGTTAGGTTAGGTTAGGTTAGGTTAGGTTAGGTTAGGTTAGGTTAGGTTAGGTTAGGTTAGGTTAGGTTAGGTTAGGTTAGGTTAGGTTTTTTTTTTTTTTTTTTTTTTTTTTTTTTTTAGCGGCTCTGTTCCCCGAATATTCGTCCAGGATTGGATCGCTTTCAAGGGTCATTTAACTACAGGGGATGAGGTTGGGTTACTTTATTTGTTTTATGCTGCTCTGTTTATTTATTTATTACATATTCTCTTATATACTTAACCTATTATTTATTATCTAGTACATTTTAACAAAACAAATTTTCTTCTTAACACTACGTTACAGACAGTTTTTCATCATATATTTATTTTGACATTTTCAAAAACCACTTGTGGCTTTACATATCTCTTATTGCTATCTTATTTCTATTTCTTATTCATATTACATATGTGCTATTTGCTAACATTTTATTAGTAATTAATAATAGAAGCAAAAGTTATTAGTCTATTATTTATTCAATTTATTTACTTTCTTACATATTTCTTCGCAAAAAGAGATAAAATAATCTCTTATTCTTTTATTTGCTAATAGCTCATGTAAGCTGTCTAAAGTTATTTTTTCCCCCGTCCTTTGTTCAAAATTGAACCTTTGTAGTGCAAAAAGTGGGCAAGAGGTGAGGATATGAGGGACAGTTTGTGCAGTATCGGGGTCACAGGTACATGACGAACTTTCCCTACACTTGAAACGATGCAAGTATTGGGAAAATCCACCATGCCCTGTTAGGATCTGAGTGATCAACCCCGTCGGCTGAAACTTCCTAACCAGTTTAAATGCCGCGGCGGCATCCGGAAGGAACAACTTAGTTGTTGAGGCAGTATCCCCGGCTTGATACCTTGCGTTCCATTTCATAATGGAGCGACTACGTATGACTCTCTTTGCATACGAGACTGGGCAGCTGTCGTAGTCCGGTTTTCGTTTAGATGTCAGCGCGGCCTCCTTCGCCAGGTCGTCGGCGCGTTCATTGCCAAGGAGTCCTGCATGTGCTTTTATCCAGAACAGGGATACATCCTTGCCCTGGATAAAGGCTTTCCTCAGGTTCTCACGCGTCTCAACGGCAAGGGGGTGGAGGGAGCCATGGTTAGCGATCGTCTCCAAAGCGGCCATCGAATCGCTATATAGACCGTAGCTCTCCTCCTTCCCCTTAATGATTACGCCCGTTGCCTTGCATATGGCTAATAATTCTGCCTGATAGACTGTGCAGTACGCGGACAGACAAAACTTTTGGTTCCGGATCTCGGCTTCACCTTTCCACAAGGAAAGTGCGGCTCCGACCTTCCCCTCAATTTTGCTGCCGTCGGTGAAAATGCGCACCGCCTGCACGTTGTGTCTATCGACTAGACTTTGGTCTTCCAGGCATTCGAATCCTATAGCCATATGCGTAGCTGGGTGAGGAGTCTCTGCAAACCGAACCATACTCTCGGTCTCCCTGTCTCCTAACTCCGGAAGGGGCGACCCTCTTTTCGTCTCATACAGGGCAGCTGCCTCTTGTATTCTGAGGTCGAGAGGTAGTATCCCCGCCAGAGTTAGTGCCGAGTGTAGGGAGACTGTACGATATGATTTACAGAGCTTCTGGGCGAAACCTCTTTGGACCGCGTTCAGCAGTTTCTGCACTCCGATCTTTTCGGCTGAAGGAGCCCACGCTGCCGCGGCGTACATGATAACTGGCTCTACACATGCCGTATAAATTAATCTAATTACCTCTGAGTGCAGGCCCCAATTTACCTTTGCGGCTCGCGAGAGTTGTTTGTATATTTCGAGGGCTCGCCTTGTCTGAGTAGCTATGTGAGAGTTAAAGGTTAACCTATCATCGATAATAAGCCCTAGGATTTTTATTTCTCGCGAAATGGCAATGTGTGTCCCCCCCATGGTAAGACGTGGGTTATCATATTTTAATTTTCTTGTCAGAACCATTGCACATGTTTTATGTGCTGCAAATTTAAGCTTATTTTGGTTTCCCCACTGTCTAACAAACTCAAGAGCCGCATTAGCTTCCCTAGTAACATCCGTTGACGTGTCTCCATCGAAGACTAAGACCACGTCATCGGCAAATGCTTGCACGTAATGTCCCCTTTCCTCCAAACCCCGCAGTAGGGAGTCAAGTAAAAGATTCCAAAGTATTGGACCACCAATAGACCCTTGTACACAACCTTTACTCGTCTTCCTCTTCACTTCTTCCCCGGCGAATCTTACGCTGACACCTCTGCGCTCCAGATAGCTATCCAGTAGCCTCCTGATATTGACCGGGCACTTTTCCTCAGCCAGACGGACTCGGATAGCTGGCCACCATGCGCTATCGAAGGCGCCCTCTATATCCAATGACACTAGGGTTACCAGCTTCTTCAGCTCCATCTTACCCTTGATTCGGTGTATTAGATTATAGAGGGCGTCCTCGGTGCTACGCTGTGGCATGAATCCATACTGGCGAGTACTAATCCGCGGTACTAGATGCCATTTTATCCGTGCTACTGTTAACTTTTCCAGAACCTTCCCCAAAACCGGCAGAAGACCAATCGGTCGGTAAGCCTTGGGGTTCGTGTAATCTTCCTTGCCCGGTTTTCTTAATACCACTACTGTGGCCTCCTTCCAGATATCCGGGAAGTGTCCGATCAGGAGACACTTATTGGCCAGGGCAAGGAAAGCGTCCGGGTCCTGGTTGATAGCCCGGCTGCAGATGTCTGCTGTGAAGCCATCCGCCCCTGGGGCCTTCTTTGGGTTAAAGCTCCCCACCGCGGTCTGTAGCTCTAACTTTGTAAACGGCGGGTCATGGTTCTCATCATGCTTCAGCACGTTTACTTTTTCCGCTGTCTTTCTGATCAAGCGGTGGTGTTCTGTGTCAGCTTCCTCCAGGTCTTGTGGGTAGAATGTCTCCGCCAGTAAGATCGCCGATTCTCTTGGGTTAAGGTGTGTTCCGTCTTTGGTTAGGGTCAAGTCTTCTACTCTCCTGGTGGTCCGGCCTATTACTCTATAAATTCCCTCCCATAGGCCTTCTCGGTCTTGTTTTGTGCAGAACTCCTTCCAGCTGTCAATTTGGGCTTTTTTGGCTTGGCACTCGTAATCTTCTTTCTTTTGCAGGTACTGGGCTACCGCTATATCTCTGCGGTGAGGTGCTGCGTTTTTGATCTTTCGCCTGTAGGTAGTGGCAGCCTTTTTTAGCCTGGTGAGCTCTTCATTCCACCATGGGATCTTGAGTACTTCTGTACTCTTTTTTGCAGGCATACTTGCCTTGCACGCTAATGTAATGGCCTCTTCATAGTGTTTGACTGTTTGCTCTAGATGTTGTTTGCAAGAGATATCGTGAATTGATTGTACGTCAAGGTTTTTGTGTGCTTTGGCCTCTGCTAGAGTTGAATTGAATAGATCCCAATTGGCCTTTTTTGTATTATAGAGTCTTGTGGTTCTCTGGACTTTAAGTCCCTTCCCTTTGTGGAGACTGATATCAAAGGCTAAGGCGTTGTGGTCGGAGCTCACCATCTCCTGGTCTACCCTCCAGTTATCGACCAGATCTAACAGATCTTCGGTGCAGGCTGTTATGTCAATGTGGCTGGAGATCACTCTATTACCTCTCACGGTATGAAATGTAGGCGTATCACCACGATTAAGTACCTGCAAACCTAACTCCTCCAGGGTCCCGGACATTTCTATCCCCCTGAGGTCTTCTTCAGTGCTGCCCCACCAGGTACTC
This sequence comes from Pyrausta purpuralis, assembly GCA_963924145.1. Taxonomy (NCBI): domain Eukaryota; kingdom Metazoa; phylum Arthropoda; class Insecta; order Lepidoptera; family Crambidae; genus Pyrausta; species Pyrausta purpuralis. The sequence continues at coordinate 66,268 of OZ001648.1, read as the reverse complement.
TTGGCGTTACAATCACCGCCTATCAGCAGTGATCTTGGGCCCAGCTCCTCTACGACTTCCTTCAGCCGTTCCAGGTATGGCCCAATGGGTTGCTCCGGTTCGAAGTAGAAGGACACCGCCGCGATTTCCCAGGTGCTAGTTCGGATCCTCACTGTGACTATGTTGTCACAAGTGAGTTTCGGGCACGGTATGACATCGAGATCGCCATCAAAGACGACTATCGCTGCCTTTACCGTCCCATCTCCTACTACTGCATTCTGGTAGACTCTCGCCCCACGGTAGTCCTTCATCCTCTTTATCCGGCCCACATACGGCTCCTGGACCAGCGCAAACGCCAGTTTGCGTTTGCTGGCCTCCACCATGAGTTCGGTCGTTGCAAGCTGCTTGCGCTGTAAGTTCGCCTGGGCCACTGCATGACATCTGGTTGGGGCGCCTGCCCCGGAACGAAATGAAACCACTTTAGCACTGGTATTGCACTTTCGCCCGTGCCAGCGCCTCCCATCTTCTACGCACCGGGCACTCAGAGCTAAATGCGTTGTGTTCGATATTGTCAAATTTAGCTGCGATACAGTTACAACACCTTGGAGCTGATGCTACTATGTACTGTTCACAGTCACTGCGCATATGTGATCCACCACAGTGGGTGCAAGTGGGCGTGGTCTGCTTGCAGAACCGCCTCCCGTGCCCGTACGCTAAACACATAGAACACTGGACTAGCGGGGATTGGTCCGCAACCCTCACCCTCTGTATGTCAATATGCACGCTACCTTTGTTTACCATCCGGTTATAAATGTGTGGTGAAACTCTCAGGACTATGTGGTTCATTAGATGATTCCTGGCCTTGCGCCTGAACTTCACCTCCAGACGGCTGTCCCTTTCCTCGAGGCCATGAAAGACCTCCCCGTTCTGATTTTTCAGCGCCGTCATGATGTCACTATCACTGTGACTTGCTATGACGTCCCTGAGAATCACCATGGGGTCCTGGTTTTTCATGTCCTCGAAGTTCAGGCTATTGGCTGCACTCTGGAGTCGTTCTTTCACCTTATTTCGTTCCTCTACCGTTCTGCACCCGAGGATGACTTTTTTATCTTTCACTTTACGGACTCTTTCTACTGTGACCCATCCGTCTTTGGCGTTGACCGCCTCGCGGACACGTTTCATGACATCATCACCCGATTCTTTATCGTCCCTTGACTCGATAACTATTGAGTGCAGCGCGCTCTTCCGCTCTACAACCGGTTTGGTTGTCGGTGCTGCCGCTGATGCTGCAGCGGCTGTCGCGGCTGCATAAGTCAGCTGCTGCTGGGCGGTCTCCTGCTGCATGATGATCGAATCCTTTAATTTCATCATCTCTTTTTGGGTTCTCTCGATTTTTTCTCCCTGTTCTTTCATCATTCTAATCAATTCCCTACCCTCTGATCCTAAACCTCCTTGGACTACTGTTATTTTGTCCCCTTCCCCTGTTTTGTTACTGCTCTTCTCGTCTTTTTCAGTTTTTCCTGCTGCCGCAGCTGCTTCTTTTACCAGCTGGTAGAGCTTATCCACCGCCAGAGTGATCCCGGCCTTAAGGTCTGCCCTGAGATTGCGTGACTCACCAATGTGTGTCTTTGCCTTCACAAGCCAGTTCCTGGCCTGGGTCACTCTGTCGGTGGTAGAGGCTGCTGGCCTTGGTCCGGGCGAGATCACGATTACCTCTGCAGAGGTTCTACGTGCTGTCGCTGTCCCTGTGGTATCCATAATTGGTGCTGCCTTCGGCTTTGTCTTTTGCTGTGGCGCAGGGGCCGGTGCGGGGGCCGGCGCGGGGGCTGGCGCGGGGGCCGGCGCGGGGGCCGACGTGGTCAATTTGGGTGAGTGCGCGTGCGCATGCGCTGTCGACGTACAGGGTTTGGGTTCTCCCAAAGCGCTCTCCCATTCCCCGATGCTGCGCCTCACTTTTGAGGTCTGCGTTGTCGCCTTCGAAGGTCCTGCCTTCTGTGCGTCTGCGTCATGGGCTGGGGAAGTCAAGGGGCTTGACATCGCTGTCTTTTTTGCAGGGGTGCGTGCCATCATCATGTGGGAACGAGCGTTGTCTTATCGTAAAACGTAAAAATAGTGTGCAATGCACGAGAAAAAATAAGACCAAAGATATCAATAAAATAAATGAAAACGGTATACGATCCGTTAAAACTAAACTAAGATTACTGGTCAAAAGACTCAGTAATCGGTCACTAATTCTAATAATGCTTAGACTCAATACACTAGGGAAAGTAAAGCGTGAAATATAAGTTTTTCTGCAGCTCTACCAACCAGTAAGAGGTTCAGGTGACGATGAGGTAACGTGACAAGTACCCCCTTGTAAGAGTATTACGCTACAAATTGAAACTCTTTCTGACTCTATGTAGAGTTACTTTAAGTAGAGCGGCTAAAAGATCCAACAATACCTGTCACTTATGTGAAAACCCTGACGCTGGCTGAGCTACCGTTCTCAAACTGTAGAATTTCAAAGATTTTTCCAACTTTTACCACTATGGGACTTAGAAAAAATTTTAAAATTTCAAGATTTCTAAAAACAAACAAAAGTGAGGTTTTTTCTTTTAATTCCTATAAAAAACGCCTCAACAGTTCAGCGTATGTGGTGTTTATTAATATTTGACGTGTATTTCCACTTTTTCCAGGCACTTTTCCCTCGGTAGAGCCAAAAACTGCTAGGCTCTATGTAGAGCTTTCCTGCTAAGTGGTTAGGTAGCTGGTTATTTTCCAGGTACGTGACCGAAAACCCCGTTCAGATCTGACGCTTGTATCTGTAGTTATTGAATTTAAACGATTTTTGTTAGTTTTTAGCTGTACTGGGACTTAGAAAATTTTGGAAAATGTTGAAAAATTAAATTTGGAAAAGTATAGTTTTTTATCGAGATTCCTATAGAGAAGACTAAATATGTAAAGATTCTGGTAAAAGAATGAAGTTTCAATTTGATTTTGGGGGTTTTCCAGGCACTTTCCCACAGGCCGGGTCAAAAGCTCTATTACTCTACGTAGAGTGTAGATTTGTAAAAGGTTTGGTAGCTATTCCTTAAACTTTAATATAGGTGAAAACCGCAGCTTTCTGGGTCAAATATTTCCCGAAATACAGAATTTAATCGATTTTTGTTGTTTTTTTGTATGTACTGGGACTTAGAGAAGTTTGAAAAATGTTGGAAAATTAAATTTGGAAAAATAAAACTTTTTGTCTGGATTCCGAAAGTAAAAGCTAAGTTGATAAGAATTCTGGTGGGGAAAAGAAATTTTAATATGAATTTAAGGGCTTTCCAGGCACCTTTTCCCCGGCTGAGTCAAAATCTCTATAACTCTACGTAGAGCGTCGATTTGTAGTAGATTTGGTAGCTATTCCTTAAACTTTACTATAGGTGAAAACCGCAACTTTCTAGGTCAAATATTTCCCGAAATACAGAATTTAATCGATTTTTGTTAGTTTTTTCTATGTACTGGGACTTAGAAAAGTTTAAAAAATGTTTGAAAATTTAAATTTGGAAAAATGAAACTTTTTGTCTGGATTCCGAAAGTAGATGCTAAATTAATAAGGATTCTAGTAGAGAAAAGAAATTTTAATATGAATTTAAAGGTTTTCCAGGCACTTTTTCACCGGCTGAGTCAAAATCTCTATAACTCTATGTAGAGTGTCAGCTTGTAGGTATTTAGGTAGCTTTCCCTAAATCTTTATTATAGCTGAAAACCGCGAGTTTCTACGTCAAGTATTTCCCTAGATATAGAATTTAAATGATTTTTCGAGATTTTCGCGATTTACGTTCTGGGACTTAGAATAATTTCGCTCGGTAAAAAAAGTTGCGACTATCCCGTTAACTATATCAAATTTGTAGATATATATTGACTTAAAAATTTTTCTATTTTACTAATTCAATTAAATAGTTAATAAGCTTTAATAAAGTGTTTTAAAATAATGTTTTTACTGATAAGTTTATTAATTATATCTAATTTTATTTCAAAGTTCCGCTTTTTTTCCTATTTTACTCCGGGGAAAGCTTTATAATTGTTTAATTATAAGATACGCGTGGGATTTAATAATATATTATAAATCCTTATTTAATAACCTATCTAATCAATATAGTTTTATATTTATTACTTATTTTGAACTATTTTTAAAACTATTATTTCTATGGGGGGGTCGCGCCGCCGGGAATTTAGCTTATGAATGGGTGAGTTTCGGGGTGCTCTAAAAACTTACCCTTATGAGACGCGTGGGTTTTATTTATATATCCTAATAGTGTATGAACTCGGCTATAAAACGCAAAAAAGTTTAGATTTTTAAGACGTCCGGGTCGGTTTTGGGGGTTGTTTTTGTCCGACGGGTAGTAAATTAAGCCGAAATTTTACTATTAAATCCGATTATTTCCAAACCGAATGTCCAAAAAATCCAAAACGATATTTGTTTTGAAGCTTAAACAAATTGTATTATTTTAATTATAATTTAAGAGATAAGGGTTAATATGAAGGCGGAATTTTAAGGGGTTGAAATAATAAAAAATAAAGGCTCCCGTGTAGTCGTGGAGGTTAGGTTAGGTTAGGTTAGGTTAGGTTAGGTTATTTTTTTATCCTCCCTCCTCCCATCCTCTGCCGTGGTTAAAGCAGAGACTTTTTAACATGTTTAAATTTTGAAGCTTTTGAATTTTAATACAATAATATAAAAATTTTGTATCCTCACCAGACGAGTATGCTTAACCATACTCGCTGGTGTCCGGATCTTCGTCGGCCTAAATTTTGTTTTGACTAACCACTACTTTCATAATTTTAATTGCAAATATAATAAATAAATTCCTTGTAATTTTGTCTTTTATTAATTCTGGTAATATTGCTTTTGTAATTACCTTATCTAATTTAAACTCTAAACCTAACCTATCTAGTGAGAAACGTGGGCAGTCAAACAATATGTGCTCCACGTTCTCTACATGCTGCGGGTCACAGACGCACGCCGGACTCTCCTTGCACTTGAAGCGATTCAAGTACTCAGAGAGTCCGCCATGCCCCGTGAACACCTGCGTCAAAAGTGGATTTATATCTATTTTCTTCACTATGCTAAACGCCGCTTTGGCATCGGGGAAGAACATGCGGGTCACGGTGCCTGTGTTCGCACTTTGGTATCTCCTATTCCATTCGTCAATCGTATCCAGACGGATCTGGCGCTTGACGAATGAAACAGGACACACATCGTAGTCGGGCCGGCGCTTAATGCCCACTGCGGCCTCTTTGGCCAGGACATCAGCCCTCTCATTTCCCTCCAACCCCGCGTGAGCTTTAATCCAAAATAAATTCAATATTTTGCCAAAATTTTTGATATTATTTAAATTTTTACGAATTTCGAACGCAATGGGGTGAAGGGAAGTGCCACTGGCGACAGACTCAAGAGCCGACCTAGAGTCGCAGTACACATTAAACGCCATGGCCTTGTGCTTGAGAACCAGATCTGTTGCCATTTTTAGGGCCAGTAACTCCGCCTGGAATACGGTGCAGAAGGACTCCAGCTTAAGAGGATCCAAGAGGCTGCCGCTCTTTACTTCGTAAAGAGCGGCAGCCTCTTGGATCCTCAAATCCAGGGGGAGCAATCCAGCGAGTAGTAGAGCCGAGTTTAGGGAGACTGTCCGGTACGCCTTGACCAGTTTCTGCACAAAACCCCGCTGAACAGTGTCGAACTGCTTCCGCACCCCGAGTTTTTTAGCCGCCGGTGCCCATGCACTCGCTGCGTACATTATCACTGGTTCGACCACCGCGACATAAATAGTCCTGATCACCTCAGGCGACAACCCCCACTGCACTTTCGCTGCCCTTGACAATTGACGATAGAGGCCAAGAGCCTTTCTGCACACATTGGCAACATGCGTGTTGAAGGTCAGTCCATCGTCAATTGTCAAGCCCAACACCTTCATCTCCTTCGACAGATCAATGCATACCCCGCCCATGGCCAACCTTGGTGCATCAAACTTCAGCTTCCTCGTTACCACCATCGCGTTTGTTTTGTGAGGTGCAAACTTTAGCTTATTTTTGATGCCCCAACGCTGGACATGATCGAGGATAGCATTGGCCCGCTCCTGCACCTTCTGTCCATTGTCGCCTGAGATAACCAGCACTACGTCATCCGCGAACGCCTGAATCAACACGTCCTCTCCTTCTATTTCTTTGAGCAGTGGGTCCAGCAGGAGGTTCCAGAAAGTTGGACCCCCTATCGAGCCCTGCACACACCCCTTTGTGGTGTCCCTACGACACTCCGTTCCGGCATACCTAAGGCGAACACACCTGCCCTCGAAGTAGCTGTCTACCATTCGCCGCAGGTTTGATGGACAACCTGATTCGGCGAGCCGGCATTTTATGGCGGGCCACCACGCGCTATCGAAGGCTCCCTCTATGTCTAATGATACCACCACCATCAATTTTTTGTTGTCCAATTTGGTTCTTATATATTGTATCAAGGCATAGAGGGAGTCCTCGGTGCTGCGCTGGGGCGTAAAGCCATATTGCCTGGCAGACATGTTGGGCAGGATGTGCCATCTAATTCGCCTGATGAGCATTTTTTCGAGAATCTTCCCAAGTACAGGCAAAAGACCAATCGGCCTGTATGACTTGGGAAGAGTGTAGTCTGCCTTCCCCGGCTTTCGCAGGATCACCACCACGGCCTCCTTCCACTTGGTGGGGAAGTGGGAGAGCGCCAAGCACTTATTCATGATAGACAGGACGAGATCGGGGTCCAGGGTTATTGCCGCACAACAAATATCGGCTGTAAAGCCGTCTAGGCCTGGGGCCTTCCTCGGGTTGAAACTCGACGCGGACCATTTTAGCTCCTCCGCCGTAAAGGGAGGGTCACATGAATCATCCTGTTCCCTCTTGTTCACTTTATTGGCTAACTCTCTCACCGCCTTATGGTCCGCGTTGTCGTCCTCCTTTGTATCTTCCGGGTAGAAGGTCCCCGCCAGAAGTTCGGCTGATTCTGCACCCCCGAGCTCCTGTCCGTTTTGGACAAGGGGCAGGTCTTCTCTTCTATCTGTTGTGCGCCCAATAACCCTGTAAATGCTGTCCCACATTGACTCTCGATCCTGTCTACCACAAAAAGCCTTCCAGCTTGCGGTCTGAGCCATCGCTACCTCTTTTAGGTACTCAGATTTAGCCGTGGTATATTGCTCCACGACCCATTCTCGACGGACCGATGATGCACACCTTATTCTCCTCTTCTTCCTTATTACTTCCTTCTTCATTTCAGCGAGCCTGTCGTTCCACCAGGGCAATCCTACTTGTTTTTTAGTTTTTAGTTCCGGAATATGATTTTTACAACTGTTTTCTATAATTTTTGAATATTTATTAATTTCTTCGTCTAATTTGTTTTTAGTATCTATCTTATCAATTTCTGTTTTATTTAAGTTTTCTATTTCGCATAGCTGTGTCAATTTCTCACGAAATTGACTCCAGTTTGCCTTCCTAGTGTTAAATTTTCGAGTAGTCCTTTTAATATCTGTGCCTAATGAGTTCTTAATTTTAATTTCAAATAGAATTGCCCTGTGGTCCGAACAAGTCACACTGTCGTCTACCCTCCACCCTTCGATCCGCCCGAAAATGTCTGAGGAGCACACCGTGATATCTACATTGCTTGAGTACCTTTTACCGCCTCTGATGGTATCGAACGTGGGCTCAGATCCACGGTTGAGGATGTGGAATTCAAGTTCATCCACCATGCCTTGGACTTCCTCCCCCCTAGCGTTAGTCTCCCTACTTCCCCACCAGATGCTCCACGCATTGACGTCCCCTCCCAGTATCACGTTTTTCAGGCCGAATCCAGCGACCACCTCCTTCAGCCGCTCTACGTCCGGCTCTATGGGCTTGTCGCCCTCGAGATAGACCGATATCACCCCTATCTCCCACGCTTCGGTTCTCAGCTTTACAGCAACCATATTCCTAGTGGTGAGCGTGGGACACTGGGTGACATCGATCGTGTCGTCGAAGAGGATGATCGCCGCCTTGGTCGGTTGGTCCGCGGTCTTGCTACATTGGAGGATTCGCGCGCCTGGGTAGTTTTTCAGGTCACCTGTCGCTCCAATGTAGGGCTCCTGGACCAACGCGATGGCAATCTTCCTCCTCGCCGCCTCGACGATGAGCTCGTCCGTGGCGGCCCTACTCCTCTGGAGATTGGCCTGAACTACACGATACTGCTTTACTTGGTCTGTGCTTTCTGCTGTTTGGACGTTTGTCGCGCCGGTGACCACCTTAGCAGTATTGCACTGCCGACCGTGCCAGGGTTTCCCACCTTTTTCGGACCGGGCAATCGCTACTGAAAGCGTTATGGTCGGCCCGGTCCATCTTGGCGCTCTGGCAGTTTGTGCAGGACGGCAGTTTTCCGGACGCTCGCTCAGCGCACTCCGCTCCCAGGTGTGGGCCCCCACAGTGACTGCACACGTCCACGGTTTCGCGACAGAACCGCTTGCCGTGGCCGTAGCCCAAACACCGGGAGCACTGTATCAGGGGAGACTGGTCGAGCACCCGGACTCGCTGCAGGTCGATATGGACGACACCCGCCTCGGTCAGTCTAGACCACAGCATAGGGGAGACTCTAAGCACCACGTGAGATGTAAGCGGGTTCCTCGATCTTTTCCGGAATTTAACCTCCATCCTGGCCTCTCCGCTTACACCTTCAAAAAGAGCCTTATTTTGGGCACGAAGGCCGTGCAGCACGTCTTCATCCTTATTGTAATTGAGGACGTCTCGGAGGATGACCATAGGGTCCTTGTTTATGATCTCCTCTACTTTCAAATTGTTCCCGTTCTTCCTGAGTTTTTCTTTGACCCTGTCCACTTCGGCTTTTGTTTTGCATCCTAGGATAATTTTGCTGTCCCTAGCTTTACGAATCCTATGAATTTGGAATCCTTCCTCTCTGGCCCTCACTACTCCCCTCACTTTGTCCAAAACTTGGTCACCAGTCTGGGTCTCGTCGGTTGATTGTATGACTACGGAGTGCACCGCGGCATGCTCCGCGGATCGTCTCCTCGGAGAAGCCGCGGCTACACTTGCGTACGACCCTTTTATCTCTCTTTCGTGGCTCTTTACTAACTCGTCTTTGAGTATCTGCATTTCTCTCATGTTTTCTTCAATGTGCTTACTATGTTCCGTCATTTTCTCTATAAGCATCTTTTCTAAACCGATTCTCTCCTTTTCCATCTGAACGTCTACTCTATTTTCCTTCTCCTGTTCTGTCGACTCGGTGACCCTGTCAGTTCCTGCCACTTCAACTTTCCTTTCTGTCTCCGCTTCTTTTACCAATTGGTAGAGTCTGTCAAGGGCATGTGTGACTTCAACCTTTATATCAGTTTTGATATTTTTAGAATTCTTAAGGTGAAGCTTAGCCTTCGTGAGCATCGCTTTGGCCTCGCTGGTCCTGTTGATATATTTCGGCTCAACCCGCGGGGAGACACTGAGTGCCTCTGTTGAAGCCCCGCGGGCGGCCGCCGGCTGTGATAAGGCCTTAGCCTTGACAGGCCGGGCTGCAGGGTTCGCCTTCTTCGGCGAGCTTGGGGATGTGGATAGTGCATCCACCTTCCCTGCCTCCCATTCGCCAGTGAGCCGCCGGACCAACGAGTCCTGTGTCCGAGCTGGTGCTTTAGAGGGGCCCGCCATCTGTCCATCGCCATGCGGGCTGCTAGGGCCTGCCGTCCTCTGTCCTCCGGTCGCCTTTTTCACAGGTGTGTGTATGCCAAACATTTCGCGTGAAGAATTGTCAAAAAGTAAAATTCAAATATCTCAATAGAGTATAGTTGTCACAGTAAAATGAAATGAGATTGATAAATACGATTAAGTTTATAACATTAATAAAAATACTCAAATAAGTACAAATTGTCAATATGGAATAAATATAGCAATAAAAATTTAATTTATGATTAAAATAGCGAAAATATAAAATAAAATGACTCAAAAGAGATTAAAATTGTAAATCTAAATTAAAATACTAAAATTAATTTAAAATTGGGTATGAAAAAGTATACCGATGTCTTAACCTAATAAAAACGACACAATAGTATCGCTATTGTCCCTAAAAGTAATAAAATTAAAATACAAATTCACTGAAAAACTAATACGACTAACTAAAGCGGGCGAATGGGGGTCAATAAACCCGGCACTCAAACCTAATTCCCTATAAGAAGGTAAATAATTTTAAATATAGACTTCGATTTCCCCTATAGCCGCACCGAGCCTTGATGATAAATGCACTAAGGGAGGGCGGGCGGGCAAATTTTTTGCCTTCCTTTGGTGTTAGGGGTGCAAACGGGGTGTCAGCGGATAGGTCTCGACTAGGCGCATAATATCTACGAACAAAGCACACAGGGTTGTCGAACAAAAGTTTTCAGTACGGCTGAAAAACCGAAATTTGACTATGAAATTTACTTTTAAATTTTTATAACTCCAAAACTATACGTCGCAGCGCGCTGAAAACAACGTGGGCGTGCTCTATATAACGAATACTATAAATGAGAAACAAAAAATTTTGAAAATCTGTTAACCGAAAAAAGACTTAGAAATTTTTCGATATAATTTCGTATGCACAAGTCCAAAATATGTAAAAAATGTCAAAAATATATGTAAATATATGCTTTTTATCGCTTCTCTCAACGTAATTAAATATAAAACAGCAATTAAAATTTTATAGAAGCGCTAAATGTGTCAATATTTCAGCTTTCAGATGTGAAAATGTATGGGTTAGGTTAGGTTAGGTTAGGTTAGGTTAGGTTAGGTTAGGTTAGGTTCCCCCTCCCGTGTCGGGTTACTGGTCCCGCATCGGGCGCGTCCCCAGGTGGTGGATAGGGGAACGCCTCCCAGATATGGGGGGTACCGGCTTCGGCCGGCGCGAACCAAAACCAGAGCGCGGCAGGTTTTGTCAACTCGGCGGACCTGTCGGGCCAGAAGGGAAGGCCTTATGGCTCAAGTCCTCTTGTATTCGCCGCTCTGCCTGCTCCTCCTCGAAGGAATGGACCAGAGCGGCTTGAGTACCTGAGGCGTAGATAGGGGTGCCTAGACCGGCGGGGCGTTTGTCCGGGTCGAAGGGCATTGGGTCGTCGGGGCATTTGCCCGGATCCGTGGGTTTTTCCCGGGTTGTGGCCTGTCATCACGACAACCCGGGCAGCGCATTTGTGCCGTGCGCTGGGTCCCGTAATCCTGGGAGAAGAGGGTCCTGGACGTTGAGCCTGAGGCAGACCACCCAGGCAACACGCTGTCTTTGGCCTCGGATTCCGGGCACACGGGGGGCCCGTGGAGTAGCCGGTCCACGGGTTATTCGGCTGCGGGCGAGCGGCTTAACCCTCGTCCAACGGTGACGCGGGGGGTACGGGGGGCAGGGCAGGCGGCGGGCTCGGTGATGTTGCGCGTTCTGGTCGACGCGTGCTCACCTTGCCCCAACCGTCTCGTCAAAGATCCCGTACTAGTCTGCCCGAAAGGGAAGTGGCGTCCCTGCTATGGTCGGTGGGAAACCCTGGGGTGTCAGTGGCACCTCCCCAGATGGGGCTCCGTGGTGGGTGGGGTCACCACCGACTGAATTGATACAACAACGGACAATGGCTTGCTCGAAAAAGGATATTGAAATTAAAATTGCGACCAATCCCCGAGCGCGAGGCGCTCAAACTGAGAAAAAAGCAGTGGGTGACGGCGACGTCCTTTTCAGGACGCCCGTTGTCCGCTTGGAAAGGTGTGATACACCATTGGCTGGACCGTCGGGTGGCCGTTTCTTCAGGCCCGGGGATTTCTCCGAGTCAGAGGACGAAGTCACCCCTACTGGACATGACAAAGAGGGGACGTCACTTTGTGTTTCCCCCTCACCTGGATTTGACTACCACAACCGGAACGACAGCCTGGAGATAGTGGACTCCTACGAGTCCGCATCTTCGGGCATTACATCTCGGTCGCCGTCTGGAACTCGCACCAGCGGCAAGACAGCAAGAGCCGGCAAACGGCGGGCGGATGAGGCCTCCTCAGACCTCTCTCCTGCCAAAGTTCCGGCTGACAAAATAACTGCTGCCCGCAGGGGACGAGGCCGCCCACCTACGCATGGGGAGTACGTAGGTGTTAGCAGAGCCCGCGAACAACTCCGGGACGAGAAACGGCGTGCAGCGTTGGTAGAAGCGGAGGAGGAGGCTTCTCGCCTAGCAGACGGGCTTGCGCACCGGCGCAATAAAAGTGACTTCGCAGTGGGGGATCCCACCGCAGAGGAGTTGACTGGCCAGATCCGGGCTGCCACGGACACAATTTTGTTCTGCGTGGCCAAGTCCGGAAACCTGAAGGGCAGCTTTCAGCGTGCCCTGAAGGAGGCTGCCACCTCCATCACGCGTGTGGTCGACATCCTCAGTGCGAGGACTACTGACGAGGAGACGCGGCGGCTGCAAGCCGCGAACAAGCGCCTGGAGCAGGACGTCGCGGACCTGAAGCGCGTCGTCCAGGAGCTCCGGGCTGAAAGGCTCGCGGACATGCGTCCTGCAACCTCCACCCCTTTTGGGGAGGAGTTCGAGCAGCGCCTCATGCGCCAGTTCGGAGGCATGATGGATGCCAAATTGGCGTCCATCCAAGATCGGCTGCTCCCTGAGCCTCGCCTGCGCCCGCCACTTGCCGCGGACGCCCGCAAGGCTCAGGTTGAGCGCCCTTCTGCCGTCGCAGCCAAGGCGAAGAAGCAGCCGCCAACCGCAGCACCGCCCAAGAAAGCCGACTCTCCCCAGACGGGAAAAGCGCCGTCCGAGGTGTCCGCCCCTGTGGCCACAACCTCGACTGCCGGTGCAGTCCCCGCTGGGGAGAAGAAGAGGCGAAAGCGGAACAAGCGGAAGAAGGCCCGTCAAGCCCCCGAGTCCACGCCCGCTTACGTCTCCCAAGCTGGGAGTTCCCGCCCAACAACCCAGTCCGCAGCTGGCCCTGGAGCCGATTCGTGGACAGAGGTAGTTAGGCGTAAGAAAAAGCCGTCATTGGCTTCCACCCCGCAGCAGCAGCCTTCGGTCCAACCCAAGAGGCCAACTGCCCCCGTGAAGAAGACTCCGAACCTCCGCCCGCCGAGGACCGCCGCCATCCTGGTGGCGATGCAACCGGGAGTGCTGGAGGCCAAGGAGCACTCATACGAGTCAGTGATGGGCCGTGCCAAGCAGGCAATAGATATCGGTGCGTTGGGGATCTCCGGGATCCGCTTCAGGGTCGCCAAAACTGGCGGCAAGGTCCTGGAGATCACCGGTGCCGATAGTGACGCGAAGGCTGACACCCTGGCAGCCAAGATGCGGGAGGTCATCCCTGAGACGATAGCGAAGGTGACCAGGCCGACCAAGAGCGTCGATGTCCGGATCTCGGGACTCGACGACTCTGTGACCAAGGTCGAAGTCGCCGAAGCTGTCGCCAAGGTGGGGGGCTGTGATCCCAAATCGATCCAGGTAGGGTCGATTGGTCGATCCTTTCAGGGCACAGGGGCCTGTATTGTAAAAGTGCCGATTGCTGCAGCCCAAAAGGTGATAAAGGGGCGAGTTTTGGTGGGCTGGGTCTCCGCCCAGACCAGGCTTATGGACCCGAAGCCACTTAAGTGCTTCCGGTGCCTGGAGGTGGGACACGCCCGCGAGAGCTGCCCCTCGACCACCGATCGCAGTACCCTCTGCTACCGCTGTGGTGTTCCGGGACATGCAGCCAGGGGATGCACTGCCTCGCCGCACTGCCCTCTGTGCGCGGACGCAGGATTGCCAGCGAACCACCGGGTGGGCAGCAAGAGCTGCAAACCGCCCAAGCGTGGCAATCGAGCGGGAAGGACAGTGGCCAGGACTCCAGCCGCACCGTCCGCGGCCGAAAGGCCCACTTCCATGGAGGCAGAAATAACAGCGGGATAAGATGGCCTTCAGTGTTCTGCAGGCGAATGTGAACCACTCTGCCGCTGCGCAGGATATCCTCTTGCAGCACGCGGCGGAGTGGTCCATAGACGCCGTCCTCGTCTCCGAACCCTACTTCATACCGGCTGACCGGGAGAACTGGGTCGGGGATGTGAGCGGCCTGTCGGCCATTATGGTGTCCGGGGCGCATCCCATCGACGTTGTAGCCCGGCAGAGCGGCTTTGTCGCCGCCAAGTGCAGGGAGTTTCTGCTGGTGGGGGTCTATTGCCCCCCCAGCCGAACCAGGAGCGAGTTCGAGGCCGACCTGGACCGTTTCGGGTCGGTCCTCCGTCAGTCCACCTTGCCGGTGATCGTTGGCGGCGACTTCAACGCCAAGAATATAGCCTGGGGCTCACGTCAAACTGACCCCAAAGGGGAGAGTCTGCTGGACTGGGCGGTGTCCAACGGACTAGTTATTGTCAATGTGGGGACCGAACCCACTTGCGTGCGACCGCAGGGGGAGTCCGTCGTGGACATAACGTTTGCGACCCCCGCGGTTGCAGCTCGAATAAGTGGCTGGAGAGTGGTCACAGAGGCGGAAGAATTGTCGGATCACCGGTACATCCGGTTTGACATCTCCGCCTCCGGTCCCGTGATCCCTCCGAGCGGTACACCCCACCCGACATACCCCCGATGGAGGCTCAGTTGCCTGGACAGAGACACAGCGCGGGAAGCTGCGGTCGTCAAGGCCTGGCTGCCTGTAGGTCCCGAGCCCGTCCAAGTGGATGCGGAAGCGGAATGGTTCCGGGAGGCCGTTACGGACGTGTGTGACGCGTCCATGCCTCGGTCCGGACCTTCCCTTCCCCGGCGGAACGTCTATTGGTGGACGGATGAGGTTGCGGAGCTGCGCCGCGTGTGTATCGCGGCGCGTCGCGCCTCAGCCAGACATCGAAGACGCAGACGCCGTGATCCGGCGCTGGACGAGCCGCTTTACCAGGCCTACAGAGAGGCGAAGCAGGCGCTCAAGATCGCCATCCTGGAGGCGAAACTCAAGGCGAGGGAGGAGCTCCTTGCATCGCTCGATGCCGATCCGTGGGGACGCCCGTACCGCACGGTGCGGGGGAAACTCCGCCCATGGGCGCCCCCGGTCACGGAAAGGCTAGAGCCCGAGTTCCTCCGAAGAGTCGTGTCCACCTTGTTCCCAGCTCAGGTGGAACACACCCCGCCTTCGATGTTGCCACACCCCGTGGCCTCCAGAGAGTCCCCTGACCCCGTGTCCGAGGGCGAGTTCGGCGCGGCATTAGAGCGGTTGAAGGCCAAGAACGTGGCCCCGGGTCCTGACGGGATCCCAGGTAAAATCTGGGTCCTCGTATCGGATATACTGGGTGACCGCCTTCGTAGGCTCCTTACCGCTTGCCTAGAACAGGGGCGCTTCCCGGCGCTATGGAAGGAAGGGAGGCTCGTGCTTCTGAAGAAAGACGGACGTCCGACCGACTCCCCTTCGGCATACCGTCCGATCGTGTTGTTGGATGAGGTGGGCAAGCTCTTTGAAAGAGTCGTTGCAAACCGCCTCGTTCGGCACCTGGATACGGATGGGCCGAATTTGTCGGATGTACAGTATGGCTTCAGGAGAGAGCGCTCTACGATCGATGCTATCCTGCGGGTAAAATCGCTCGCCAGCGAAGCGGTGGAGAGCGGCGGTGTGCTGTTGGCCGTGTCTATCGACATTGCCAACGCGTTCAACACGCTGCCGTGGACCACGATAAAGCAGGCGCTCCGATTCCACGGAGTGCCTGTTTACCTGCAGGATACCATCGCATCGTACCTAGAAGGACGAGAGGTTGCGTGTGATTCGGTGGACGGTCGTTTGCGGCACTTGGCCGGATGCGGCGTTCCGCAGGGGTCGGTCTTAGGGCCACTCTTGTGGAACATCGGATTCGATTGGGCTCTCCGCGGCCAGTTCGTCGCGGGGGTTGGCGTGACTTGTTACGCCGACGATACCCTGCTGACAGCTCGCGGTGACTCTTTTGCCGATGCTGCACGTCGTGCGACTGCTGGGGTCGCTGTAATGGTACACCGAATCCGCCTTTTGGGGCTGCGGGTGGCGCTGGAGAAGTCTGAGGCGCTGTGTTTTCACGGCCGACGACGTGCGCCGCCTGCGGGCACTGGGTTGATGGTGGATGGGGTTCTGATCCCGGTTTCATCCACCATCCGGTACCTTGGGCTTGTGCTTGACGGAAGGTGGCGGTTCAAGGCCCATTTCCGTCAGCTCGCTACCAAACTTAATGCGACCGCGGGTGCTTTGAGCCGGTTACTGCCAAACCTGGGTGGTCCGTCGACGGCTC
The DNA here is from genome assembly GCA_963924145.1 of Pyrausta purpuralis. NCBI lineage: Eukaryota > Metazoa > Arthropoda > Insecta > Lepidoptera > Crambidae > Pyrausta > Pyrausta purpuralis. Next base: position 50,085 of record OZ001648.1, on the reverse strand, counting down.
CTCGACGACTGTACCTAGGGGTGGTCCGCTCGATGGCACTTTACGGTGCCCCGGTGTGGCATGACGCCCTCTCGTCCGAGAACGTGACAGTCTTGCGGAAGGCTCAAAGGGTGTTAGCCCTGCGTTTAGCGCGAGCCTACCGCACCACCTCCACCGATGCTGCGCTGGTCCTGGCCGGCAGCCTCCCCTGGGATCTCGACTCCCTGGTCCTCGCCGCGTTATACCAGTGGCGGGGAGACCAAAGATCTCAGGGCAATAGGCCCGCACCGACGGAGGTGGAATCGGAAAGGACACAGCTCACAGAGCTAGCCCACGAGCAGTGGCGCCGTAGATTGGCCAGTAGCCACTTTGGCGTCCGGGTCATTGAAGCCGTACTCCCCGTTCTCAAAGAATGGGTCGAGCGACCACACGGCCAAGTGACATACCGGATGTCGCAGGTGTTTACAGGCCACGGGTGCTTTGGGTCATACCTCTGCCGCATTGGCAGGGAACCCACAACCCGATGCTGGCACTGCGATGCTCCGGAGGATACGGCACAGCACACCCTCGAGGTGTGCCCGGCGTGGGTCGCTGACCGCCGTGCCCTCCGAGCACACGTGGGGACCGACCTCAGCCTGGGCTCTATAGTCCGGCGTATGGTCGACGACAGGGAGGCATGGCGAGCCATGGCCGCATTTTGCGAGCGGGTGATCGCCGAAAAGGAGAGCGCGGAGCGAGAGCGAGAGGCTGCGGCTGACGCACTCCTTATGCGCCGAAGGCGTACTGGGCGCAGGAGGAACCTCCACCACCTGCACATGCCCCTCCCTGTGCCTCGGGTCGTGGACGCGGGGGCGTCCGCTTCCCACTAAGAGGCGCGATGGTGTGTAATGCGTTCTACGCATCGTCGGGACATCAAGCCGGAGGATAACCTCCTTCGGCGCTGGAGGCAGGGGCACTTGCCCGCTTCAGATCGGGTGAGACCGTGTGTCGGTCTAGTCAGTGAGGGGCCGCGGATGTGTGCTTATGGCGCTGACTCGTGGCCCCGAACTCATGGCTCCCGAGAACGCCGCTGGTTTTTAGTGGGTATGCCCCGATCGGGGAGAGTCCCACATAACCTGCTGCCTTCCCCCGAGGGCGGCAGGTATGCGTAAAGCATTTTCCAGCGAAACCAAAAAAAAAAAAAAAAAAAAAGGTTAGGTTCCCCCTCGAATGGAGCACGCCTTGTCGTGGCGAGGGGGCTCAGTAGCCTGTCGCAATCCAGCGGCAGGTGAAGCCAAGATGCTCCGTGGAGAGTGCCGCTGCGTCTGTTCCCGTATCGGGCGGCAGTGGCCATAGTGAGTCGCGTCTGTCTCGTATCGAGCGGCGGCTCACTATAAGTCGTTGGACTCCCAGCACCCCTCTGGTTAAGCAGAGGAGGCAGGGGATGTCCTGAGGACTTTGGTCCTCTAGGCGAGCTCGGCGTGCATTTGCCGTCGGGCGTGGCTCGCCTCGTCGGGAGGGTCTCGGACAGACGGTGTGGGGACACCTCTGTCCAATTACAAGGGACCCTCCTGAGGCGCCAGTGTGCCGTCGGGAGTGGGATCGCCCCACTCCGTGGAGATCCGCCCTCCTCATGGAGGGTGGAGGTTGCGCTGGCAAGGGTCGCGGGACTGTTGAGACACCGCGGCCCCTGCTGTCAAAGCCACCAAACGCGGCGGGCGTCGTCAGGTTTTAGTGGGTATACCCGGGGGCGTATCCGGGGGAGTCCCACACACGCCCCTCCGTTCCCCGACGGAGAGGTACGGTGCGTAATTGCATTTCCTGACGTTAAAAAAAAAAAAAAAAAAAAAAAAAAAAAAAAAGGTTAGGTTAGGTTTTTTTTTTTTTTTTTTTTTTTTTTTTTTTTTTTTTTTTTTTTAAATCTTGTTCCCACTGGCATGGGGGACCAGTGACCTTTTTTGATGTAATATTGTTTTGAACGTTTTTATAAAATACGAATCCTATGATGAATTTTTATATTTATAAGTCTATTAATTATATAACTTATTTATATGTGCCTTTTCATGTTTTTCTATGCTATTTCTTATATGAATTTTGTTTTTAACTATATCTTATCTTATTCTACCGGTGCTGTGTTTTATTTAGCGTATAACTATATTATATTTACTTTTTACCTATTTGTGAACTTGTTGTATATAATTCATTGTATAAACAAGTTTCACTATTTATTTGCTATGATTTATTTTTGCTGACTACTATTTTAGCTACCTTCCTGCAGAAATTTAAGAATTTTGACTGTATTTTCCTATCACTAATAATATTTGCAAAATTTGTAACTGTAATGTCTTTGTTTATGTCATTTTCTATCTCATATCTTTCCCTTCCAAAAATGGGGCATTGTGTCAAAATATGTTCGACACTTTCTTCTTTTGCAGGGTCACAGCTGCACGATGGACTCTCCTTGCACTTGAAGCGATTCAAGTACTCGGAGAATCCACCGTGCCCCGTCAACACCTGCACCAGTATCGGGTCTAGATCCATTTTCTGGATAAGTTTGTAGGCCCCAACAGCGGCCGGGAAGAACAATTTTGTGACCCTCGCTGTTTGTTCGCTCCTATAGCGCCGTTCCCATTTGTCAAGCGTATCTTGGCGTATGATACGCTTTACAAATGACACCGGGCACCGGTCGTAATCCGGCCTCGTCTTCAACCTCAGCGCAGCCTCCTTCGCCAGTTCGTCGGCTCGTTCATTTCCCTCCAAACCCGCATGGGCTTTTATCCAAAAAAGTTTGATGGTCTTACCATTAAGCGCCATATGGTGGATTTTTTGCCTGGTGTTCACTGCAAGGGGATGGAGGGAATTTCCGCTTGTGATCGTTTCGAGTGCGGATCGGGAGTCGCTGTAAATGCTGAAGACGAGCCCAGTCTTACTATTTTCAGCAAACTCTATAGCCTTCGCGAGAGCCAATAGTTCTGCTTGAAAGACAGTGCAGAACTGCTCCAGTCTGAGTTTCTTCGCTTTGGTCTCCACCCCGTTATCCCACATGGATACCGCGGCGCCGACTTTTCCCTCTATTTTGCTACCGTCTGTGTAGATTTTCGGGCCACCATACTCAGTCTGGAGCAGCTCTGCATCGCTTGTTATGAGGTCGAACTGGAGCCTCACCTGCATCGCCGGGTGCGGCGTATCTGTGAAGCGCGTCGGGGTCTCAATGCTTCGGTCCTCTACTACTCTCCGGGAGTGTCCTCGCTTTACTTCATAAAGAGAGGCTGCTTCCTGGATCCTTAGGTCCAAAGGAAGCAGTCCAGAAAGTAGTAAAGCCGAGTTAAGGGAAGTGGTTCGATAAGCCTTTATTATTTTTTGAGCAAATCCCCGTTGCACTTCATTTAGGTACTTTTTGACGCCTATTTTTTCCGACGATGGAGCCCACGCGCTTGCCGCGTACATTACAATTGGCTCGATGACTGCTACATACATCGTCCTAATGATTTCCGGGGACAGACCCCACTGTACTTTTGCCGCTCTGGCCAGCTGTTTGTATATATTCAGGGCCTTCCGACAGACATTGGCTACGTGGGTATTGAAAGTGAGCTTGTTGTCTATCGTCAGGCCCAGAATTTTGATGTCCTTTGACATGGCAATGTTCTCCCCCCCCATCCGCAATTGTGGTGTGTCGTGTTTTAGCTTGTTCGTTATAAGCATAGCCTTGGTCTTATGTGGCGCGAACCTGAGTTTATTCACGACACCCCACTCCCGGACATAGGCGAGGGCCTCATTTGCCTGTCTCTGGACATCCAGAGCGGTTTCCCCGGAGAAAACCAGAACGACGTCATCTGCGAAAGCTTGGCAGTAGTCGCCTCTGCGCTCGAGCTCTTTAAGTAGTGGATCCAATAGGAGGTTCCAAAACGAAGGGCCTCCCACTGACCCCTGGACACAGCCTTTGGTGGTATCGGCGGTGTGTTCAGCTCCTGCGTACCTTACCCTCACCCTTCGACCAGACAGATAACTATCCACGACCCTGCGGATGTTTTTCGGGCAGTTGGTTTCCGCTAATCGGCATCGGATAGCAGGCCACCATGCGCTGTCAAAGGCTCCCTCGATGTCCAGTGACACCATAACCATCAATTTCTTTTTCTTCAGCTGGGTTTTTATGTGGGTCATCAAGTCATAGAGGGAGTCTTCGGTGCTGCGCTGTGGTGTAAATCCGTACTGCCTTTCGCTCTGACTGCTGAGGGTATGCCATCTGATCCGGCGGACGAGCATCTTCTCCCAAATCTTACCCAATATCGGCAAGAGGCCGATCGGTCTGTAAGACTTGGGATGGGTGTAGTCGTCCTTCCCGGGCTTGGGCAAGATGATGACAACCGCTTCCTTCCAGGCAGTGGGAAAATGAGAGAGCTCCAGGCACTTGTTTAGGATGGCCAAAAATAGTTCCGGGTTTTTATTTATGGAGGCTGCACATATGTCCGCCGTTAATCCGTCTACCCCAGGTGCTTTCTTCGGGTTGAAGCTACAAGCAGCCCACCGCAGCTCTTCTAGGGTGAACGGGGGGTCAGATGACTCATCATCCCCACCACCGTTCACTTCTTCTGCTCTCTGTCTTGTGCGTTTGTGGGCTTCATTGTCAGCTTGTGCTTCGTCTCTGGGGTAGAAGGTCTCCGACAGGACTTTGGCAGACTCGTCTCCTCCCAAAGCTACTCCGTCCCTGACAAGTGGCACATCCTCTTGTCTTTTTGATGTTCGACCAATGACTCTGTATATACCGTCCCACATTGACTCCCTCTCTTGTTTTGTGCAGAACTCCTTCCAGCTCTGGGTCTTTGTATTTTTCAGGAGCTGCGCGTACTCTTCCTTTACTTCAAGGTACTCCTGAAGGACCCTATCACGGCGTGCAGGAGCTGCGCCTGATATGCGTCGTTTCAACCTTTTAACTTCCGCTTTCTTGGCGGACAGTTCCGCCGTCCACCAAGGCAATCCTATTCTCTTTTTATTCGATATTTTTGGTATGGTGTTTTCGCATGCTGTTTCAATTCCCTTTGTAAAAGTTTCTATAATTCTATCTAATTCCTCTCTAGTTTCTACTTTACTTATTTCTTCTATTACTAAATTTTCCCTTTCCCAATTTTGGCCTAATTTTTCCCTAAATTCTAACCATTTTGCTTTCTTTGTATGATATTTTCTAGTTGATCTTTTAATATCTATGCCCTGTGATTTTTCTAAATTGATTTCGAAAAGGATTGCCTTGTGGTCGGAAACTGTCAATTCTGCTTCTAGTCTCCAGTTTTCTATTTTGTCAAGCATATCCACGCTGCACACCGTGATGTCCACGCAGCTCCTGAACCTTCTGCCGCCTCTGTAGTAATCAAATGTGGGTTCCGTTCCCTGGTTCAGTAGGTGTAGCCCCATCTCGTCCAAGGCTGCCCCCAAACTCTCTCCCCTCCTATTGGATTCCACGCTACCCCACCAAATGTTCCAGGCATTTACGTCGCCGCCGAATACCACGCGTCTATTTCCTACATTATCCAGGATCTTTTGGATGCGGTCGATATCTTCATCTATGTTTCCCTCTCCCTCCAGGTACACCGACACGACTACAATTTCCCAGGCTTCGGTCCTCAACTTTGCCACGACTATATTTTCAGTGGTCAAAGTGGGACATTGGGTGATGTCAATGTTGTCATCGAACAGCACAATGGCGGACTTGATGGTCTTGTCCGTTCGGGACTCACATTGCACTGTTCGGGTGCCCTGGTAGGTCTTCATTCTTTTGATGGATCCGGTGTAAGGTTCCTGAACCAGCGCAAACGAGACACGGCGCTTAAGGCCCTCCATGATTAACTCATCTGTTGCGTGGCTGCACCTTTGTAGGTTTGCCTGTAGCGCGCGGTAGTGGTTTGTCGGGGCGGATGTGTTTCCTCTGCTCTGTGAATTGGTGCCCGGGGCAACTTTAGCAATATGAAACAGCGGAACGGGCTATGCTGTCCCACTTCCGTCGCACCGGGCAATCTGAGCTGAAGGCGTTGTGCTCAGTGTCTCCCAGCTTTGCCTTTTGGCAGTTTCGGCAAGTCGGGACCTCAGCTGCGACGTAGTCAGCGCACTGCGCTCGGAGGTGTGGGCCTCCACAGTGCGAGCATGAGTCCTCCGTCTCCCGACAGGTCTTTTTGCTGTGGCCATATCCCAGGCAGCGCGAGCACTGAACTAATGGAGACTGGTCCTCCGCCCTCAGGCGCTGCATGTCGATATGCACACAGCTTGCCTCGATGAGCCTGCCCCAGGCTCGCGGCGAGACACTGAGCACCACGTGCATTTGGTGGGGGTTCCTAGCAGTCTTTTTGTATCTTATGACTGCCCGGCAGTCATCCGCTTGCAGGTCCTTGTATATGTTTTTGTTTTGGGTGTGTAAGGCTGTGATGATGTCTTCATCGGAGTTGTACTTGTTTAAATTTTTTATTATAATTAGAGGGTCTTTGTTTTTGATTTCTTCTACTCGTAAATTTTTTCCGTCCTTCCTTAGTTTTTCCTTCACTTTATCGACTTCTAATTTTGTTTTGCATCCTAAAATTACCTTGCTATCTCTTGCTTTCCGAATTCTGTGTATTTGAAAACCTTCCTCTCTGGCCTTAACAACACCCCTTACTCTGTCCATAACTTGGTCACCGGTCTCAGTTTCATCGGTCGATTGTATGACGACCGAGTGCACCGCAGTATGCTCTGGTGATTGTCTCCTCGGAGAAGCCGCGGCTACACTCGCGTACGTCCCTTTTAACTCCCTTTCATGGTTTTTTACTAATTCCTCTTTGAGAGTTTGCATCTCCCTCCTGTTTTCTTCTATCTGCTTACTGTGTTCCATTATCGTTTCTATAAGCTTCTTTTCTAAACAGATTTTGTCTTTTTCTATCTCTTCATCTACTCTGATTTTCTTTTCTAGTTCTGTCGACTCGGTGACCCTGTCAGTTGTTCTCGCTTCAATTCCCCTTTCCGTTTCCGCCTCCTTTACCAGTTGGTAAAGTCTCTCGAGGGCCTGCGTAACTTCAACCTTTATATCAGTTTTAATGTTTTTGGAGTTTTTCAGGTGAAGTTTGCCCTTTGTTAGCATGGCCTTGGCCTCGCTGGTCCGGTTTATGTATTTTGGCTCTACCCGCGGGGAGATGGTGAGCGCCTCTGTTGACGCCCTGCGGGCGGCCGTCGGCTGTGATAAAGCCTTGGCCTTGACCGGCCGGGCTGCAGGGACCACCTTCTTCGGTGAGTTCGGGGATTGGGACGGTCCATCCGCCTTCCCTGCCTCCCATTCACCGGTAAGCCGTCTGACCATTGAGTCCTGCGTCCTGCTGTTCGGTACTTTCAAGGGGCCAGCCCTCTGTGCATCGTCACGCGGGCTGCTGGAGCCCGCCGTCTTCTGTCCCCCAGTCATCTTTTTAACAGGCGTGTGAATTCCGAACATTCCGTGGGAACGCGTCAGAAGAAAAATAAACAAATAAAGTTTTATGTAATTTACAGTGTCAATGAAGCGTACAAAAGATACGCTTCTTATCCTTGTTTAATAAAAGTATATTACCAACGTAAGTTAAAAGTGAGTCAAAATGTATAATAATATAGTTAACAATGAGTAACTAATAGTTTTTTAATTTTCTTTTTCAGGTCCAGCTAATGGTGTGAAGTGTAAAATATATAGATCTCTGCTGTCTACGAGTCAATAGAATAAAAAAAAAAAATTTTGATAAAACAGTCAGGATCAAAGAATTGAAATACAAAACTAAAACAAATAGAACTCGATCTAAAACAAGGCGATCGCGCGTCAATAGACACAGCGCTCGAACCTCTATCCCCTGTGCTAGTCAAACTATCGAGAAAATAATTTTGCTTTCAACAATAATCACACCTAGCCTTGGTGGTAAATGAAATATGGGAGGGCGGGGGGGCGAATTTTTTGCGTTCCTTTGATGTTAGCGGCGCAAACGGGGTGTCGGCGGGTAGGTCTCGGCTAGGCGCACAATATCTACGAAGAAAGCACACAGGGTTGTCAAACAAAAATTTTCAGTACGGCTGAAAAACTGAAAATGCACTATGAAATGTACTTTTGAAAATTTATATCTCGAAAAGTTTAAGTCGCAGCGCGCTGAAAACAATTTTGGCGTGCTCTAAATAACGGACACTACGATTTAGAAACAAAAAATTTTGAAAAAGTTACCACGCGAAAACACTTAGAAAAATTTCGATCCAAATTTGTATGAAGAATTCGAAAATATGTAAAAAATGTCAAAATTAAATATAAATATATGCTTTTAATCGCTTCTTTCAACGTAAATAAATAGAAACCGGCGAATAAAATTTTATAGAAGCGCAAAAAGTGCTAATATTTCAGCTTTCAGTATTGAAAATGTATACTTTCTATGAAAATCGCTACCAGCCTTTATACCTCGGTTCGGTATAAGAAAAACGTATGTTTTGCGAATTTTTTGCGTTCCTTTGATGTTAGCGGCGCAAACGGGGTGTCGGCGGGTAGGTCTCGGCTAGGCGCACAATATCTACGAAGAAAGCACACAGGGTTGTCAAACAAAAATTTTCAGTACGGCTGAAAAACTGAAAATGCACTATGAAATGTACTTTTGAAAATTTATATCTCGAAAAGTTTAAGTCGCAGCGCGCTGAAAACAATTTTGGCGTGCTCTAAATAACGGACACTACGATTTAGAAACAAAAAATTTTGAAAAAGTTACCACGCGAAAACACTTAGAAAAATTTCGATCCAAATTTGTATGAAGAATTCGAAAATATGTAAAAAATGTCAAAATTAAATATAAATATATGCTTTTAATCGCTTCTTTCAACGTAAATAAATAGAAACCGGCGAATAAAATTTTATAGAAGCGCAAAAAGTGCTAATATTTCAGCTTTCAGTATTGAAAATGTATACTTTCTATGAAAATCGCTACCAGCCTTTATACCTCGGTTCGGTATAAGAAAAACGTATGTTTTGCGAATTTTTTGCGTTCCTTTGATGTTAGCGGCGCAAACGGGGTGTCGGCGGGTAGGTCTCGGCTAGGCGCACAATATCTACGAAGAAAGCACACAGGGTTGTCAAACAAAAATTTTCAGTACGGCTGAAAAACTGAAAATGCACTATGAAATGTACTTTTGAAAATTTATATCTCGAAAAGTTTAAGTCGCAGCGCGCTGAAAACAATTTTGGCGTGCTCTAAATAACGGACACTACGATTTAGAAACAAAAAATTTTGAAAAAGTTACCACGCGAAAACACTTAGAAAAATTTCGATCCAAATTTGTATGAAGAATTCGAAAATATGTAAAAAATGTCAAAATTAAATATAAATATATGCTTTTAATCGCTTCTTTCAACGTAAATAAATAGAAACCGGCGAATAAAATTTTATAGAAGCGCAAAAAGTGCTAATATTTCAGCTTTCAGTATTGAAAATGTATACTTTCTATGAAAATCGCTACCAGCCTTTATACCTCGGTTCGGTATAAGAAAAACGTATGTTTTGCGAATTTTTTGCGTTCCTTTGATGTTAGCGGCGCAAACGGGGTGTCGGCGGGTAGGTCTCGGCTAGGCGCACAATATCTACGAAGAAAGCACACAGGGTTGTCAAACAAAAATTTTCAGTACGGCTGAAAAACTGAAAATGCACTATGAAATGTACTTTTGAAAATTTATATCTCGAAAAGTTTAAGTCGCAGCGCGCTGAAAACAATTTTGGCGTGCTCTAAATAACGGACACTACGATTTAGAAACAAAAAATTTTGAAAAAGTTACCACGCGAAAACACTTAGAAAAATTTCGATCCAAATTTGTATGAAGAATTCGAAAATATGTAAAAAATGTCAAAATTAAATATAAATATATGCTTTTAATCGCTTCTTTCAACGTAAATAAATAGAAACCGGCGAATAAAATTTTATAGAAGCGCAAAAAGTGCTAATATTTCAGCTTTCAGTATTGAAAATGTATACTTTCTATGAAAATCGCTACCAGCCTTTATACCTCGGTTCGGTATAAGAAAAACGTATGTTTTGCGAATTTTTTGCGTTCCTTTGATGTTAGCGGCGCAAACGGGGTGTCGGCGGGTAGGTCTCGGCTAGGCGCACAATATCTACGAAGAAAGCACACAGGGTTGTCAAACAAAAATTTTCAGTACGGCTGAAAAACTGAAAATGCACTATGAAATGTACTTTTGAAAATTTATATCTCGAAAAGTTTAAGTCGCAGCGCGCTGAAAACAATTTTGGCGTGCTCTAAATAACGGACACTACGATTTAGAAACAAAAAATTTTGAAAAAGTTACCACGCGAAAACACTTAGAAAAATTTCGATCCAAATTTGTATGAAGAATTCGAAAATATGTAAAAAATGTCAAAATTAAATATAAATATATGCTTTTAATCGCTTCTTTCAACGTAAATAAATAGAAACCGGCGAATAAAATTTTATAGAAGCGCAAAAAGTGCTAATATTTCAGCTTTCAGTATTGAAAATGTATACTTTCTATGAAAATCGCTACCAGCCTTTATACCTCGGTTCGGTATAAGAAAAACGTATGTTTTGCGAATTTTTTGCGTTCCTTTGATGTTAGCGGCGCAAACGGGGTGTCGGCGGGTAGGTCTCGGCTAGGCGCACAATATCTACGAAGAAAGCACACAGGGTTGTCAAACAAAAATTTTCAGTACGGCTGAAAAACTGAAAATGCACTATGAAATGTACTTTTGAAAATTTATATCTCGAAAAGTTTAAGTCGCAGCGCGCTGAAAACAATTTTGGCGTGCTCTAAATAACGGACACTACGATTTAGAAACAAAAAATTTTGAAAAAGTTACCACGCGAAAACACTTAGAAAAATTTCGATCCAAATTTGTATGAAGAATTCGAAAATATGTAAAAAATGTCAAAATTAAATATAAATATATGCTTTTAATCGCTTCTTTCAACGTAAATAAATAGAAACCGGCGAATAAAATTTTATAGAAGCGCAAAAAGTGCTAATATTTCAGCTTTCAGTATTGAAAATGTATACTTTCTATGAAAATCGCTACCAGCCTTTATACCTCGGTTCGGTATAAGAAAAACGTATGTTTTGCGAATTTTTTGCGTTCCTTTGATGTTAGCGGCGCAAACGGGGTGTCGGCGGGTAGGTCTCGGCTAGGCGCACAATATCTACGAAGAAAGCACACAGGGTTGTCAAACAAAAATTTTCAGTACGGCTGAAAAACTGAAAATGCACTATGAAATGTACTTTTGAAAATTTATATCTCGAAAAGTTTAAGTCGCAGCGCGCTGAAAACAATTTTGGCGTGCTCTAAATAACGGACACTACGATTTAGAAACAAAAAATTTTGAAAAAGTTACCACGCGAAAACACTTAGAAAAATTTCGATCCAAATTTGTATGAAGAATTCGAAAATATGTAAAAAATGTCAAAATTAAATATAAATATATGCTTTTAATCGCTTCTTTCAACGTAAATAAATAGAAACCGGCGAATAAAATTTTATAGAAGCGCAAAAAGTGCTAATATTTCAGCTTTCAGTATTGAAAATGTATACTTTCTATGAAAATCGCTACCAGCCTTTATACCTCGGTTCGGTATAAGAAAAACGTATGTTTTGCGAATTTTTTGCGTTCCTTTGATGTTAGCGGCGCAAACGGGGTGTCGGCGGGTAGGTCTCGGCTAGGCGCACAATATCTACGAAGAAAGCACACAGGGTTGTCAAACAAAAATTTTCAGTACGGCTGAAAAACTGAAAATGCACTATGAAATGTACTTTTGAAAATTTATATCTCGAAAAGTTTAAGTCGCAGCGCGCTGAAAACAATTTTGGCGTGCTCTAAATAACGGACACTACGATTTAGAAACAAAAAATTTTGAAAAAGTTACCACGCGAAAACACTTAGAAAAATTTCGATCCAAATTTGTATGAAGAATTCGAAAATATGTAAAAAATGTCAAAATTAAATATAAATATATGCTTTTAATCGCTTCTTTCAACGTAAATAAATAGAAACCGGCGAATAAAATTTTATAGAAGCGCAAAAAGTGCTAATATTTCAGCTTTCAGTATTGAAAATGTATACTTTCTATGAAAATCGCTACCAGCCTTTATACCTCGGTTCGGTATAAGAAAAACGTATGTTTTGCGAATTTTTTGCGTTCCTTTGATGTTAGCGGCGCAAACGGGGTGTCGGCGGGTAGGTCTCGGCTAGGCGCACAATATCTACGAAGAAAGCACACAGGGTTGTCAAACAAAAATTTTCAGTACGGCTGAAAAACTGAAAATGCACTATGAAATGTACTTTTGAAAATTTATATCTCGAAAAGTTTAAGTCGCAGCGCGCTGAAAACAATTTTGGCGTGCTCTAAATAACGGACACTACGATTTAGAAACAAAAAATTTTGAAAAAGTTACCACGCGAAAACACTTAGAAAAATTTCGATCCAAATTTGTATGAAGAATTCGAAAATATGTAAAAAATGTCAAAATTAAATATAAATATATGCTTTTAATCGCTTCTTTCAACGTAAATAAATAGAAACCGGCGAATAAAATTTTATAGAAGCGCAAAAAGTGCTAATATTTCAGCTTTCAGTATTGAAAATGTATACTTTCTATGAAAATCGCTACCAGCCTTTATACCTCGGTTCGGTATAAGAAAAACGTATGTTTTGCGAATTTTTTGCGTTCCTTTGATGTTAGCGGCGCAAACGGGGTGTCGGCGGGTAGGTCTCGGCTAGGCGCACAATATCTACGAAGAAAGCACACAGGGTTGTCAAACAAAAATTTTCAGTACGGCTGAAAAACTGAAAATGCACTATGAAATGTACTTTTGAAAATTTATATCTCGAAAAGTTTAAGTCGCAGCGCGCTGAAAACAATTTTGGCGTGCTCTAAATAACGGACACTACGATTTAGAAACAAAAAATTTTGAAAAAGTTACCACGCGAAAACACTTAGAAAAATTTCGATCCAAATTTGTATGAAGAATTCGAAAATATGTAAAAAATGTCAAAATTAAATATAAATATATGCTTTTAATCGCTTCTTTCAACGTAAATAAATAGAAACCGGCGAATAAAATTTTATAGAAGCGCAAAAAGTGCTAATATTTCAGCTTTCAGTATTGAAAATGTATACTTTCTATGAAAATCGCTACCAGCCTTTATACCTCGGTTCGGTATAAGAAAAACGTATGTTTTGCGAATTTTTTGCGTTCCTTTGATGTTAGCGGCGCAAACGGGGTGTCGGCGGGTAGGTCTCGGCTAGGCGCACAATATCTACGAAGAAAGCACACAGGGTTGTCAAACAAAAATTTTCAGTACGGCTGAAAAACTGAAAATGCACTATGAAATGTACTTTTGAAAATTTATATCTCGAAAAGTTTAAGTCGCAGCGCGCTGAAAACAATTTTGGCGTGCTCTAAATAACGGACACTACGATTTAGAAACAAAAAATTTTGAAAAAGTTACCACGCGAAAACACTTAGAAAAATTTCGATCCAAATTTGTATGAAGAATTCGAAAATATGTAAAAAATGTCAAAATTAAATATAAATATATGCTTTTAATCGCTTCTTTCAACGTAAATAAATAGAAACCGGCGAATAAAATTTTATAGAAGCGCAAAAAGTGCTAATATTTCAGCTTTCAGTATTGAAAATGTATACTTTCTATGAAAATCGCTACCAGCCTTTATACCTCGGTTCGGTATAAGAAAAACGTATGTTTTGCGAATTTTTTGCGTTCCTTTGATGTTAGCGGCGCAAACGGGGTGTCGGCGGGTAGGTCTCGGCTAGGCGCACAATATCTACGAAGAAAGCACACAGGGTTGTCAAACAAAAATTTTCAGTACGGCTGAAAAACTGAAAATGCACTATGAAATGTACTTTTGAAAATTTATATCTCGAAAAGTTTAAGTCGCAGCGCGCTGAAAACAATTTTGGCGTGCTCTAAATAACGGACACTACGATTTAGAAACAAAAAATTTTGAAAAAGTTACCACGCGAAAACACTTAGAAAAATTTCGATCCAAATTTGTATGAAGAATTCGAAAATATGTAAAAAATGTCAAAATTAAATATAAATATATGCTTTTAATCGCTTCTTTCAACGTAAATAAATAGAAACCGGCGAATAAAATTTTATAGAAGCGCAAAAAGTGCTAATATTTCAGCTTTCAGTATTGAAAATGTATACTTTCTATGAAAATCGCTACCAGCCTTTATACCTCGGTTCGGTATAAGAAAAACGTATGTTTTGCGAATTTTTTGCGTTCCTTTGATGTTAGCGGCGCAAACGGGGTGTCGGCGGGTAGGTCTCGGCTAGGCGCACAATATCTACGAAGAAAGCACACAGGGTTGTCAAACAAAAATTTTCAGTACGGCTGAAAAACTGAAAATGCACTATGAAATGTACTTTTGAAAATTTATATCTCGAAAAGTTTAAGTCGCAGCGCGCTGAAAACAATTTTGGCGTGCTCTAAATAACGGACACTACGATTTAGAAACAAAAAATTTTGAAAAAGTTACCACGCGAAAACACTTAGAAAAATTTCGATCCAAATTTGTATGAAGAATTCGAAAATATGTAAAAAATGTCAAAATTAAATATAAATATATGCTTTTAATCGCTTCTTTCAACGTAAATAAATAGAAACCGGCGAATAAAATTTTATAGAAGCGCAAAAAGTGCTAATATTTCAGCTTTCAGTATTGAAAATGTATACTTTCTATGAAAATCGCTACCAGCCTTTATACCTCGGTTCGGTATAAGAAAAACGTATGTTTTGCGAATTTTTTGCGTTCCTTTGATGTTAGCGGCGCAAACGGGGTGTCGGCGGGTAGGTCTCGGCTAGGCGCACAATATCTACGAAGAAAGCACACAGGGTTGTCAAACAAAAATTTTCAGTACGGCTGAAAAACTGAAAATGCACTATGAAATGTACTTTTGAAAATTTATATCTCGAAAAGTTTAAGTCGCAGCGCGCTGAAAACAATTTTGGCGTGCTCTAAATAACGGACACTACGATTTAGAAACAAAAAATTTTGAAAAAGTTACCACGCGAAAACACTTAGAAAAATTTCGATCCAAATTTGTATGAAGAATTCGAAAATATGTAAAAAATGTCAAAATTAAATATAAATATATGCTTTTAATCGCTTCTTTCAACGTAAATAAATAGAAACCGGCGAATAAAATTTTATAGAAGCGCAAAAAGTGCTAATATTTCAGCTTTCAGTATTGAAAATGTATACTTTCTATGAAAATCGCTACCAGCCTTTATACCTCGGTTCGGTATAAGAAAAACGTATGTTTTGCGAATTTTTTGCGTTCCTTTGATGTTAGCGGCGCAAACGGGGTGTCGGCGGGTAGGTCTCGGCTAGGCGCACAATATCTACGAAGAAAGCACACAGGGTTGTCAAACAAAAATTTTCAGTACGGCTGAAAAACTGAAAATGCACTATGAAATGTACTTTTGAAAATTTATATCTCGAAAAGTTTAAGTCGCAGCGCGCTGAAAACAATTTTGGCGTGCTCTAAATAACGGACACTACGATTTAGAAACAAAAAATTTTGAAAAAGTTACCACGCGAAAACACTTAGAAAAATTTCGATCCAAATTTGTATGAAGAATTCGAAAATATGTAAAAAATGTCAAAATTAAATATAAATATATGCTTTTAATCGCTTCTTTCAACGTAAATAAATAGAAACCGGCGAATAAAATTTTATAGAAGCGCAAAAAGTGCTAATATTTCAGCTTTCAGTATTGAAAATGTATACTTTCTATGAAAATCGCTACCAGCCTTTATACCTCGGTTCGGTATAAGAAAAACGTATGTTTTGCGAATTTTTTGCGTTCCTTTGATGTTAGCGGCGCAAACGGGGTGTCGGCGGGTAGGTCTCGGCTAGGCGCACAATATCTACGAAGAAAGCACACAGGGTTGTCAAACAAAAATTTTCAGTACGGCTGAAAAACTGAAAATGCACTATGAAATGTACTTTTGAAAATTTATATCTCGAAAAGTTTAAGTCGCAGCGCGCTGAAAACAATTTTGGCGTGCTCTAAATAACGGACACTACGATTTAGAAACAAAAAATTTTGAAAAAGTTACCACGCGAAAACACTTAGAAAAATTTCGATCCAAATTTGTATGAAGAATTCGAAAATATGTAAAAAATGTCAAAATTAAATATAAATATATGCTTTTAATCGCTTCTTTCAACGTAAATAAATAGAAACCGGCGAATAAAATTTTATAGAAGCGCAAAAAGTGCTAATATTTCAGCTTTCAGTATTGAAAATGTATACTTTCTATGAAAATCGCTACCAGCCTTTATACCTCGGTTCGGTATAAGAAAAACGTATGTTTTGCGAATTTTTTGCGTTCCTTTGATGTTAGCGGCGCAAACGGGGTGTCGGCGGGTAGGTCTCGGCTAGGCGCACAATATCTACGAAGAAAGCACACAGGGTTGTCAAACAAAAATTTTCAGTACGGCTGAAAAACTGAAAATGCACTATGAAATGTACTTTTGAAAATTTATATCTCGAAAAGTTTAAGTCGCAGCGCGCTGAAAACAATTTTGGCGTGCTCTAAATAACGGACACTACGATTTAGAAACAAAAAATTTTGAAAAAGTTACCACGCGAAAACACTTAGAAAAATTTCGATCCAAATTTGTATGAAGAATTCGAAAATATGTAAAAAATGTCAAAATTAAATATAAATATATGCTTTTAATCGCTTCTTTCAACGTAAATAAATAGAAACCGGCGAATAAAATTTTATAGAAGCGCAAAAAGTGCTAATATTTCAGCTTTCAGTATTGAAAATGTATACTTTCTATGAAAATCGCTACCAGCCTTTATACCTCGGTTCGGTATAAGAAAAACGTATGTTTTGCGAATTTTTTGCGTTCCTTTGATGTTAGCGGCGCAAACGGGGTGTCGGCGGGTAGGTCTCGGCTAGGCGCACAATATCTACGAAGAAAGCACACAGGGTTGTCAAACAAAAATTTTCAGTACGGCTGAAAAACTGAAAATGCACTATGAAATGTACTTTTGAAAATTTATATCTCGAAAAGTTTAAGTCGCAGCGCGCTGAAAACAATTTTGGCGTGCTCTAAATAACGGACACTACGATTTAGAAACAAAAAATTTTGAAAAAGTTACCACGCGAAAACACTTAGAAAAATTTCGATCCAAATTTGTATGAAGAATTCGAAAATATGTAAAAAATGTCAAAATTAAATATAAATATATGCTTTTAATCGCTTCTTTCAACGTAAATAAATAGAAACCGGCGAATAAAATTTTATAGAAGCGCAAAAAGTGCTAATATTTCAGCTTTCAGTATTGAAAATGTATACTTTCTATGAAAATCGCTACCAGCCTTTATACCTCGGTTCGGTATAAGAAAAACGTATGTTTTGCGAATTTTTTGCGTTCCTTTGATGTTAGCGGCGCAAACGGGGTGTCGGCGGGTAGGTCTCGGCTAGGCGCACAATATCTACGAAGAAAGCACACAGGGTTGTCAAACAAAAATTTTCAGTACGGCTGAAAAACTGAAAATGCACTATGAAATGTACTTTTGAAAATTTATATCTCGAAAAGTTTAAGTCGCAGCGCGCTGAAAACAATTTTGGCGTGCTCTAAATAACGGACACTACGATTTAGAAACAAAAAATTTTGAAAAAGTTACCACGCGAAAACACTTAGAAAAATTTCGATCCAAATTTGTATGAAGAATTCGAAAATATGTAAAAAATGTCAAAATTAAATATAAATATATGCTTTTAATCGCTTCTTTCAACGTAAATAAATAGAAACCGGCGAATAAAATTTTATAGAAGCGCAAAAAGTGCTAATATTTCAGCTTTCAGTATTGAAAATGTATACTTTCTATGAAAATCGCTACCAGCCTTTATACCTCGGTTCGGTATAAGAAAAACGTATGTTTTGCGAATTTTTTGCGTTCCTTTGATGTTAGCGGCGCAAACGGGGTGTCGGCGGGTAGGTCTCGGCTAGGCGCACAATATCTACGAAGAAAGCACACAGGGTTGTCAAACAAAAATTTTCAGTACGGCTGAAAAACTGAAAATGCACTATGAAATGTACTTTTGAAAATTTATATCTCGAAAAGTTTAAGTCGCAGCGCGCTGAAAACAATTTTGGCGTGCTCTAAATAACGGACACTACGATTTAGAAACAAAAAATTTTGAAAAAGTTACCACGCGAAAACACTTAGAAAAATTTCGATCCAAATTTGTATGAAGAATTCGAAAATATGTAAAAAATGTCAAAATTAAATATAAATATATGCTTTTAATCGCTTCTTTCAACGTAAATAAATAGAAACCGGCGAATAAAATTTTATAGAAGCGCAAAAAGTGCTAATATTTCAGCTTTCAGTATTGAAAATGTATACTTTCTATGAAAATCGCTACCAGCCTTTATACCTCGGTTCGGTATAAGAAAAACGTATGTTTTGCGAATTTTTTGCGTTCCTTTGATGTTAGCGGCGCAAACGGGGTGTCGGCGGGTAGGTCTCGGCTAGGCGCACAATATCTACGAAGAAAGCACACAGGGTTGTCAAACAAAAATTTTCAGTACGGCTGAAAAACTGAAAATGCACTATGAAATGTACTTTTGAAAATTTATATCTCGAAAAGTTTAAGTCGCAGCGCGCTGAAAACAATTTTGGCGTGCTCTAAATAACGGACACTACGATTTAGAAACAAAAAATTTTGAAAAAGTTACCACGCGAAAACACTTAGAAAAATTTCGATCCAAATTTGTATGAAGAATTCGAAAATATGTAAAAAATGTCAAAATTAAATATAAATATATGCTTTTAATCGCTTCTTTCAACGTAAATAAATAGAAACCGGCGAATAAAATTTTATAGAAGCGCAAAAAGTGCTAATATTTCAGCTTTCAGTATTGAAAATGTATACTTTCTATGAAAATCGCTACCAGCCTTTATACCTCGGTTCGGTATAAGAAAAACGTATGTTTTGCGAATTTTTTGCGTTCCTTTGATGTTAGCGGCGCAAACGGGGTGTCGGCGGGTAGGTCTCGGCTAGGCGCACAATATCTACGAAGAAAGCACACAGGGTTGTCAAACAAAAATTTTCAGTACGGCTGAAAAACTGAAAATGCACTATGAAATGTACTTTTGAAAATTTATATCTCGAAAAGTTTAAGTCGCAGCGCGCTGAAAACAATTTTGGCGTGCTCTAAATAACGGACACTACGATTTAGAAACAAAAAATTTTGAAAAAGTTACCACGCGAAAACACTTAGAAAAATTTCGATCCAAATTTGTATGAAGAATTCGAAAATATGTAAAAAATGTCAAAATTAAATATAAATATATGCTTTTAATCGCTTCTTTCAACGTAAATAAATAGAAACCGGCGAATAAAATTTTATAGAAGCGCAAAAAGTGCTAATATTTCAGCTTTCAGTATTGAAAATGTATACTTTCTATGAAAATCGCTACCAGCCTTTATACCTCGGTTCGGTATAAGAAAAACGTATGTTTTGCGAATTTTTTGCGTTCCTTTGATGTTAGCGGCGCAAACGGGGTGTCGGCGGGTAGGTCTCGGCTAGGCGCACAATATCTACGAAGAAAGCACACAGGGTTGTCAAACAAAAATTTTCAGTACGGCTGAAAAACTGAAAATGCACTATGAAATGTACTTTTGAAAATTTATATCTCGAAAAGTTTAAGTCGCAGCGCGCTGAAAACAATTTTGGCGTGCTCTAAATAACGGACACTACGATTTAGAAACAAAAAATTTTGAAAAAGTTACCACGCGAAAACACTTAGAAAAATTTCGATCCAAATTTGTATGAAGAATTCGAAAATATGTAAAAAATGTCAAAATTAAATATAAATATATGCTTTTAATCGCTTCTTTCAACGTAAATAAATAGAAACCGGCGAATAAAATTTTATAGAAGCGCAAAAAGTGCTAATATTTCAGCTTTCAGTATTGAAAATGTATACTTTCTATGAAAATCGCTACCAGCCTTTATACCTCGGTTCGGTATAAGAAAAACGTATGTTTTGCGAATTTTTTGCGTTCCTTTGATGTTAGCGGCGCAAACGGGGTGTCGGCGGGTAGGTCTCGGCTAGGCGCACAATATCTACGAAGAAAGCACACAGGGTTGTCAAACAAAAATTTTCAGTACGGCTGAAAAACTGAAAATGCACTATGAAATGTACTTTTGAAAATTTATATCTCGAAAAGTTTAAGTCGCAGCGCGCTGAAAACAATTTTGGCGTGCTCTAAATAACGGACACTACGATTTAGAAACAAAAAATTTTGAAAAAGTTACCACGCGAAAACACTTAGAAAAATTTCGATCCAAATTTGTATGAAGAATTCGAAAATATGTAAAAAATGTCAAAATTAAATATAAATATATGCTTTTAATCGCTTCTTTCAACGTAAATAAATAGAAACCGGCGAATAAAATTTTATAGAAGCGCAAAAAGTGCTAATATTTCAGCTTTCAGTATTGAAAATGTATACTTTCTATGAAAATCGCTACCAGCCTTTATACCTCGGTTCGGTATAAGAAAAACGTATGTTTTGCGAATTTTTTGCGTTCCTTTGATGTTAGCGGCGCAAACGGGGTGTCGGCGGGTAGGTCTCGGCTAGGCGCACAATATCTACGAAGAAAGCACACAGGGTTGTCAAACAAAAATTTTCAGTACGGCTGAAAAACTGAAAATGCACTATGAAATGTACTTTTGAAAATTTATATCTCGAAAAGTTTAAGTCGCAGCGCGCTGAAAACAATTTTGGCGTGCTCTAAATAACGGACACTACGATTTAGAAACAAAAAATTTTGAAAAAGTTACCACGCGAAAACACTTAGAAAAATTTCGATCCAAATTTGTATGAAGAATTCGAAAATATGTAAAAAATGTCAAAATTAAATATAAATATATGCTTTTAATCGCTTCTTTCAACGTAAATAAATAGAAACCGGCGAATAAAATTTTATAGAAGCGCAAAAAGTGCTAATATTTCAGCTTTCAGTATTGAAAATGTATACTTTCTATGAAAATCGCTACCAGCCTTTATACCTCGGTTCGGTATAAGAAAAACGTATGTTTTGCGAATTTTTTGCGTTCCTTTGATGTTAGCGGCGCAAACGGGGTGTCGGCGGGTAGGTCTCGGCTAGGCGCACAATATCTACGAAGAAAGCACACAGGGTTGTCAAACAAAAATTTTCAGTACGGCTGAAAAACTGAAAATGCACTATGAAATGTACTTTTGAAAATTTATATCTCGAAAAGTTTAAGTCGCAGCGCGCTGAAAACAATTTTGGCGTGCTCTAAATAACGGACACTACGATTTAGAAACAAAAAATTTTGAAAAAGTTACCACGCGAAAACACTTAGAAAAATTTCGATCCAAATTTGTATGAAGAATTCGAAAATATGTAAAAAATGTCAAAATTAAATATAAATATATGCTTTTAATCGCTTCTTTCAACGTAAATAAATAGAAACCGGCGAATAGAATTTTATAGAAGCGCAAAAAGTGCTAATATTTCAGCTTTCAGTATTGAAAATGTATACTTTCTATGAAAATCGCTACCAGCCTTTACACCTCGGTTCGGTATAAGAAAAACGTATGTTTTGCGAATTTTTTGCGTTCCTTTGATGTTAGCGGCGCAAACGGGGTGTCCGCGGATAGGTCTCGGCTAGGCGCACAATATCTAATAAGAAAGCACACAGGGTTGTCGAACAAAAATTTTCAGTAGGGCTGAAAAACCGAAATATCACTATGAAATGTACTTTTGAAAATTTATATCTCGAAAAGTTTAAGTCGCAGCGCGCTGAAAACAATTTTGGCGTGCTCTAAATAACGGACACTACGATTTAGAAACAAAAAATTTTGAAAAAGTTACCACGCGAAAACACTTAGAAAAATTTCGATCCAAATTTGTATGAAGAATTCGAAAATATGTAAAAAATGACAAAATTAAATATAAATATATGCTTTTAATCGCTTCTTTCAACGTAAATAAATAGAAACCGGCGAATAAAATTTTATAGAAGCGCAAAAAGTGCTAATATTTCAGCTTTCAGTATTGAAAATGTATACTTTCTATGAAAATCGCTACCAGCCTTTATACCTCGGTTCGGTATAAGAAAAACGTATGTTTTGCGAATTTTTTGCGTTCCTTTGATGTTAGCGGCGCAAACGGGGTGTCGGCGGGTAGGTCTCGGCTAGGCGCACAATATCTACGAAGAAAGCACACAGGGTTGTCAAACAAAAATTTTCAGTACGGCTGAAAAACTGAAAATGCACTATGAAATGTACTTTTGAAAATTTATATCTCGAAAAGTTTAAGTCGCAGCGCGCTGAAAACAATTTTGGCGTGCTCTAAATAACGGACACTACGATTTAGAAACAAAAAATTTTGAAAAAGTTACCACGCGAAAACACTTAGAAAAATTTCGATCCAAATTTGTATGAAGAATTCGAAAATATGTAAAAAATGTCAAAATTAAATATAAATATATGCTTTTAATCGCTTCTTTCAACGTAAATAAATAGAAACCGGCGAATAAAATTTTATAGAAGCGCAAAAAGTGCTAATATTTCAGCTTTCAGTATTGAAAATGTATACTTTCTATGAAAATCGCTACCAGCCTTTATACCTCGGTTCGGTATAAGAAAAACGTATGTTTTGCGAATTTTTTGCGTTCCTTTGATGTTAGCGGCGCAAACGGGGTGTCGGCGGGTAGGTCTCGGCTAGGCGCACAATATCTACGAAGAAAGCACACAGGGTTGTCAAACAAAAATTTTCAGTACGGCTGAAAAACTGAAAATGCACTATGAAATGTACTTTTGAAAATTTATATCTCGAAAAGTTTAAGTCGCAGCGCGCTGAAAACAATTTTGGCGTGCTCTAAATAACGGACACTACGATTTAGAAACAAAAAATTTTGAAAAAGTTACCACGCGAAAACACTTAGAAAAATTTCGATCCAAATTTGTATGAAGAATTCGAAAATATGTAAAAAATGTCAAAATTAAATATAAATATATGCTTTTAATCGCTTCTTTCAACGTAAATAAATAGAAACCGGCGAATAAAATTTTATAGAAGCGCAAAAAGTGCTAATATTTCAGCTTTCAGTATTGAAAATGTATACTTTCTATGAAAATCGCTACCAGCCTTTATACCTCGGTTCGGTATAAGAAAAACGTATGTTTTGCGAATTTTTTGCGTTCCTTTGATGTTAGCGGCGCAAACGGGGTGTCGGCGGGTAGGTCTCGGCTAGGCGCACAATATCTACGAAGAAAGCACACAGGGTTGTCAAACAAAAATTTTCAGTACGGCTGAAAAACTGAAAATGCACTATGAAATGTACTTTTGAAAATTTATATCTCGAAAAGTTTAAGTCGCAGCGCGCTGAAAACAATTTTGGCGTGCTCTAAATAACGGACACTACGATTTAGAAACAAAAAATTTTGAAAAAGTTACCACGCGAAAACACTTAGAAAAATTTCGATCCAAATTTGTATGAAGAATTCGAAAATATGTAAAAAATGTCAAAATTAAATATAAATATATGCTTTTAATCGCTTCTTTCAACGTAAATAAATAGAAACCGGCGAATAAAATTTTATAGAAGCGCAAAAAGTGCTAATATTTCAGCTTTCAGTATTGAAAATGTATACTTTCTATGAAAATCGCTACCAGCCTTTATACCTCGGTTCGGTATAAGAAAAACGTATGTTTTGCGAATTTTTTGCGTTCCTTTGATGTTAGCGGCGCAAACGGGGTGTCGGCGGGTAGGTCTCGGCTAGGCGCACAATATCTACGAAGAAAGCACACAGGGTTGTCAAACAAAAATTTTCAGTACGGCTGAAAAACTGAAAATGCACTATGAAATGTACTTTTGAAAATTTATATCTCGAAAAGTTTAAGTCGCAGCGCGCTGAAAACAATTTTGGCGTGCTCTAAATAACGGACACTACGATTTAGAAACAAAAAATTTTGAAAAAGTTACCACGCGAAAACACTTAGAAAAATTTCGATCCAAATTTGTATGAAGAATTCGAAAATATGTAAAAAATGTCAAAATTAAATATAAATATATGCTTTTAATCGCTTCTTTCAACGTAAATAAATAGAAACCGGCGAATAGAATTTTATAGAAGCGCAAAAAGTGCTAATATTTCAGCTTTCAGTATTGAAAATGTATACTTTCTATGAAAATCGCTACCAGCCTTTACACCTCGGTTCGGTATAAGAAAAACGTATGTTTTGCGAATTTTTTGCGTTCCTTTGATGTTAGCGGCGCAAACGGGGTGTCCGCGGATAGGTCTCGGCTAGGCGCACAATATCTAATAAGAAAGCACACAGGGTTGTCGAACAAAAATTTTCAGTAGGGCTGAAAAACCGAAATATCACTATGAAATGTACTTTTGAAAATTTATATCTCGAAAAGTTTAAGTCGCAGCGCGCTGAAAACAATTTTGGCGTGCTCTAAATAACGGACACTACGATTTAGAAACAAAAAATTTTGAAAAAGTTACCACGCGAAAACACTTAGAAAAATTTCGATCCAAATTTGTATGAAGAATTCGAAAATATGTAAAAAATGACAAAATTAAATATAAATATATGCTTTTAATCGCTTCTTTCAACGTAAATAAATAGAAACCGGCGAATAGAATTTTATAGAAGCGCAAAAAGTGCTAATATTTCAGCTTTCAGTATTGAAAATGTATACTTTCTATGAAAATCGCTACCAGCCTTTACACCTCGGTTCGGTATAAGAAAAACGTATGTTTTGCGAATTTTTTGCGTTCCTTTGATGTTAGCGGCGCAAACGGGGTGTCCGCGGATAGGTCTCGGCTAGGCGCACAATATCTAATAAGAAAGCACACAGGGTTGTCGAACAAAAATTTTCAGTAGGGCTGAAAAACCGAAATATCACTATGAAATGTACTTTTGAAAATTTATATCTCGAAAAGTTTAAGTCGCAGCGCGCTGAAAACAATTTTGGCGTGCTCTAAATAACGGACACTACGATTTAGAAACAAAAAATTTTGAAAAAGTTACCACGCGAAAACACTTAGAAAAATTTCGATCCAAATTTGTATGAAGAATTCGAAAATATGTAAAAAATGACAAAATTAAATATAAATATATGCTTTTAATCGCTTCTTTCAACGTAAATAAATAGAAACCGGCGAATAGAATTTTATAGAAGCGCAAAAAGTGCTAATATTTCAGCTTTCAGTATTGAAAATGTATGGTTAGGTTAGGTTAGGTTAGGTTAGGTTAGGTTAGGTTAGGTTAGGTTAGGTTAGGTTAGGTTAGGTTAGGTTAGGTTAGGTTAGGTTAGGTTAGGTTAGGTTAGGTTAGGTTAGGTTAGGTTAGGTTAGGTTAGGTTAGGTTAGGTTAGGTTAGGTTAGGTTAGGTTTTTTTTTTTTTTTTTTTTTTTTTTTTTTTTTTGTAGCTGCTCTGTACCCGAATATAGAGTTCCAGGATTGGATTCTCGAATTAAGGATTCATTGCGAGCTGGGAATTGGGTTTTCTCCTTCATCAAAACGCTACTTTTCTTTTTAATATCATAAAAAAC
The DNA here is from genome assembly GCA_963924145.1 of Pyrausta purpuralis. NCBI lineage: Eukaryota > Metazoa > Arthropoda > Insecta > Lepidoptera > Crambidae > Pyrausta > Pyrausta purpuralis. Next base: position 24,488 of record OZ001648.1, on the reverse strand, counting down.
CTTACATATTTGCTTAACTAAGTACATCTTACATTTAACATTTTTATCTTACTTTATAACATTATAACGTTCTTAACTATGTTTTTTATTACCTACTTTATTTGTATGAACATTAACTTTCTTATTATCTGTGAAATTGTCACAATTTCAACAACAATAATTGACATAATTTTAACCTTATCATCTAATTTAAACAAGCTTATTTATCTAGGATTACATTTTTGCTATTTTATATATTATCTCATATAATATATTATAACAAAGTTATTTATCTAATTTTTATTTCTCTTATTTACTATTTTACAAATGGTTTCACAGTATTTTATAAATTCGTCACATTCCTTTTTTGCACTTAGTAGCTCACTGAGACTATTCAGACCAACTTTACATCCTACTTTCTGCTCAAAATCGTGCCTAAGCACATTGAAGATGGGACATGATATTAAAAGGTGGGGGACAGTTTCTTCGACGTTTGGGTCGCATGCACATGATGGACTCTCCCTGCACTTAAAACGATGTAAGTATTGGGAGAATCCACCATGCCCTGTGAGAATCTGGGTAAGTAAACCCGCTGGGTTAATCTTGCGAACAAGCTTGTACGCGTCTGCGGCGTTCGGAAGGAACATTTTTGTAACGGAGGCTGTTGATCCCTCTCTGTACCTATCACTCCATTTCGAAATGGATCGTATGCGCAACGTGCGCTTCACGAAAGAGACCGGGCAAAGGTCGTAATCCGGTTTTCTCTTCGACGTCAGCGCGGCATCCTTGGCTAAGTCATCAGCACGCTCGTTGCCGGAGAGCCCTGCATGTGCTTTTATCCAGAACAAAGATACATCTTTGCCCTGGACAGAAGCCTTCCGCAGATTCTCTCTCGTCTCTACGGCAAGGGGATGGAGGGAGCCATGGTTAGTGATCGTCTCCAGAGCGGCCATCGAATCACTGTATAGACCATAACTCTTCTCCGCCCTCCTGAGGATCTCGCCTGTTGCTTTACATATGGCCAACATTTCCGCCTGATAGACCGTGCAGTACGCGGACAGACAAAACTTTCGGTTCAGGATCTCGGCTTCGCCTTTCCATAAGGAAAGGGCGGCTCCGACCTTCCCCTCAATTTTGCTGCCGTCGGTGAAGATTCGCACCGTCTGCACGTTGTGTGTATTAACCTGACTTTGGTCTTCTAGGTGTTTAAATTCTATGGCCATATGTGTAGCTGGATGAGGAGTCTCTGCAAACCCTACCCGACTCTCGGTCTCTCTGTCTCCTAACTCCAGAAGGGGTGACCCTCTCTTCGTCTCGTACAGTGCGGCTGCCTCCTGTATTCTGAGGTCGAGAGGAAGTATCCCAGCCAGAGTCAGTGCCGAGTGTAGAGAGACTGTCCGATATGATTTGCAGAGCTTCTGGGCGAAACCTCTTTGTACAGCGTTCAACAACTTCTGCGTTCCAATTTTCTCGGCCGCGGGCGCCCACGCTGCTGAAGCATACATTATGACCGGCTCTACACACGCATTATAAATGAGTCGAATTACTTCGGGGTGCAAGCCCCAGTTAACTTTAGCGGCCCTTGATAGCTGTTTGTAAATTTCTAGAGCCCGTCTTACTTGATTTGCAACATGTGTATTAAAAGTTAATTTATTGTCAATAGTGAGCCCTAGAATTTTTACTGCCGTGGATAGTTCGATATCAACGCCGCTCATGCGGAGCTGTGGAGTATCATATTTAAGTTTTCTGGTTAATACCATTGCACATGTTTTATGCGGCGCGAATTTTAACTTGTTCTGAATTCCCCACTCTGTGACGTAGTCTAGTGCTGCGCTAGCGTTCCTGGCCACATCTGTTGCCGTATTGCCGTCGAATACCAACACGACGTCGTCGGCAAAAGCCTGGACGTAGTGTCCCCGCCTCTCCAACTCCCGCAGTAGAGGATCTAATAGAAGATTCCATAGTATCGGACCACCAATAGACCCCTGCACGCAACCTTTAGATGTTCT